>CM038677.1:270432320-270913891 GCA_021605205.1 Aegilops longissima
CGTGGTACAAATTTTGTCCCATTTGGGGTTTGGGTATATGCTTATCACAAACCGGAGCTTCTCAGAACAAGCATGATGGTTTTCGGTAGGGAACATCCCACCTTTGGGTACGAAACTATATCCATTGCCTCTTATTGATTTCAATTTTTTTCTCATGTCAACATAGAACAACAGGAGTGTTGTGTGAATTTTGTGATTTTTTGGGGTTCGTTTGGACATTTTTATGCATTAACTTATTTTTCAATACATTTATGTGCATAATTCAAATTTGAACTACATGCGCGTGCTCCAGTGCATATAAATTGGTTGAAAAATCAAATCTGTGTCCTTCGGTGCATGCTTAGGTCCCATGCAAGAAATGGGAATGAATTTCAAACACCGGGGCACCGTTGATTGCTGGCAAAACATTGAGATGCCTGGTTTTTAAATTCTAGTAAATCCAAAATTCCTCTAAAATTCATGAAACTTGGCATGCTATCATGGGGCGGCATCAACATGCCGTGGTACAAATTTTGTCCCATTTGGGTCAGGTTTGGGTATATGCCTCTCACAAACCGGAGCTTCTCACAACAAGCATGATGGTTTTCGGTAGGGAACGTCCCACCTTTGGGGACGAAACAATATCCATTGGCTCTTATTGCTTCCAAATTTTTTTTCTCTTGTCAACATGGAACAACATGAGTGTTGTGTGAATTTTTGTGATTTTTCAGGGTTCGTTTGGACATTTTTATGCATTAACTGAGTTTTCAATGCATTTATGTGCATAATTCAAATTTGAACTACATGCGCATTCTCCAGTGCATATAGATTGGTTGAAAAATCAAATCTGTGTCCTTGGGTGCATGCTTAGGTCCCATGCAAGAAATGGGAATGAATTTCAAACACCAGGGCACCGTTGATTGCTGGCAAAACATTGAGGTGCCTGGTTTTTAAATTCTAGTAAATCCAAAACTAGTCTAAAATTCATGAAACTTGGCATGCTATCATGGAGCGGCATCAACATGTCGTGGGGCAAATTTTGTTCCATTTGGGGCACGTTTGGGTATATGCTTCTCACAAACCGGAGCTTCTCACAACAAGCATTATGGTTTTCGGTAGGGAACGTCGCACCTTTGGGGACGAAACGATGTCCATTGCCTCTTATTGCTTTCAAATATTTTCTCATGTCAACATAGAACAACAGGAGTGTTGTGTGAATTTTTGTGATTTTTCTAGGTTCATTTGGACATTTTTATGCATTAACTGAGTTTTCAATGCATTTATGTGCATAATTGTCAGGACCCCAATTCCAAGTCACATCGATCTAGCCGGTAACACCTCATATCACTTTGCGGCCTCACGCACGGTATTCCCACGGGTGTCGCCTTACCATGGCCCGGGACCGTTTGTGCCTTTTGGCTCACGTATATGATAGTGTCGCTAGCATCCACATGACAGAGAACCCGGGCCGACATGGCTAGTCGTGAACCCAAAGCGGCACTAACCCCACGGGGACAGGTATACATGAATCACATCGAGCATGTCGGTCATCAACGTATGAATCCGGGCTGTAGCACTGGGCTAATAGGACTCTGGTAACCCGGGCTGTAGCAGGCTAGGCAGGACTCCGGATGTCACCGCGTGACATTTCCCGAAGGGACAGACACAGGAACGAAGTGAAACACATGTCCGCCAGTCAAGTGTCCAGAGCAGTAGTGCTGGGCTAGCAGGACTCCGGTGAACCGGGCTAGCCATGTCGCTCAGGAAGGACTAGACTACATTTCCCCATATGAGAGGCTGCCAAGGATAAACAACTAGATTGTCGGATCCCACTCATACCAAGCATTTCAATCATACACACAATATGCCTGATATGAGTACATACAACATGGCATCACAACAAAACTCTACAACTGAAAGTACTTTATTTAAGAGGCTCCGAGGAGCCATACATAACATCTTCATACAGATAGGGGTCACATGACCCGACACTCAAGTCATACAAACATACAAGCACATGCGGAAGCAAACTAGTCTGAGTACAGACAGTAAAAAGAAAGAAGGCTTGACGAAGCCCTTCTATCTACATCGGCCCTTCACAAGTCTTGGACTAGCACCTGGGTGGCTAGTCACTCATCGACATCAAGGTCTACATAGAACCCATCGGAGGGGGCGGTGTTGTCGTCTGAAAACATTAATTAAAGCAACATGAGTACGGAGGTACTCAGCAAGTCTTACAACAGAATCCTACTATACATGCACATTCTCAAGAAGGTAGTGGAGTTATTGCAGCAAGCCAGCTTTGACTCTTGGCTAAGCTATCCTACGTGACACCACTTGGAAAGCATTTGTCGGACACGAGTCCACTAATCACCAACACAATACTCCACCGTGGATCCTCTCTCGTCAACCTACGAGAGGGCCATCCGCGGTACTCACACTTATCTTGAGGCTTTTAGTAGTATCCATTTACTTGTCTATGAACTGTATAGGTGACCAAGTAGTCCTTTACCGCGGACGCGGCTATTCGAATAGTTTTATACCCTACAGGGATGTAATTCTTCACACACACTCTCACCACTTATCGCCGCTACACGACATGTACTCGGCAACCTTCAAGCGGAAGCCCGGCGAGGGTGTCGGCCACGACCTGACTAAACACACGAGTCCCTAGTCCAGGTTTATCGCCTATTCGGGTTCCATCCGCACGGAGTCCGGCCAAGGTTTCCACTAACGTCCCATAACGATGTGTGCAGGGTTCTCGAGACACCAAACGAGCGAATCGGTACACCGTGCCATGTGCCTACCGCAACACAGCCCACCCCTAAGGTCAGCGCTGCGTGCGGCCCCGAGCATGCTACAAACACCAGAAACTACTTTGCAACTCCCGGACAGAGGACAAGAGTGGTTAATAAGTCGAGAGGGTCCATTGGTTTCGGGCCCAATGCGTGGTAGTAGCTGAATCTTAAATCACACACACAGATCTCAGTTCTTAAGGACGGCCTCAATGAAAGAACCCACCATGTACTCCTACATGGCCTCTCATCGATACCTTTACCAAATCGTGTTCAACACTTCACTCTCGTTACCGACACAACCTTTCACTCTAGTTCATCATCTCGATGAGCCGACGACACAACTCTAAGCATAGCAAGCATAGCATGGTAGGAAACACAAATATGGCTCAATCAACTCCTACACATGCTAGTGGGTTTCATCTAATTCTTGTGGCAATGACAGTCTTGCAAAGGAAGTGGGTTCAACTACCGCAACACACAGCAGTTTGAAACGCTGCGTTGTCTTAATGCGAGAAACAAGAGCGTAAGATCATGGGTTTATATCGAATGATCAATGGGTTGCTTGCTGATGTAGTGGTAGTAGGGTACGCCCTTGACGGATATTCGGGTTATCCTCGAGGCGTAACCTACCACGAAAGACACAAAGAACATAATCAACACATGACGATATGCAACAATATGATGCATGCTATGACATGGAAATATGAATGTGTCTTGGCCTAATGCAAGCTAGAACAGAAATGAATGAACTCATTTGAATCAAAGATTCAAATGTTAGTTCATTTAACATAGCCATATTAGTGCATTATCTTATTCTGCTTAAACAGCAAGTTAGCTTTTTCTGTCATGCATGAAACTATTAGCAATGGATAGATTGAATTTTTCTGATCAAAATTCATATATAAATCTTTGCATTTGGAGTTACAGATTAATTTCTATGAATTTTTTAAGTTTGCAACAATTTCTAGAATTTTCTATATAAAATAAATCCAGAAATTAGTTATTATACGGCTGATCGTCGTGGTGACGTCAGTGGTCAAAGGGGACGTCCAGGTCAACCTGACCAGTGGGTCCCGCGTGTCAGCATTTATTTAAACTAACTAAATTTAGTTAAGACTAATCTGAGTTAATTAGAAGAGGGGGGCCCCACTTGTTATAGACTCAGGGGAGTCAACCTGGGCCCACCCTAGTCAAAGTCAAAGGTCAAACACGTCGGTGTTTAGCCGCCGGCGAGGCCAGACGCGGCGGTGAGAGTGCATTTGTGCGTTCCGGCGACCAAATGAGCGGCGGAGGGCATCTACGTGTAGCTGGGAACAAGCCACAGCGTTTGGTGGTGGTGGTTGAGCTCGGGGTGGCCGGAAACATCGCCGGCGACAACCTTGGCGGTCGCCGGAGTCGGGTGAAGATGGACCCGAGGATACGGGGCATGGCGAGGCGCGTGGTGAGGTGCGTTGGGCTCGTGGGAATGCAGTGAGTGTGTTAGACACGGTGGTGTGGCCCGTGGTTGGCCGGAGACACGTCAGCGACGAGCTCGGCGGTGGCGCGTGCGGTGAAGCTCCATGGGGTCGTTGTAGGGCTCGAGAGCGAGAACAAGAAGGGGGAGGAGGTAGCTGAGCTCACGGCGGTCACGACGGTGCAGACGACACGGTCGGGGACGAGCTGGTGCGGCGGTGACGGCAAAAGGGATCTCCGGCAGTGGCGGAGTCGGGCGAGGTCGGTGCAGAGGCTTCGAGGCAAGCGAGCGCTCGGGGCTCGGCTTGCTCGAAGGAGAGGATGGCGGCGGAGCTTCTGGACACGGTGGCGCGGCGCAGGGAAGACGGAGAGTGCGGTTATCACGATGGCGTGGGCGCGGCAGCGTCGGCCATGGTGCGGGCAAGCGAGGGAGAGGAGCTGGGGAGGAAGGGGCGTGTCTGTGAGCTCGGGGGAGGAGTGGGTGACCGACCCAGGACGGCAGAACGGTGAGGGGAGGAGGTAGGGCGGCGAGCAGCTGCGTGGCACGCGCTGGTGCCGACCTCAAGCACCTGGCTGCCTGCCTGGCCGAGCCAAGCAGCTCGCTGGAGCGGTGGCTGGACTGGGCCGGCAGGTGGGCTTGCCAGATGGGCGCCAGGTAAGCCTCTGCTTTGCTTTGGTTTTCTTTTTCTATTTCCCTGTAAGTTTGTGGACTTATTAAGAATAGTTAGGCACTTCTAAAAATCATGAAAATAATCAGAGGCTCTGTTTAGAAAATCTCCAACGGCCCACACTTATTTTCAGAATTATTTGAGCATTCAAAATATTTACTAGCATTTAAATGCCCAAATGCAATTTACATATGATTTAATTCAATGACCTTTTGTTGACCTAGAAAATTGTGCACCAATTTTGCGGAGGTTCTAACCAAGACAAAGAGGGTGAACTTTTAGAAGGGCAATTCAGGTTCATTGAAAATATTTTAGTAAACCTTAGTTGACTTGAGAGGGGTTACGGGGTTCGCCTTCCCCAATTCAAGTTTCTGATGAAAAGTAGACATGATGCAACACTCTAATGCATGTACTAGCTAGGATGTGACAACATACCCCCACTCAAAAGAATCTCGTCCCGAGATTTTGGATCCGTCGGGAAGAAGGTGGGGTACTCAAGTCGAAGACGATCCTCCCTTTCCCAAGTAGCTTCTTGCTCGGAATGGTGTGACCATTGAACCTTGAGAAACTTGATATTCTGGCGTCGATTGGTATGCTCGACTTGATCAAGGATAAGAACGGGATATTCTCGATATGTGAGATTATCTTGGAGATCAAGCGTTTCGTGGTCCACTCCACGGATAGGATCCGAGAAGCAACGCCTGAGTTGAGAAACATGGAAGACATCATGAACTCTGGAAAGATGCGGAGGTAGTTCCAATTGGTAGGCAACTTCTCCCCGTTTGGAAAGAATGCGAAAAGGTCCAATGTAACGAGGAGCCAATTTGCCTTTGATACCGAATCGATGGGTTCCCTTCAAAGGAGTAACCCGAAGGTAAGCCTTCTCGCCAACTTCATAAGTCATAGGCTTATGCTTGCGGTCATATTGGCTCTTTTGACGAGATTGGGATTTTTTCAATTTCTCACGAATAACGCGAACCTGCTCTTCTGCTTCCTGGATCATATCCGGGCCAAAGAGTTGTCTTTCCCCGGTTTCTGACCAGTTAAGAGGCGTTCGACATTTTCGTCCATAGAGAACTTCGAAAGGAGCTTTGCCCAAGCTAGCTTGATAACTATTGTTATAAGCGAACTCGGCGAATGGAAGGCATTTCTCACAATTCATACTGAAAGAGATGATAGAAGCTCGAAGCATATCCTCAAAAATTTGATTGACTCGTTCTACTTGACCACTTGATTGAGGATGGAAGGCGGTGCTAAACGAGAGACGAGTTCCCATAGCATTTTGGAAACTTTCCCAAAATCGAGAGGTGAAGAGACTTCCACGGTCTGAGTTAATCTCCAATGGGACACCATGAAGAGACACTATTCGGGAGATGTACAAATCAGCTAGCTGGCTAGCGGTTATACTCTCACGAACCGGTAGGAAGTGGGCTACTTTGGAAAGACGATCGACAACGACGAAGATAGCATTATTCCCTCTCTTGGTCCTGGGAAACCCGGTAATGAAATCCATACCTATTTTATCCCATTTCCATTCAGGAATTTCCAAAGGTTGAAGGGTGCCAGCAGGCCGTTGATGCTCTGCTTTAACTCGACGACAGACGTCACAATTAGCAATGTATTGAGCGATTTCTCTCTTCATCCTAGTCCACCAAAACCTCTGGCGTAGGTCTTGATACATTTTAGTACTACCGGGATGAATGGTGAGAGGGGATTCATGAGCTTCCTTAGGATCAGTCGCCTCAGGTTGCATACCTTGGGAACCACTAGACGGTCTCCAAAGAACACGACACCTTGATCATCAATGGAGAAACAACCCGCGACTCCTTTCTTGATGTTTCTCTTGATACGGGAGATTCCCGGATCTACCTTCTGTGCCTTGATGATCTGATCCGTAAGGGTAGGTTTCGCCACCAGGGTGGAAAGAAATCCTCGAGGAACAATGTGAAGGTTAAGCTTACGAAATTCCTCATGGAGAAGCGGTTGACTTTGTTGTAACATCAGGTTGTTACAATAAGATTTACGACTTAGTGCATCAGCCATGACATTAGCTTTGCCTGGGGTGTAAGATATTCCTAAGTCGTAATCCATAATCAACTCGACCCAACGTCTTTTCCTGAGATTCAAATCCGGTTGGGTGAAGATGTATTTCAGACTTTGGTGATCGATGTAAATTTATAACGATTACCAAGAAGGTAATGTCGCCATGTTTTGAGTGCATGGACCACTGCTGCAAGCTCTAGATCATGTGTGGGATAGTTATCCTCATGTGGGCGAATCGTCGAGAAGCGTAGGCAATCACATGACGATCTTGCATGAGTATGCAACCTAGTCCTTGTCGCGAGGCGTGCAATAGATAACAAAGTCCTTAGAAAAATCTGGTGGAACAATGCACGGAGCAGATGTCGGGCATCTTTTCAGTTCCTCAAAGCTGAACTCGCATACGTGGGGTCCACTCGAACTTTTATCTTTCTTTAGGAGTTCGGTTAGAGGCTTAGCAACCTTGGAGAAATTCTCGACGAAGCGGCGGCAATAGCTCGCTAAACCAGAAACTCGAACTTGCTTGACCGCTTCGGTGGAGTCCATCAAGGGCGGCTTGAACTCGCTTCGGGATTGACAGCAATGCCCTTACCAGAGATTACATGGCCTAGATAGGTTACTTCGGCAACCAAAACTCACACTTAGAGAATTTGGCATAAAGGCGATGCTCTCAAGTTTCATCAATACTAGCCTTAGATGTTGGCATGTTCTTCCTCATTCTTGGAGTAGATGAGTATATCATCGAGGTAAACCACGACTAATTTATCTAAATACTCCATGAAGATCGAGTTCATTAACCGAGAGAAGGTGGCTGGAGCATTGGTTAGACCGAAGGACATGATGGTGTACTCGTATTGGCCATAACGAGTAACAAAGGCCGTTTTAGGAATGTCCCCGTTCTTGATTTTGATTTGATGGTAACCCAACCTCAAATCCATCTTGGAAAAGACTGAGGATCCAGCGAGCTGATCATACAGGTCCTTGATCCTGGGAAGCGGATACTTGTTCTTAATAGTGACCAAATTGACAGGTTGGTAATCTACAAGCATTCGATCCGTTAAATCCTTCTTCTTGACGAAGAGGACGGGGCAAGCCCATGGAGAAGAACTAGGACGGATGAAACCCTTTTGCAAGGACTCATCGAGTTGTTTCTTAAGCTCGGCTAGTTCTAGGGGTGTCGTCTTATAAGGTCTTCTAGAGATTGGGATGGTTCCTGGAACAAGGTCTATCACGAACTCGACATCTCTGTCAGGTGGAACACCTGGCAGTTCCTCTGGAAAGACATCCGGGAAGTCACGGACTACCAGAATATCTTCAAGGTCTGGAAGGGGGTTGGCATTTAAAGAGTAAAGCTGTCGCTTAGACACTCGGGTCAAAACATTGACTGTCTTGCCCGATGGGTGGGTGAGATGAACAGTTCTAGTAGAGCAATCAATCTTAGCATGATGGGCTGACATCCAGTCCATACCCAAGATGATGTTAATGTCCGAGGACTTGAGAGCTATTAGTGATGCAAGGAGGACTAATCTATCGACAAGGATATTATTTCCATGGCTGATTCTAGAGGTTTGCCACTTGCATCCAGGAGTTTGAATTACCATGGAGGTGTGCATGTCACAAAATGTGGTGTTGTGCAATCGAGCATAGCTCTCAGAAATAAATGAATGAGATGCTCCAGTATCAAAGAGAACAGTTGCCAGATGGCAATTAACAAGGACCATACCAAGAACGACGTTGGGATCCTCATGGGTCTCCTCGGCTAAGACATAATTGACATGGCCACGAGCAGTGGTGGCTGGTTTGGCATAAAGCACCTTTCCTGTTGGCTTACCACGGCCAACAGACTTTCTGATCTGGCTGGGGTTGTTCTGGGGACACTCACGGATGTACTGACCCGTCTCCCCACACTTGAAACAAGTTATCACATTGGGGCGTGGAGCAGCATTAGCAGCGGGCCACCATAGGCCTTAGGCGGTGCATCTTTGCTGGTTGGGGCGGCGCCTCAAAGGATGGCCTCGGAGTGAATCTGGGCGGCAGAGCGGTGCTTGGAATCCATACCCGGCGCTTCTGAGATCCAGAGCTGGATGAAGAACCAAAGTCACGGGAGTGCTTGCGTGAAGCTTCAAAGTCAGGCTGTCTGCCTCAAAGACCGATGGCCTTGTTGACTAACCACGGAAGGAGGTGCACTCGTGCGAGCGAAGATCACGGTGAAGCTCGGGGCTAAGTCCCTTGCGGAACCTTGCCTGCTTCTTGGCGTCGGTGGATACCTCTTCAGGAGCATAACGTGCTAGATTTCCAAACTCACGACTGTATGCATCCACAGCCAGTCTACCCTGGGTGAAATTGCAGAACTCTTCCCTCTTATGATCCATGAGACCTTCCGAGATGTGATGCTCACGGAAAGCCGCACAGAATTCAGCCCAGGTAGTGATTTGGCCGACCGGGCGCATAGCCTCAAAATTTTCCCACCAAAGGCTACCAGGGCCTTCGAGGTGATAGGCAGCAAAGGTAACCTTATCAGCTTCGGCTACATTGGCAGAATGTAGCTTGTGGGTGATGCTGCGAAGCCAGTCATCCGCATCGAGAGGCTCGACGGAGTGTTTAAACTTCGGTGGATACAGCTTGACAAAGTCATTGATTGACACCAGGTCGTTCCTCGGCTGGCGTGCAGCATTTTGTTCAATCTGCTCCAGCAAGCGATTGGTCTCATGCTTGTTTCGTTCTGCCTCCAGCATAACTTCCGCCAGAGAAGGCGGTTGAGGCAGATTTACATTCCTAGCTGCGCTGGCTTCACCCTGCTCCGTAGCAGCAGGGTTGTTGCGGGTGTTGACCATCCTAGGAAACAAGACAACGGTTTAGACAAGGATGGCAAAATTTTGGCAAGGAAGTGCGGAATGTAATGGATAACACGGAATGCAGAGATGTTCATCCGTATGACATGGTAATATAGAAACTGCCATATATATACCAACGGTCATAGACACCATTCATAGTTTATTACAAGCCCGGCTACAGTACAAGTACGGTGGAAGACGTTACATCTCATCGGAAGCATTCCAAGCTCCTATACATTATTTTTTTACACCTCCGGAATTGATACACACTAAGTCATATTCCACAGGTCACGCAGGACGGTGGAAATACAACTATTACAATACTAGTGATACTACTACTAACTCGAGACAGCTCCGTAGTAGTCCTCATAGAAGTCACCTCCATAGCCCGGAAGCTCAACGTGATTATCCGGAAGCAGGCGGTCCCGAGGAGCTTGTGGACCATAGGGGCTAGGATGAGGTCTTGGACCAACAAACGGTGGCTCATGGGACCACGTGGTGGGGTGATGCCTCCCACATCACGCCAATCCACCATGTCTGGCAGAGCATATCTCACAGGATACAAATCCCTCGTATCCATACATCCAGCTTGCACAGCCGGTGCAAACCGAGTCAAAGTGGCCCAATGATCGGCATGGGTGATGAAAAGCTCCAGACTCAAGGCCCGATTCTCTCGGTCCTTATCCTCGAGCATCTCAGCAGTGGTCCGAGTTAGTGAGTCCTCCTGAGTGGAGTCAGCATAGATAGCCTGGAGATACCCTTGCGCTCCCGGGAGTGAAGCTGGCATATAACGGAAGTCGGTGTTCCGAAGCAGGCCAGTCCTGACTTGCATGGTGGTCATCATAGAATAGGCAGCATCCTGCACAGCCATCTCAATAGTAACCCCGTGTCCATAGGAACAGTGGAGGGGCTCAGTCGATCCAGGATAAGAAGGAAATATCCTGACAGTGCAGAGGTATTGGCTTTGATTAAATTCTCGGAATTGCTCTTCGACAGTGTATTCGAGATACCAACGGTAACCCGTCTCAATCATTACCCGGACTAACATAGCCGTATGACCGGGCACATCGAGGCACCGTGACAGGCGAACCACTTCGTTTTGAGCACGAGTGGCCATCTGAAAGCACAGCCACAATGCAAAGACATTAGAATTTCTAGGGAAAATCGGACAGCATAACAGCTGTAAATGCTCAGGAACAGATTTGAGACATTCACAAGAGATTGCAAAACCACTCAACAACATCATATCAAGGTTCTGGTTCAACTGATAACATACTAAAAGTAGTAGAAACTGAACTGACGCTGGTAACCAACAATCCTATAAGTTACTACGGATTAGTAACACGTGAACCTGATAGAGAGAAGAGAGCCTAGTCCTTAACCCACGTAGAATGAGAAAAGAATGACACAGATCAGAGGGCATAAGGTAAAGGAGTAAAAAGAGCCTTACGTCCCTCCCACAATCAATTCCCCTACATATAACTAAAGCATTTCTAGACTCATCATCGACCAGTTTGGCTTAGCGAACCTACAGGCAGTCCGGCTCCGATGCCAACGCTGTCAGGACCCCGATTCCAAGTCACATCGATCTAGCCGGTAACACCTCATATCACTTTGCGGCCTCACGCACAGTATTCCCACGGGTGTCGCCTTACCATGGCCAGGGACCGTTTGCACCTTTTGGCTCACGTATATGATAGTGTCACTAGCATCCACATGACAGAGAACCCGGGCCGACATGGCTAGTCGTGAACCCAAAGCGGCACTAACCCATGGGGACAGGCATACATGAATCACATCGAGCATGTCGGTCATCAACGTATGAATCCGGGCTGTAGCACTGGGCTAACAGGACTCCGGTAACCCGGGCTGTAGCAGGCTAGGCAGGACTCCGGATGTCACGCATGACTTTTCCCCGAAGGGACAGACATAGGAACGAAGTGAAACACATGCCGGCCAGTCAAGTGTCCAGAGCAGTAGTGCTAGGCTAGCAGGACTCCGGTGAACCGGGCTGTAGCGGACTACTATCGCTCAGGAAGCACTAGACTACATTTCCCCATATAAGAGGCTGCCAAGGATAAACAACTAGATTGTCGGATCCCACTCATACCAAGCATTTCAATTATACACACAATATGCCCGATATGAGTACATACAACATGGCATCACAACAAAACTCTACAACTCAAAGTACTTTATTTAAGAGGCTCCGAGGAGCCATACATAGCATGTTCATATAGATACGGGTCACATGACCCGACACTCAAGTCATACAAACATACAAGCACATGCGGAAGCAAACTAGTCTGAGTACAGACACTAAAAAGAAAGAAGGCTTGACGAAGCCCTTCTATCTACATCGGCCCTTCACAAGTCTTGGACCACCACCTGGGTGGCTAGTCACTCGTTGACATCAAGGTCTACGTAGAACCCATCGCAGGGGGCGGTGTTGTTGTCTGAAAACATTAATTAAAGCAACATGAGTACGGAGGTACTCAGCAAGTCTTACAACAGAATCCTACTATACATGCACATTCTCAAGAAGGTAGTGGAGTTATTGCAGCAAGCTAGCTTTGACCCTTGGCTAAGCTATCCTACGTGACACCACTTGGAAAGCATTTGTCGCACACGAGTCCACTAATCACCAACACAATACTCCACCGTGGATCCTCTCTCGTCAACCTACGAGAGGGCCATCCGTGGTACTCACACTTATCTTGAGGCTTTTAGTAGTATCCATTTACTTGTCTATGAACTGTATAGGTGACCAAGTAGTCCTTTACATGGACGCGCTATTCAATAGTTTTATACCCTGCAGGGTGTACTTCTTCACACACGCTCTCACCACTTATCGCCGCTACAGGACATGTACTCGGCAACCTTCAAGCGGAAGCCCAGCGAGGATGTCGGCCACGACCTGACTAAACACACGAGTCCCTAGTCCATGTTTATCGCCTATTCGGGTTCCATCCGCAGGGAGTCCGGCCGAAGTTTCGACTAACGGCCCCGGACGATGTGTGCAGGGTTCCCGAGACACCAAACGGGCGAATTGGTACACCTGTCACGTGCCTACCGCAACACAGCCCACCCCTAAGGTCAGCGCTGCGTGCGGCCTCCAGCATGCTACAAACACCAGAAACTACTTTGCAACTCCCGGACAGAGGACATGAGTGGTTAATAAGTCGAGAGGGTCCATTGGTTTCGGGCCCAATGCGTGGTAGTAGCTAAATCTTAAATCACACACAGAGATCTCAGTTCTTAAGGATGGCCTCAATGAAACAACCCACCATGTACTCCTACATGGCCTCTCATCGATACCTTTACCAAATCGTGTTCAACACTTCACTCTCGTTACCGACACAACCTTTCACTCTAGTTTATCATCCCGATGAGCCAGACCTGACACAACTCTAAGCATAGCAAGCATAGCATGGTAGGAAACACAAATATGGCTCAATCAACTCCTACACATGCTAGTGGGTTTCATCTAGTTACTGTGGCAATGACAGGTCATGCAAAGGAAGTGGGTTCAACTACCGCAACACACAGCAGTTTCAAACACGCTGTCTTAATGCAGTAAACAAGAGCAGAAGCGAGATCATGGGTTTGTATCGGAATGATCAATGGGTTGCTTGCCTGATGTAGTGGTAGTAGGGTACTGCCCTTCAGACGGATATTCGGGGTTATCCTCGGAGGCAGAACCTACCACGAAAGACACACCAAACATAATCAACACATGACGATATGCAACAATATGAATGTGTCTTGGCCTAATGCAAGCTAGAACAAAAAGGAATGAACTCATTTGAATCAAAGATTCAAATGTTAGTTCATTTAACATAGCCATATTAGTGCATTATCTTACTCTGCTTAAACAGCAATGTAACTTGTTCTGTCATGCATGAAACTATTAGCAATGGATAGATTGAATTTTTCTGATCAAAATTCATATATAAATCTTTGCATTTGGAGTTACAGATTAATTTCTATGAATTTTTGAAGTTTGCAACAATTTCTGGAATTTTCTATATAAAAATAAATCTAGAATCAGCAGTGCGTCAGGGTGACGTCAGTGGTCAAAGGGGACGTCCAGGTCAACCTGCCCAGTGGGTCCCGCGTGTCAGCATTTATTTAAACTAACTAAATTTAGTTAAGACTAATCTGAGTTAATTAGAAGAGGGGGGCCCCACTTGTCATAGACTCAGGGGAGTCAACCTGGGCCCACCCTAGTCAAAGTCGAAGGTCAAACACGCCGTCGTTTAGCCGCCGGCGAGGCCAGACGCGGCGGTGAGAGTGCATTTGTGCGTTCCGACGACCAAATGAGCGGCGGAGGGCATCTACGTGTAGCTGGGAACAAGCCGCAGCGTTTGGTGGTGGTGGTTGAGCTCGGGGTGGCCGGCAACATCGCCGGCGACAACCTTGGCGGTCGCCGGAGTCGGGTGAAGATGGACCCGAGGCTACGGGGCATGGCGAGGCGCGTGGTGAGGTGCGTTGGGTTCCTGGGAATGCAGTGAGTGTGTTAGACACGGTGGTGTGGCCGGTGGTTGGCCAGAGACACGTCGGCGACGAGCTCGGCGGTGGCGCGTGCGGTGAAGCTCCATAGGGTCGCTGCAGGGCTCGAGAGCAAGAACGAGAAGGGGAAGGAGGTAGCTGAGCTCACGGCGGTCACGACAGTGCAGACGACGCGGTCAGGGACGAGCTGGTGCGGCGGTGATGGAAAAAGGGATCTCCGGCGGTGGCGGAGTCGGGCGAGGTCGATGCAGAGGCTTCGAGGCAAGCGAACGCTCGGGGCTCGGCTTGCTCGAAGGAGAGGAGGGCGGCGGAGCTTCGGACACGGTGGCGCGCAGAACGCGGAGGCGCGGTTATCACGGTGGCGGGGCGCTGCAGCGTCGGCCATGGTCTTGGTGAGCGAGGGAGAGGAGCTAGGGAAGAAGGGGCATGTCTGTGAGCTCGGGGAGGAGGGTGACCGACCAGGCGTGAACAGTGAGGGAGGAGGCAGGCGGCGGGCAGCTGCGTGGCACGCTACCTGGTGCCGACGTCCGAGCACTGGCTGCTGCTGGCCGAGCCAAGCAGCTCATTGGAGCGGTGGCTGGGCTGGGCCGGCAGGTGGGCTTGCCAGATGGGCGCTAGGTAAGCCTCTGCTTTGCTTTGGTTTTCTTTTTCTATTTCCCTGTAAGTTTGTGGACTTATTAAGAATAGTTAGGAACTTCTAAAAATCCTGACAATAATCAGACGCTCTGTTTAGAAAATCTCCAACAGCCCACACTTATTTTCAGAATTATTTGAGCATTCAAAATATTTACTAGCATTTAAATGCCCAAATGCAATTTACATATGATTTAATTCAATGACCTTTTGTTGGCCTAGAAAATTGTGCACCAATTTTGCCAGAGGTTCTAACCCAAGACAAAGAGGGTGAACTTTTTAGAAGGGCAATTCAGGTTCATTGAAAATATTTTTAGTAAACCTTAGTTGACTTCAGAGGGAGTTCTGGGGGTTCTGCCTTCCCCAATTCAAGTTTCTGATGAAAAGTAGACATGATGCAACACTCTAATGCATGGACTAGCTAGGATGTGACAATAATTCAAATTTGAACTACATGTACATGCTCTAGTGCATATAAATTGGTTGAAAAATCAAATCTGTGTCCTTGGGTGCATGCTTAGGTCCCATGCAAGAAATGGGAATGAATTTCAAACACCAGGGCACCGTTGATTGCCGGCAAAACATTGAGATGCCTGGTTTTTAAATTCTAGTAAATGCAAAACTCGTCTGAAATTCATGAAACTTGGCATGCTATCATGAAAGGGCACCCGACATGCTGTGGTATTTTTCGTGTCCATTTTGAGAGAAGGCGCACTCGAATAATGACAGCCAACAAAGGCAGTTTGAAAAAAATAGCTACCACTTTAAGATCTCAAACGTTTGTATAATTCAATCCATTTGCCTTCGGTTAAGAATTCACGTGACGCCATGTGTCTTGGTTTTAATGGCTATAGGAGGTGCCGTGTGGACAGCTGCTTGACTGAACGGGAGGCGTGTGAGCGCAGTCCGGTCCGCTGGCTCACCGCGAAGCGTACAAGTTGTTCAATGCAGGATCTGTACATCTCTTCAACGCAAACGGTTCAGATTACGGTACACAAATTAAAGCCAAACTTTGGCGCTAAGCCAAGAGACACTGCGATTTGTCAAAATATGCAGCTAAAAATCAATATCACTATCTATTTTTTGTAACTAAAATTCAGTAATTAAGCATAGATTTCATTCATACTAGAGATTAAGCAGTCGTTCTCACCTGGAAGCGAGACAGCCTTGGACCGCCGCCCTCCTCGCTCCCACTGGTCTATATTAATGGTGCCGCTCAGCGGCTGCACCACCCATCCTTGCCACACACGCAATTCCTCTCTCTCTCCGCCCGCATCCTCGACGCTGCTCTGAGTCCTCAAAGCGGTCAGTGTACGAGGATGCCGCCGAAGCGCCCCATCGGAGGGAGTGGCGACGCCTGGGCTGCTGAAGCACCAGAGCACGGCGTGAATATAGAGACAGAGGTTTCTGTCCCTGCCGACGAGGTGGAGAACGAGGCTGCCAACAAGCAGAGGCGGCTCGAGAAAGAACCGCAAGCGAGTCCAGCAGGCCTAAACTTCATCAACAACCTCCCCGATGATATGTTGATAGTCATCATATCCCTTCTCCCAATCCAAAATCGGGTGAGGACAGCCGTCGTTTCCCGGCGGTGGTGCACCCTATGGCTCCGCACCCCTGTCGACCTCCTCCATGCCCACAAGCTCTTCCATGGCTATCGCCAAAGCTTGAATGTGTTCTCCCAGATCCTCGACAGTCACCATGGCCAAATCAAAGGCCTTATCGCAGGCAAGTTCCGTTCCAGTGGCAAGGAGCGATCCAATCTTGACGAGTGGTTCCGATCCCGCGCCATAGATCAGCTCGAGAAGCCAAGTTATAATGATGGGCATATGAACTTGCTGCCAACGTCTGTGCTCTGCTTCGCGCCCATGATGCACCTCACCAAGTTCATGAACTGCCATTCCCCCCTTAATGACGCGCCGGCTCTTTTTCTACCACGACTGAAGAACCTCGAGCCCGTCGTCGTCCGCATCCTAAGGGATGACATGGAGCGCCTGCTCCGTGGCTGTACTGCACTTGAGTTCCTTCGTCTTCAGGCGATGAATTGATCGAGTACCTTGCACATCACCTCCAGGACTCTCCGCACTATTTATGTGTGTTGCTGGTGCTGCAACGAGAGATCACAAAAGGTGGACCACAATATGGTCATCTAGGACACACCTTCACTTGAGAGATTACATGTAGTTTATCAACAAGGTCCAACAAGAATCAATGTCGTTTCTGCGCCAAAATTGAAAGTGGTGGGCTACTCGTCTGTCAAATAATACAACTTTCAGGTACAACAGTCGCCTTATATACCTCTCCTTCTTGATATCAATGTTATTTGTAGTTTTGAAGATGTATGTTCGTCTGTCATCCAGCGAAGCTTCACCCAGACTCTGGGCAAAGTGAAGTTCTTGGCACTAGAATTTGTCATCCCCAACCTGGACCAAGTTTTCAGTTGCCCGAGATGCTTTCCGTGCCTGAAGAAGCTGTATATCGAGGTGATGTTCCTTTCCTGTTAAATGTTAACCATAAGGGAGTTCAATTTTTTGCACCTTTTCCCAAGTTTACAATGAATATGTACTACGATTTCTGAAGGAATTTTGGAGGATTTTAGGACATACACTCCCACCCCATATTGGTTGCTTCATTCATATGGTTACAATCGTCCATACGCATTTCTCCTTTGGATTCATCTGTACTAGTTTTCTTAGGGAATTTTTCATCCAATCCAACCTCTTGTGAAGAAGGATACATGTTTCTAGATTGTAATCAAATTAATTCCCATGTTAATCATGCCAGATCAAAGATGGCATGGTGGTGCATTTTACAAATCCTGCAAACCAAATGGGTGTGTAGCAGTGTTCAAAACTACATGTAGGCACTAACACGTTCTCTTATTTCGCAGTGCATATTAGGCCCGTTGGTAGATGTTGATAACGACAATCACATCGAATGAGTGGATCTGCATCTCTCAAATATTACTTTGAACTCCTACTGAGGGACCCCACCGGAGATTACACTCGCCATGTTCTTTCTTGCAAGACCAAAGGTGCTGAGGGTACTGAGGTTGAACACGCATTTAATTAGGAACGATCAATGGCATGATTATCAGAGGTGGCTAGTACTGCGGAATGGAAGTGCCTCCAAAAATGCCAAACTTCGTATTGGAAGAGCATATGGCAAAGCAATTGGAAGTTATTGTGTCAAACCCATGCATGACTTGTCAGCGGCTGAACCCTTTTCAGAAATGACGCAACTTGCAATGTTTGAATTTGGGCGTTGTAATCCTTGAACTTGAACCTTGCAATATTTATGGTATTTGTTACATTGAACCATTTTTGTTCTCTTGTCTCAACGCAAACAGTTCATCTGGGTGAACCGCATGTCGTACATCGCACACAACTTGATCTGGCTGACCGTTTCTTTTGTGTTGCCTAATCAAAAACAGTTCATCCGAGTGAATTGTATGCTGTACATTGCACACATCTTGATCTGGCTGACCGTTTCTTTTGTGTTGCCTAATCACAAACAGTTCATCCGAGTGAACCGTATGCTGTACATCGCACACACCTTCATCTGGTTGCCCATTTCTTTTGTTCCTCCTCATCAAAAATGGTTAATTGAACTGAACCATATGCCCTAAATCGCACACGCAACTAAAATCTAAACCATGTTTGTTGCATCTGTCATCACAAACATTTTGCACCTTTTTTGACGGTTTTTTACACCATCGTTTGCGATTATTGCATCGCACACAGTTTCGTCAAAGGGTCTCTGATCGTAGTGTCGCGTTAGCAGCATCCTGCAGTAGTGTAGGCGGAGCCGAGGTGTGTCGCATAGCCGGCACTGGCTACCCTATTGGAACCTCGAAGATTTCCCCCCTGTTTGAACCAGTCCGGAGCGGTCTACCCGTGTATT
This sequence comes from Aegilops longissima, assembly GCA_021605205.1. NCBI lineage: Eukaryota > Viridiplantae > Streptophyta > Magnoliopsida > Poales > Poaceae > Aegilops > Aegilops longissima. Next base: position 270,451,137 of record CM038677.1, read on the forward strand.
CGGATGCCCACTCAAAAAGCGACTTAACTGGCGGCCCAAGGGCTCCTCTCAGGAAGAATCTACCGAGGTGCAATGCCTAGCCACGAAGGTAAGGGTGCTGGCTCATGGAGGATTTACCATGGTCGACGTGATGGCCGCAGCGATCGAACGATGTGCAACCCCTTCAACAAAGGACACACCCCCTATGGAGCTATAACGGGACAAGTGACACATCCCGCTACAAGCGGCAGGGGGCGGACAATCAAGCAGCCATGGCTGCGATATTGGTAGATTTATTCAAGGGTGAAGAAGAAGAGTTCACCCGTCCGAGAAACTGGGAAGGTTACTCGGGCTACAACCCCATCGAATGGGTAACTTTAGACTTGTGTTCATTACATGGATATTACACCCGAATACTAATCGGCTCAACATTTTTTTCCGAATAGAGCTGGAGACGCCAAATTGAAGGCATCGTCTGCCCTGCTCCTCAACCAGAAGATCACACCCGTGACGATGATCCGGGCTTTCACGAGGACCCAGAGATATCGATTGACTTCGAGAATAGGGTTTTCTTCCAGGAAGGCCTTGATGGTTCTAAGGTGGCCATCATAGTGATCATCCTAGGCTCCTCCCTTCCTCCACCATAAGTAGCGAGAAGACCCCATTTCCAACAAAGCACTCACCTTGCGCTATTCCGGCCACGCTGACTTCTACTCCCAAGGGCCGCCGAACCTCACGCCGAACACCAACAGAGGCAACACTAGTTCCAGCCACCATGGGAGCCTCCAAATGGAAAGAAGCCGTGTCAATCGCAACTTTGGAAAAAAGGTAATACATTTTAGAATTGTCGTTAGTTTACCCCCAGCCTTATCTATGAAGGGATTCCATTGAAATTCAATCTCGGTTAATAGGAGGATGGATCCACCCCCACCGTCTGAGGACATCAAAGAAGTATCAGGGAGTGGTCGGAGACCCCCAGCACGGGCGAAGGTTAACATGGGAGATCCCACAGCACTTCAGTCCGCGGAAGATCCGGAGGATGTTTCAATGACCAATTTGGAAGTCGAGAGCGTGATGAATCATCGACGACAGAAAGTAACCCTGCGCCAGGCAGTTTTTACCGATCAAGAATTTAATGCTTTCAGTTCAGTTGATGCATATCTCGGAGCGGCCCGAACAGATCACAAAGGAATTGCTAACCTTCTGTCCACCGCTATGAACATAAGGAATTGTTTCCGCCAGCCAAGTGCAAATACTAACCCAGTAGCCCTCGAGCCTTGAATTGGGCGGGACTGCCCAGTTATGGGTCTGGAAAGCATGTATCACCTACTGTAGGCCTTGAACGACCAGAATAAAAGGTGTCCGGGGACTTGGAGGCAAGCCGGACACAATTGGCTGATACAAAAGCCGAATTGGAAGTGGTGAAGAAGTTCACGAGCAAGGCCCATGGTGAGTAAAAAGTATCGACATATATTAGTGATGTGACATCACCTTTGTTTAACACCGGCCTTATTTATAGCATTCGAATGCATAGGTCAACTTCAAAAGGACCTGGATGCCGCCAGAGAATCCCAATGATACGCTGAATCGTAGTATTAGTCCGGTGTGCGAGTATTGAAAAGAAGCCATGAGAAAAACAACAAGCTAAAGGCGGAGAACCAGCAACAGGCCCACAAACTAGAGAGCTTAAAAGCTCAACTGGTGCAGGCTCTGGGAGATAACCAGAGATTGAAAAGCGGCATGTTCATTAAGTGTCTCTTAAGCATTCGATGTTAATAGCCATCTGTAATGCTCGAGTATAATACATGTGTCATGTTTTAATGCTAGGTCTCCTGACTGGTCAGCCTGGAGAAGAGGCCAGTTCTTTTGGTGGAAAGGCTATGAAAAGTATGGTAAAGGCGATATGGCCAAATGAAGCAGCGCTAGACTATATGGCCGAACTAGCGAAGCGCTTTAAGGGAGCTCAGCGATGTCTGGAAGTGTGGAAAATATCCGCTTGCCAGGAAGGGGCGCGAGAAGCATGGGCCTTGGTGAAGACCCAATTCAGGAAACTTGATCCAGAGCATATGGCTCGAGTTGGACCAGTAGGGCTAGACAGACAAGAAATACCACTTCATTTGGTTTATGACCAAGTGATGCCTGCATCTCGGTTCTCCCAGCAAGATTGCGCCTTAGATAGCATATTAGACAATGCGGAAAAAGAGTTTGATTCTATGTAGCTATGTACTTTACATCAAACATGCTTGATCCGTACTAGGGACGTTGTCATAACCGGCCATCGGCTTCGACCTCGCTGACCAGGGGTCGGGGAGTGTTCCGTACTATGTGACCTGATGTAAGGAGGTAATCACTTCCGGGAACTAGGCAATCCGGCCTTTAGGTACAAACAAGCAAAACGTGTGCGAAGAGTTATGTTATATTACTTTTTAACGTAAGAAACATCTTCTGAAGAAAATAGTTCCTCCATGGGTTCCTTTCTTCAGGTTCCGTCATATCAAAGTAGACGTTTGTATTCGGATATCAGAGGCATGAATAACCAATGAGGGGGTGATGCGGCTCAAAGCCACGTCAGTATTTCCCCAAAAAGGAAGGAATGATGCAGCACAGCAGCGGTAGGTATTTCCCTCAGTGATGAAACCAAGGTTATTGAACCAGTAGGAGAACCAAGAAATACAACGTAAACAACACCTACACACAAATATCAACTACTCGCAACCCGATGTGTAAAAGGGGTTGTCAATCCCTTTCGGGTAGCGGCGCCCAAAGATAGGCAAACAGGCGTGAGGAAATTGTAGTAGATTGATAGATCGAACGCCAAATGAAATAAATAAGAATAAATTGCAGCAAGATATTTTGCACAAGCTTGCGCAGCGCACCGGGGCATTCTTTTGGCCAAACGGTGGCGCCAATGAATCGTCGGTGAGCCTGTTCCCATGCAACCTCGCAGGTTCCCGCGCACGCTTCCCGCCTGACTCGGTGAAATCCCCCAAAATCCCAAAGCTTACTGGCATGCTATAAAAACCGTCATGGCAGGCGAGTCCTGCGTCGCATTTCCCCTCCCTCCCTGCAGCTTATCTCGTCTGCTTCTCCCACAATCGCCAATGGCACCGGTCCATCGTCGTCCCTCAGCCACTCCGCCGTCATCAGAGGATAGCCCCAGCTGGGAGGCTACACCGCGGCGGTGGCGTAGTCCCCGACGTAGTGTATTGCACGTGGCGTCCCTGTTGGGTGTACGAAGAACACCCACACACGCTCCGCCACCGCTGCCCGTCGACAGCTGTTGCCTTCCGCTGTTGCCACCACACCAACGTCGAAAGGCCGGGCCATCTCCCGCTCCACCGCCGCGGCCCGAAGGCGGGAGGTGGCCGTCGTGGCCACCACCCCACTGCCGGCCACCGTGGCCATCACCCGCTCCGCCACCGCGGCTCGAAGGCGGGAGGTGGTGGTCGTGGCCACCACCCGATCATTGGCCGCAGTGGCCGGCAGCCCACCGTCAACAGCCGGGATCATCAACCGCTCCGCCACCGTCGCCCGAAGGATGGAGGCGGAGGTGGAGGCCCGCTCGTGCGTCAGCGCCTTTGCGTGCTACATCGAGTTCCTGCGGCAGGAGGAGCACCTCGTCAAGCACGCAAAGAGCCTTACCGCAGCACACGCCGACACAGAGGCGAGGAATCAGGAGATCTACGAGCAGTCCGGCCGCTTCGACAGGGATAGTATGGAGCGGTAGTGGGCGTTCGAGCTGGCGAGCGTCGCTGAACATGCAGCAGCGACAAGCACTGTATTCCATTTGTCCAGCTCGTCGGTAGGCTCCTCCTCTCCTCTTCCTCTTACTGAGCACGCTCGGCAGAGGAGAGTGTAGGTGTACAAAAGTAGGGGCACTCCTTTGTACCCATTTACTTGTGCACGGGAAGTCGGAGCCACGCGCCACGGCCACACTTAGCAGGGCAAGGGAGGGAAGCCGGAGAGAAGCCAAAGGCACAAGACGGTCAAGGCAACGCCAAGGACCAGAAACACCAAAGAGCAAGAGGTCGTGGGGGACCACCCGGCAAGGCCCTTGCCGGGGTGGCCTCCGTGGCCCCGGCAAGAGCCTTGCCGGGGCAACTTGCCCAACACCAACAGAGCGAGCCACCCTTGAGCCCACGGGTTCCGACCCAACCAACTACGTTGGAACTAAGGCTCGGGAGGCACCTCTATGGTGGCATGCAGATCTTTGTCAAAGATCATAAACATGTAAGATCAGATGAGGACCAGAAGATGGTGACCTTCGGCGGGATCCCAACCGAGGGAATCCACAAGACCCCGGCAAGCGCCTTGCCGGGGATGACTGCAACGCCACGGCAAGACCCTTGCCGGGGGCATCCGTGGGGCCACTGCTAGGCCTGGACCAACCAAGGCACCGCCGCCGTTCGCATGCAGCTGCCAGCCCAACCAGTTGGGCAGTCACCTGCGTGGCAACATGCAGCTTCTAGGCCAAATCAGCAAGCACCTGCGTGGCGGCATGCAGATCTTCGTGAAGACCCTACCGTCGTGCCACCTCAGCTACCTGCCTGCCTACGTGGCGCTGCATGCGTCGCTGGCCCGGGCGCATGTCGAAGCAAGGCAGAGCGGCGATTGACGGGATGGGCCACGTTCCCGTCCCTTATAAAGCTAATGGACACCTAAGCGATGCATTAAATGCGTCCCGTCCCATGTCTACAGCGATAAGCTCGAACATCAGAGACCTTTCCACCTCCTGTGTGCCACTGTGGCAGCCCCTTTCGACTATAAAAGGAGGCCCATGGCATACTGGAGAGGGATTCGGCTCTTCTGGGGAAGTTGCACCCCGTAGCTAGCTCAAGAACACAAGAACACTCAATACATCCACCAAAGCAGGACAAGGGTATTACGCATCCTCGCGGCCCGAACCTGGGTAAACGATCTGTGTGCTTCCTGTTAGACCTGCTCTTCTCACGACCCCGGACCCCGCCAACCGTAGTAGGGATTCTTGTGATCCCATAGGTGTTGTTTTCCACCGACATATTTGGCGCGCCAGGTAGGGGGCGCAGTCGTGAGAATCCGATCTAGCAGTTAGCCTAGCGGTTATTCATTGCCATGGCTCCCAAGAAGAAGACGATCGATCGGCTCGTCGGGAGCAGAACGGCCCGTGCCAGTGCGGACGAGCAGCGGTCCGGTCACGGACAGAACCCGAGCCGCGGCCCGCGAGCACCAGCATCGCTCTGGCAGTCAAAGACTAGCGAGCGGCGTTGTTCGTGCGCCAGACGACGGGCCGCGCATCACCAAATCCAAAGACGGGGCTGGGCCCCCCGCAGGCGGCGCGGGGCCCTCCAGGAGTGTCGCTATGCCACCCACGGGCGGCGCAACAACCTCCAAGACGCCTAGGCCGGTGCCCACAACGTGCTCTTCCCAGGGTGCGTGCGACGAGCAGTGCCACCATGCTAGAGACCCCTGACGCTGCCGTGGGAAGAGTCATGTGCATCATCTGCGGGACGAAGGAGTCCATCATGTCCGCCAAAGTGCTGGCAAAAATGGCATGCAGCAGCTGGGCCGTGATAGAGCTCCTTCGAACGTGGTTAGAAGTCGAAGCACGCCACGGTCCACGCAGCTGTCGCCACCACCCACGCCAGCAGAAGCTTTGGCGCGCGCAGCTGCTCCTCGACTTCCCTCCTGTAGCGGAGAAGCTCGACGAGTGGAGAGCCACCATCCGGAGCCTCGTCGCCATCGCCAATAAAGATGATCCGCGACCGGCCCTTCTGCCGGCGCTCCGTCGAACCACTGCATGCCAGTGGTGGAGGGGCCGGGGTTGCTGCGGCCACGGTGCACTCTCCTCCTCCACGCCAGCCACTGCGGGTGTCGGTCCGTCGTGATGACGCTTGTGATAACATTTCCATAGCGCCGTCCGACCCATGGACCCACCGCGACCGACGTCAAGTTCTTCGAGAACGAGCCCACGAAGATGCTCGAACCACCATCGAGGGTCGGCACGATACACGCCACCAGTCGGATAAGCGGGCGGGACCCGCTATGGACTACCCGGCATCGGGGGGCTCCGGCGGCCTACCTTACGAGGTGGGTTGCCTAGCCTTTACCCGTGAGCTATGGCAGTTCCAGTGGCCGTCCCACCGCATGTTCAAGCCCGACGTCGGCTAGAAGTACAATGGCAAGACCCATCCGTCAGAGTTCCTCAGCATCTACACCATCGCGATGCAAGCTGCCGGAGCTCGCGACGATAAGGTGCTTGTCAATTACTTCCCGTTGGCACTGAAGCCCAACGTCATGTCTTGGATGATGCACTTGCCAGCGGATTCCATTTCTTCTTGGTCGGATTTGTGCCATGAGTTCATTGGTGCCTTCACCGGGGGCCACCAAGCTCATGGCCAGGCCAGTGATTTGCATATAATTCCCCAGAAGGAAGGGGAAACCCTGCGCAAGCACATCAAGAGGTTCAGCCGGGTGCAGTACAACATCCCAGATGTTCATCCAGCTGCCATGATTAGCGCGCTCCATCAGAACGTGCGCAACCGCAAGATGCACGAAGAGCTGGCGATGAACAAGGTTAAGGATGTGGCCGAACTTAATGTTCTGGCCGATAGGTGCGCCCGGGCTGAAGAGGGAAGGAAGTACCCCGGCGAGGACGCCGGCGCGGAAACCGACTCTACTGATGAAGACACCGCTGCTCCGACGAAGAAGGGTCGGCGTCGCAACAGGAAACGCAAGGGCAAGACTGTGCTTGCCGTCGAGGGATCCGACAGCACCGGCGCCGCCAGGAAGGCTAAGGCAGACGACCCCGGCAAGGAAATTGCCGGGTGCACCATTTGCCGGGCCTTGGCAGCCGCCGACAAGCCGGGGGGCTCCGACAAGCAGTATTGCACGATCCATCACACCAAGGGCCACGACCTCCAGAACTGCTGACAAGTCGAGCTGCTTGCTGAGAAGCAAAAGGCCGAGTATGAGAGGTGGGACAAGGAGAAGGGTCAAGATGGTGCCAAAGGATCCGACAACAAGCGTGGCGGCCAAGGAGGCCGCCGCGGCAAGGACAACCAACAAGAGAGGCCCGCTCGGGGCCGCGATAAGAAGCAAGAAGATGATGATCGTGACGAGGACGACGAGTCTGGCGAGCAAGTGTTTCAGAAGACTACAGAGGCCATGTGCGTCGATGGTGGCGCCTCGCTGCATACTTCCCACCGCTAGCTCAAACAGTGGGTGTGTGAGATCACAGCAGTGGAGCCCTCGTTCGACGCTCAGACGCCGCTAAAGTGGTCCAGCACACCCCTCATCTTTGACGCCGAGGACCACGCTGACCGCACAACCGCGGTCGGGTGCTTGCCGTTGTTGGTCTCACCAACGATACGCAACCTCAAGGTGAACAAGATGCTGGTTGACGGCGGGGCCGGTCTGAACTTGATCTCACCCATTGTGTTCAAGAGGCTGCAAATTCCTGACGGAGACCTCGAGGAAACGGGCACCTTTCAAGGGGTCAACCTGGGAAGGAGCCAGCCGAAGGGAAAGGTCACATTACCCGTGACGTTTGGAGGCGAGTTGAACTACAGGACGGAGAGGATTGTCTTCGATGTAGCCGAGATCCCCTTGCCCTACAACGGGATCCTCGGCCGCCCGGCACTAGCCAAGTTCATGGCAGTGTCGCATTACGCCTACAACATGCTGAAGATGCCTGGGCCGATGAACATCATCACCGTCCCCTTCGACAAGAAGGACACACTGATCTGCGCCGACCTACTCTACCGGGAAGCAGTTGTAGCAACAGCCGCCAAGGCACTTGCTCCTGCCGTTGAAGCCCCGCGAGGGAAGAAGAAGACCAGAAAGACCTCTTGCACCCACTCCGGCAAGCGCACCTCTTCGGAGTGTTGTGCTACCATCGAGGACGTGCCAGAGAGCTCCACCGGCAAGAGCAAGAAATCCACAGCTGCTCCACCAGAGACCAAGAAGGTGTCCGTCAGGGAGGATGCCACGGGAGGGGCTTTCACCATAAGCTCCACCCTCGACAGCAAATAGGAAGGCGCGCTCGTCACTTTCCTGCGGGCGAATGTCGATGTGTTTGCGTGCCAAGCATCTGACATCCCCGGCGTTCCCAGGGAAGTGATTGAGCACCATCTTGCTGTCTATCCCCATGCACGGTCCGTCAAGCAGAAGGTCAGGAAGCAAGCTTTGGAATGGTAGGAATTCATCACAGAGGAGATCAGAAAGTTGGAAGCAGCAGGCTTGGTGAGGGGAGTGCTGCATCTGATGTGGTTGGCCAATCTGGTGGTGGTGCGCAAGGCAAACGGGAAGTGAAGGTTGTGTATTGACTACACAGATATCAATAAGCTTGTCCTAAGGACCCCATCCCGTTGCCGCGCATCTACCAAATTGTTGACTCCACAGCCGGGTGTGATATGTTATCATTCCTCGACGCCTACTCAGGCTACCACCAGATCTTCATGACAAGAGAAGACGAAGAGAAGACAACATTCATCACCTCATGTGGTACGTATTCCTTTTTACGGATGCCTTTCGGGTTGAAGAGTGCTGGTTCAACATTTGCAAGGGCAGTCCAATTTGGTTTTAAACCCCAGCTATATAGAAACATGGAAGCCTATATGGATGACATAGTGGTCAAAACCAAAGACAGGGCAACTCTTGTACAAGACTTAGGAGAGACGTTTGCCAACCTGCGCAAGATCAACCTCAACCGGAACCCTGAGAAGTGTGTCTTCGGCATTCCGTCCGGCAAACTTCTCGGGTTCTCTGTGTCACAATGAGGGATCGAGGCAAACCCAGACAAGATCAAGGCTATTGAGCAGATTTAGGCGCCCAAGCGGATCAAGGATGTGCATCGGCTCACTGGCTGCGTTGCTGCCATGAGCCGATTCATCTCCAAGTCTGCCGAGCGCGCCCTTCCCTTTTTCAAGATCTTGAAGAAGGCGGGCCCAATGGAGTGGACCCCAGAGGCTGAGGCGGCATTGCAAGACCTGAAGAGATACCTTTCCTCTACACCGATACTAGTTGCGCCTAAACCACAAGAATCGTTGCTGCTATATCTAGCGGCGACGAATCAAGTGGTCACTGCAGCGCTAGTGGCGCAGAGGGAGGTTGACGAAGAGGCAGTGGTGATGTCTACTACACAACCTTCTTCTTGTAGACGTTGTTGGGCCTCCAAGTGCAGAGGTTTGTAGGACAGTAGAAAATTTCCCTCAAGTGGATGACCTAAGGTTTATCAATCCGTGGTGGGCGTAGGATGAAGATGCACTACTAGGGAAAACCCTAGCAGTAGAACTGTTTTTGTGCTCACTAGTAGCGCGGGTAGGCGCGCTACTAATAAGGCGCTACAGCTATTGCTTAGCGATGCAGCGTGCGTGCGCGCCATCGCTAGGACAAATAACTGCAGTGATTATTCACTCCCACGCTACTACTAATGTAACTACTGGCAGCGTGTTTTCTCTCCATCGCTACTAGTATTCTTTTTTTATTTTTTATTTTTAGTGTATTTATGCGCCATCGTACAAATATTGGTACAATACCAGTTATGAGGTTTACATCATTATGTCCATAATAGTGTGTCAAATGAAGGTGGATTAGGTTCAAGTGGAGGCAATATGTGGTGCATGTCAAAAGTATACTACTAATCCAAACTTGATCTAGTTTGGACTAATAGTACTTTCGATGTGCACCACATGTTGCCTCCACTTGAATCTAATCCGCCAGCACAAGCTACTTAATCATCATCATAGTCATTACCACCAACAGTATTTATTTAATCACCACTAACACTAGCTAATAATAATCATCATAGTCATTACCACCAACACTAGCTATTTTATCATCATAGTAATAGTGTAGCACATCATCATCCTCAAACTCATTTCTAGCTAGCTAATCACTGCTGCTGCTCTCTCATAGGTAAAATAACATAAAACATGTTTAGCTCTCCTCCTTGATCAAGTTGGAGCATGCAGATGAACCTGTCTCCTAATCGTGGGTAGCGCATCTGTTTGCTGCCCCCTAGTACTTCTCTGCGCTCCCCCATCACATATTTGGTCCAGTCTTGCACTATTAAGGATCCGTCGCTAATCTTGAATGCACTAAAGTAATCTGTAGGATATCTTGGCCGTAAGCTAATAATACTCATGGTACCTTCAGTCTCGATCCCATAAGGCACAAATTCATCGGGAGTCCCTGTTGAAGAACATCGTATGGTAACATACTTAGCAATTTAGTTTAGCTTCAAAAATAATGTATGGAAAAGATGCACTGAGGACAAATAGTAAAAATCTTACCATCCTTCCTAAATAGATGTGACCGTAGTTCATTACGAACACTATTGGTCGCACGTTTTCAGTACTAACATTTCTAAATGCAGGAAGAAAATTTGTCTTGATTGTATCAAGATCCGCAAGCCATGAAACATAATGACTTAGCTCCTCGCAGTTGAGTTCAGCCCCGGGACAGTAGTAGGTCCTGTCTACCAAGCGCTGGACATGTTTGCTTGCACCGAAATAAGCTGACAATACAAATTAGTTGTCAACTATTTTTGAATAAACAATATCAAAGACATAAATATGGTTGAGAAACTTACATAATGGTATAACTGGAGGCGTCTGCATATCGACCCAGATGTCGGTATTACCTCAATATCATCTTCCGGACGAATATCAAAGGTGATAACCATATCAGGCTCAAATGCATAAGTCTTGCATAGTGCTCGCCATGTTTTGCATCCAAAATAGGTGTAGTCGTCTGAATTGTATAATTTTGCGTGGAAAATATAACCATGCTCGGTCTTCAAGTAAACTTTCTTTACCTCCCTAGTATGACTGAAACCTATCTTATCCAATACTGAAACTCTTGCATGGCGGGGATACGCTAGTAGAATAGTAAAAAATAAGTTGAAGCAAATGAAGCAGATGTCATGCTTAATTACGAAAAAAGACTTGTCGTTGTGACTTCTCGTATCCACTTGAAGTTCTCGTCCAGCTTGATGTTGAAGCGCCTATCATCATCTAGGAAGATTCCGTCGCACAAAGCCGCTTCGTCTTAGCAGATTTGCAAATACAGAAATCCTTTTCGTCGTCAGACATTTCCTATGTTCATAGTTAAAACATTAATTGAAAATCGATCGAAGACAACTACTAGGATACTCAACACACAAATCCGGGGCACTCGATATTTCCTACATATTCTGGCACAAGTCATGCCAAAATTCACGGAAAAATCCGGCATGACCTTTGCTAAAATAGGACATATCGAGTGCCTAAAATTTGCCGGAACGGAAATGAATCAACACTCCGGCAAAACATAGGCCACTCGGAGGTGTAACCTGCAAACATGATCGGCCACTTGGATATTGAGAAACACAAGATATACATTTCAAAATATCTTATAGGACTCAAATTAGCATGCATTCAATAAGCAAAAGTAAATCATCTCATGCATCTGTACATCATCGAATATTATCACTAATACATCCCGAATAGTGTCATACATATAACATCACTAATACAACTAAAACCCTAGCACACGACGGGTACCGGCGCGGGCGGTGGACACCCATAGAGAAGGAACCATCACGGGATCATAACTCCAGTGAGATCCCTGGAGAACCTGCCAGGTATTGGAGAACCTGTGCTCTAACGCAAACAAGTAGCGGCGGACGTGCGCGTCCTCCTCACTGACACGGTGACGCACCACCTCCGCGGAGTCCTCGAGCCTCTGGACCGTCACTGGCCCATGCGACCGCCACCAAAGAAGGTTCGGGTCAACGACAGGCTGGCTCCTCACTAACCTGCGCCCCCCGGTAGGAAGCGCCTCCTAGTACCACCCCGGCAGAGCCCAGTCCCGGACATGGCCCATCTGGTCAAGCAGGTGTCGTCCTCCACCGACTCGACGACGAGGATGTGGGATAGGCATCGTCCACGTCGATGCGAGAAAAAATGCTTTAACTAAAAAAATAGCAACAAGTTCTTACTAACGAGTTCTATTAATTCAACTAGTTCTTACTAAAAATAAAATTACTATAAATAAAAATATACTAGTACATAATTAGTAACTAGTTCTTACTAACTAATTAGTACCTAGGAACTACTTCCCTAATTACCATATAAGTAATTAACTAACTAGCACTAAAAATAGCCTAGGGTTCATACTAACTAGCACTAAATAGCTAGGGTTCATACTAAGCAGAGAAGAGGGATCGGAAGGGGAGAGTGCATATAGATAGCGGGGAGAGAGATGGGGTCGGGGGAGACAACGGCACCGAGGCGCGGCGCGGCGGGGTCGGGGGAGACAGCGGCGAGGCGGGGTTGGGGGAGACGGTGGCGAGGCGGGTCGAGGGAGACGGCGGCGAGGCGGGGTCGGGGGAGACAGCTGCGAGGTGGGGTCGGGGGAGACGGCGGCGAGGTGGGGTCGGGGGAGACGGCAGCGAGGCGGGGTCGGGGAGACGGCAAGCAGGTGGAGGCGACGAGGAATAGTAGAGGAGAATTGGGGGAGGAAGCAGAGGAGAGGGAATCAGGCCGCGCGGGGGTTAGGTGAAAATAGCTTTAACAGTAGCGTGGGGACGCAAAACGCGCTGCTACTATACCTAGTACGTCGGGAACGGTGTGGCAATTATAGTAGTAGCGTGTTCTGTTCCTGCCGCGCTACTGCTAAGCGGGTAACAATAGCGCGATTCTGGCAGATGCGCTACTGCTAAGTAGCAGTAGCGCCTCATTTTAACAAGCGCTAGTGGTAACATTCTGTGTATAAGGTTTTCCCTAGTAGTGATGGTCTCTCTCAAATAACCCTGCAACCAAATAACAAAGAGTCTCTTGTGTCCCCAACACACCGAATACAATGGTTAATTGTATAGGTGCACTAGTTCGGTGAAGAGATGGTGATACAAGTGCAATATGGATGGTAGATATAGGTCTTTGTAACCTGAAAATATAAAAACAGCAAGGTAACTAATGATAAAAGTGAGCACAAACGGTATTGCAATGCTAGGAAACAAGGCCTAGGGTTCATACTTTCACTAGTGCAAGTTCTCTCAACAATAATAACATAATTGGATCATATAACTATCCCTCAACATGCAAGAAAGAGCCACTCCAAAGTCAGTAATAGAGGAGAACAAACAAAGAGATTATTATAGGGTACGAAACCACCTCAAAGTTATCCATTCTGATCGATCTATTCAAGAGTCCATAGTAAAATAACACGAAGCTATTCTTTCCGTTCAATCTATAATAGAGTTCGTACTAGAATAACACCTTAAGATACAAATCAACCAAAACCCTAATGTCACCCAGATACTCCAATGTCACCTGAAGTGTCCATGGGTATGATTATACGATATGCATCACACAATCTCAGATTCATCTATTCAACCAACACAAAGTACATCAAAGAGTGCCCCAAAGTTTCTACCAGAGAGTCAAGACGAAAACGTGTGCCAACCCCTATGCATAAGTTCACGAGGTCACGGAACCCGCAAGTTGATCACCAAAACATACATCAAGTAGATCACATGAAATCCCATTGTCAACATAGATAAGCACGACAAGAAATACATCGAGTGTTCTCAAATCCTTAAAGACTCAATCCGAAAAGATAACTTCAAAGGGAAAACTCAATCCATTACAAGAGAGTAGAGGGGGAGAAATATCATGAGATCCAACTATAATAGCAAAGCTCGCGATACATCAAGATCGTATCACCTCAAGAACACGAGAGAGAGAGAGATCAAACACATAGCTACTGATACATACCCTCAGCCCCGAGGGTGAACTACTCTCTCCTCGTCATGGAGAGCACCGGGATGATGAAGATGGCCACCGGTGAGGGATCCCCCTCCGGCAGGGTGCCGGAACAGGGTCCCAATTGGTTTTTGGTGGCTAGAGAGGCTTGCAGCGGCAGAACTGCTGATCTATTCTGTCATTCGAAGGTTTTAGGGTATGTGGATATATATAGGCGAAAGAAGTCGGTAATGGGAGCCACAAGGGGCCCACGAGGGTGGAGGGCGCGCCCAGGGGGGTGGGCGCGCCCCCCTGCCTCGTGCTCTCCTCTTTGATCCCCTGACGTGCACTCCAAGTCCCCCGTATTGCTTTCTTTCCAAAAGTAACTTTTCCGAAGGTTTCATTCCGTTTGGACTCCGTTTGATATTCCTTTTCTGCGAAACACTGAAACAAGGAAAAAAATAGAAACTGGCACTAGGCTCCGGGTCAATAGGTTAGTCCCAAAAGTAATATAAAAGTGCATAATAAAGCCCATTAACATCCAAATGGATAATATAATAGCATGAATGCTTCATAAATTATAGATACATTGGAGACGTATCAACATCCCCAAGCTTAATTCCTGCTCGTCCTCGAGTAGGTAAATGATAAAAGAAAGAATTTCTGAAGTGTGAATGCTAGCAGGTGCACAAGTTTGATCAATGATGATTTCAATCACCTTTTCTAGCATCATTATATGTTATAACAGTAGCTCATATCACAAAACTTTGCATGATCAAGTAACAAACTATTCACATGTTAAAGTATAGATCATAAACTTTCTTGAAAACTAACAAACCGTGTTATTAGTCATCAAACAATTACTATTCATCTTATTTTCAGTAAGAGTCTATGTCAGAGCTTTGATTCAGCAAACTTCACATACTCAACTATCATTTAGTCTTCCATGATTGCTACCACTCAAAGCATATTTTTAGAACAAATAGTATTCATCGAACACAGAGAAAGATAGGGGCTTAATGTTTCACCTCCCAACCTTTTACCTCAAGGGTAATGTCAACAATAATAATTCATGCTCAAATATATTTGAATGGCCATATATGCTTAGATCTTTCCATCACATGATGCTTGCCAACTAAAGATTAGGTTGGAATGATAAGGAATACTATTGACTCTTGCTTAAAAGTAAAAGATAGGCCCTTCGCAGAGGGAAGCAGGGATTTGCAGAGGTGCCAGAGCTCGAAGCAAAAACAGAGATGAAAATAATTTTGAGAGGTATGCTTTCATTGTCAACATAACGACCAAGAGTTCCCATACTAGATACATTATAGGCGGTTCCCACGCAGAAAGGTAAAGATTTTACTCCCCCTCCACCAACGATCACACTCCATGGCTTGTCCGAAACAACAGGTGCCGTCCAACCTTCAACAATCACGGGGGAGTTTTGTTTAAATTATTTGCGAATTTGTTTTTGATCTTTTGATCATAGGACTGGGCATCCCAGTTACCACCCATTTTCTCGTGAATGATGAGTGAAGTCCACTCATCGTAAGAATAACCCACCTAGCATGGAAGATACTGGTAGCCCCTAGTCGCTACATGAGCGATTCGGGCATACAAAATAGATTATTATTTGAAGGTTTAGAGTTTGGCACATGCAAATTTACTTGGAACGGCAGGTAAATACCGCATATAGGTAGATATGGTGGACACTCATGGAAGAAACTTGGTTCAAGGATTTTGGATGCACAAGCAGTATTCCCGCATAGTACAGATATTTTGGCTAGCAAAGGATTCTAATAGCAAGCACCACATGTTAGAGGATCCATAACAATATAACTTCTATACAAATATACCTAAGCATAACTCATTATGTTGTCTTCCTTGTCCAACTTCAACTAATTTACTCAGGTTTGAAAATAATTAATGGGGCTCACAATCATAGAAGATGTCCAAGATAGTATATTTATATGTGAAATCTCTCTTCCTTCAATATTGTTTCATGAATTGTTCAAGTGACCAATACAATGTTTGCTAACCTTCAATAAATTTACCACCTCTACTTCTTAGATGTAAAGTCATTACTCCCCATGGGATAAGCATACGAAACATATAAAATTTAAGATTTATGACATTCAAATCATTCAACCATTTACTCATAGGATATAAGTGAAGCACACGAGTAAATGACAAACTACTCCAAAAAGATATAAGTGAAGATAATTGAGTAGTTAAATAATTATGTAGCTATGTGAAGACTCTCTCTCATTTAAGGATTTTAGATCTTGGTATTTTATTCAAACAGCAAGAAAATCTAAAGATAATAAAATGACGATCCAAGCAAAACACATATCATGTGGTGAATAAAAATATAGCTCCAAGTAAAGTTACCGATGAACGAAGACTAAAGAGGGGATGCCTTCCGGGGCATCCCCAAGCTTAGGCTATTGGTTGTCCTAGAATATTACCTTGGGGTGCCTTGGGCATCCCCAAGCTTAGGCTCTTGCCACTCCTTATTCCATAGTCCATCGAATCTTTACCCAAAACTTGAAAACTTCACAACACAAAACTCAACAGAAAACTCGTGAGCTCCGTTAGCGAAAGAAAACAAAAGACCACTTAAAGGTACTGTAATGAACTCATTCTTTACTTGTATTGGTGTTAAATCTACTGTATTCCAACTTCTCTATGGTTTATAAACTATTTTACTAGCCATAGATTCATCAAAATAAGCAAACAACACACGAAAAACAGAATCTGTCAAAAACAGAACAATCTGTAGTAATCTGTAACTAGCGCAAACTTCTGGAACTCAAAAAATTCAGCCAAAATAGGACGACCTAGAAAATTTGTTTATTTATCTGCTGCAATTCGAATCAATATTTTATCACATTATGGTGATTTTTAACAATTGTTTTCGTGAAAAAAAAGTTTCTGTCTTTTTCAGCAAGATGAAATAATTATCATCCAAGAAGATCCTATAGGTCTTACTTGGCACAAACACTAATTAAAACATAAAACTACATCCAACCAGAGGCTATATGATTTATTTTTTACTAATCAGGAACAAAAAGCAGGAAACAAAAGTAAAATTGGGTTGCCTCCCAACAAGCGCTAACGTGTAACGCCCCTAGCTAGGCATGATGATTTCAATGATGCTCACATAAAAGATAAAAATTGAAACATAAAGAGAGCATCATGAAGAATATGACTAGCACATTTAAGTCTAACCCACTTCCTATGCATAGGGATTTTGTGAGCAAACAACTTATGGGAACAAGAATCAACTTGCATAGGAAGGAAAAACAAGCATAAATTCAAAACTTTAAGCACATAGAGAGGAAACTTGATATTATTGCAATTCCTACGAGCATACATTCCTCCCTCATAATAATTTTCAGTAGCATCATGAATGAATTAAACAATATAAACAACACCTAAAGCATTCTTTTCATGATCTACTTGCATAGAAATTTTACTACTCTCCACATAAGCAAAATTCTTCTCATTTGGGATAGTGGGAGTATCATAAGAGACTTGAATACTATAAATTATTTCCACATTAAAAGAGTAATGTTCAGAAAAAGGGGAATCATAATCATGACAAGTTTTATAAATATAGTCATCACTACTTTTTATGGCATAAGTTTCATCACAATAATCATCATAAGTAGCAAATTTGTTCTCATCATAATCGATTGAAACCTCTTCCAAGATAGTGGAATCATTACTAAACAAAGTCATGACCTCTCCAAATCCACTTTCATAATTATCATAATAAGATTCAAGATCCTCCAAAATAGTGGTATCATTACTTCCTAAAGTTGACACTCTTCCAAACCCACTTTCATCAATATAATCATCATAAGTAGGAGGCATGCTATCATCATTATAAATTTGCATATCAAAACTTGGGAGACTAAAAATATCATCCTCATTAAACGTAGCATCCCCAAGCTTGGGAAAAACATTAATTGCAGCAAATATATGCTCAAAAACATCATATTCATCAAACATAGCATCCCCAAGCTTGGGCCTTTTCATATCATAAGCATAATCACTCTCATAATTAATAGAATGGATAGCACCAATAGTATAGCAATTATCATATTCTTCCAAGCAAGTGCCAAAAAGATTTTCAAGATCATAATAAGTATCATTATCCTCCCAGTCATAATCATCACAACAAGCAATAGGCATAACGAGATCATCATCAAGTGCATCATCTTCAACAATTATTTTTGATTCATTTTCATGAGGCACAACAACAATAGGAGTAACATTAATTGGGAGAGATATCTTACCTCTCTTCCTTTTTCTTTTCTTCTTCTTCACCACATCATGTGTGGGTTCAATCCTATTTTTGGAGCTCCTTATTAATGAGATTGGTTGAATAGAAGGCTCCTCCTCGCTAGCTGATTCATCATAAGAAATAATAGGTGAATATTGGGAAGTCTCTTCCCTTCGTTAGTATTCTCTTCATCTTCTATTTGTTTTCTTTTCTTTATGTAATTGGCAATATAAGGATTTTCGATGCAATTCACCGCACAATACATATAAATTTCTTCTAGATCAATATTGAGGAATTTCTCAAGGTTATATTCTGGAATATGCTTAGTTTGACGTTTCATTTCTTCATAACCCAAAAGAAAACTAAGTTCATTATGATGTGCAAGGGAAATCAAGTCATCACAATTTTTGGACACGATTCGATCATGAAACACTTTGCATTTGATATTTAAATGACCATGTTCATTGCAAAGTTCACAAGTACGGTAAAGATGTTTTAAATTTTCAGCACTCACATTTAGCCTTTATTTCAACCATTTAGTTTCTAAATGCTTATATCTCTTGCAATATCTATCTTCCTTATTTGGTACGTACTTGCAAACCCAATGCACTCCACAAAAATTGACATGTTTATAGGAGACATTTTCATCATAACTAGTGCAATTATCATTAGTACTATGGATATTCAAGGAGTTCATACTAACAACATTGCAATCATGCTCATCATTCAAAGATTTAGTGCCAAACATTTTAATGCATTCTTCTTCTAACACTTTGGCACAATTTTCCTTTCCATCATACTCACGAAAGATATTAAAAAGATGAAGCGTATGTGGTAAACTCAATTACATTTCTTTGTAGTTTTATTTTATAGACTAAACTAGTGATAAAACAAGAAACAAAAAGATTCGATTGCAAGATCTAAAGATATACCTTCAAGCACTAACCTCCCCGGCAACGGCGCCAGAAAAGAGCTTGATATCTACTACACAACCTTCTTCTTGTAGACGTTGTTGGGCCTCCAAGTGCAGAGGTTTGTAGGACATTAGCAAATTTCCCTCAAGTGGATGACCTAAGGTTTATCAATCAGTGGGAGCAGTAGGATGAAGATGGTATCTCTCAAACAACCCTGCAACTAAATAACAAAGAGTCTCTTGTGTCCCCAACACACCCAATACAATGGTAAATTGTATAGGTGCACTAGTTCGGCAAAGAGATGGTGATACAAGTGCAATATGGATGGTAGATATAGGTTTTTGTAATCTGAAAATATAAAAACAGCATGGTAACTAATGATAAACTGAGCACAAACGGTATTGCAATGCTAGGAAACAAGGCCTAGGGTTCATACTTTCACTAGTGCAAGTTCTCTCAACAATAATAACATAATTGGATCATACAACTATCCCTCAACATGCAACAAAGAGTCACTCCAAAGTCACTAATAGAGGAGAACATACGAAGAGATTATTGTAGGGTACGAAACCACCTCAAAGTTATCCATTCTGATCGATCCATTCAAGAGTCTGTAGTAAAATAACACGAAGCTATTCCGTTCAATCTATCATAGAGTTCATACTAGAATAACACCTTAAGATAAACCAGAACCCTAATGTCACCTAGATACTCCAATGTCACCTCAAGTATCCGTGGGTATGATTATACGATATGCATCACACAATCTCAGATTCATCCATTCAACCAACACAAAGTACTTCAAAGAGTGCCCCAAATTTTCTACCGGAGAGTCAAGACGAAAACGTGTGCCAACTCCTATGCATAAGTTCATGAGGTCATGGAATCCGCAAGTTGATCACCAAAACATACATCAAGTAGATCACGTGATATCCCATTGTCACCATAGATAAGCACGGCAAGACATACATCGAGTGTTCTCAAATCCTTAGACTCAATCCGATAAGATAACTTCAAAGGGAAAACTCAATCCATTACAAGAGAGTAGAGAGGGAGAACCATCATAAGATCCAACTACAATAGCAAAGCTCGCGATACATCAAGATCGTATCACCTCAAGAACACGAGAGAGAGAGAGAGAGAGAGAGAGAGAGAGAGAGATCAAACACATAGCTACTGATACATACCCTCAGCCCCGAGGGTGAACTACTCCCTCCTCGTCATGGAGAGCGCCGGGATGATAAGATGGCCACCGGTGAGGGATCCCCCCTCCGGCAGGGTGCCGGAACAGAGTCCCCATTATTTTTTGGTGGCTACAGAGGCTTGCGGCAGCGGAACTCCCGATCTATTATGCCATTCGATGGTTTTATGGTATATGGAGATATATAGGCGAAAGAAGTCGGTAAGGGGAGCCACGAGGGGCCCATGAGGGTGGAGGGTGCGCCCAGGGGGTGGGCGCGCCCCCTGCCTCGTGCTCTCCTCGTTGATCCCCTGACGTGCACTCCAAGTCTCTCGTATTGCTTTCTTTCCAAAAATAACTTTTCCGAAGGTTTCACTCCGTTTGGACTCCGTTTGATATTCCTTTTCTGCAAAACACAGAAACAAGGGAAAAAACAGAAACTGGCACTGGGCTCTGGGTCAATAGGTTAGTCCCAAAAGTAATATAAAAGTGCATAATAAATCCCATAAACATCCAAGATGGATAATATAATAGCATGAATACTTCATAAATTATAGATACGTCGGAGACGTATCAAGTGGCAACGGCAAGATTGGAAATCGGCAAGTCAGAGACTCCCCCGGCAGGGCCTGGTGCCGGCAAGGCAAGGCTCCAGCAGAATCTGACGCCATCAGGACAGAGCCCGTGCAGTCAAGTGGAGTGGCGCAGAAGAAGATGATGATGCAGCACCCAGTTTACTTTGTCAACTCCCTCTTGCAGGGGGCTAGGTCAAGATATTCCGGTGTGCAGAAATTTCTCTTCGGCCTCCTTATGGCCTCGAGGAAGCTGCGTCATTACTTCCAAGCCCACGAGATCACTGTCGCCACCCGTCTTCCGTTGCAACGGATACTGCACAACCCAGACGCAACCGGAAGGATTGTGGAGTGGGCCTTGGATTTATCAAGCTTTGGATTGAAGTTTGAAAGTACATCAACAATCCAGAGTAGAGTCCTAGCGGAGTTCATTGCATAATGGACCTCAACGCCTGATCAAGAGATCCAGGAGACCACTCTCCCCGGCAAGGAAACAACTCACGACTGGATTATGTACTTTGACGGAGCTTTCTCGCTGCAAGGCGCCGATGCTGGTGTGCTGCTCGTCGCAGCCACCGGAGAGCACCTCAAGTATGTAATCCAGATGCACTTTCCCAGGGAGATGTCCACCAACAACACTGCTGAGTACGAGGGGTTGCTTGCCGATCTCAGGATCGCGGTGGACCTCGGAGTTAAAAAGCTCATCATCCGAGGTGATTCGCAGCTTGTCGTCAGACAAGTCAACAAAGATTATCACAGCCCGTTGATGGAGGCCTACGCAGATGAGGTGAGGAAGCTGGAGGAGCGCTTTGACGGTATACAAGCGGAGCACATTCCCCGAGCGGAGAACGACATCGCCGATTACCTGTCAAAGCGTGCCGCATTCAAGCTACCTGTGGAACCAGGTACCTTTTTGCTTTGGTTAACTCAACCACCCATCAAACCATCAACGGAGCAGAACAAGCGGAGGAAATTAGGCCCCGACAAGTACTTTCCCGCTGAACCCCCAGGGGTCGCCGTCAAGGTTGTTGCCGTGGACGTTGAACCTGCCGAGAAGCGACCGACTCCGGCAGACCATCAAGCCCTGGCCGCAGAGACAACCGCTCCCATGGCAAAAGAAATGACTTTGGTCCTTGTCGTCGAGCCCCAGGCTCCGGCATGGGCACAGCATACCGTCCGATTCCTACAAACAGGGGAGCTTCATCAGGAGCAGGAAGAAGCGGAGAAGGTAGCCCGTCGTTCTGCTATGTATCAGTTTGTCGATGACGTCCTGTACAGGAGGAGACCGAATGGTGTGAAATTGAAGTGCATTCCCCGGGAGGAAGGACTGGAGCTGTTGGCGGAGATACACGGAGGCATATGTGGCTCCCACATAGGGTCGAGGGCCCTTGCTGGCAAGGCGTTCCAGCCGGGTTTTTTCTGGCTCACTGCCCTCCAGGATGCAACGACACTAGTAACCAAGTGTAAAGCGTGTCAGTTCCATTCAAAGAAGCTTCATCAACCAGCTCAAGCCCTTCAAACAATCCCTCTCTCCTGGCCATTTTCGGTCTGGGGGCTCGACATACTGGGCCCCTTCCCCCATGCTGTCGAGGGCTTTGAGTACTTGTACGTTGCAATCAACAAGTTCACAAAGTGGCCGAAGGTGGAAGGAGTGAGGAAGGTGACAGCACAGCCAGCCATCAAGTTCTTCAAGGGGCTAGTGTGATGTTTTGGTGTGCCAAGCAGAGTCATCACCTACAACGGCACGCAGTTCACGATCCACATCTTCATGCAATACATCCAAGACCTCGGCAGCAAGGTCTGTTTCGCTTCCGTGGTACACCCATGGAGCAACGGCCAGGCAGAGAGGGCAAATGCTGAAGTGTTGTGTGGCCTGAGGACGAAGACTTTTGACAGGATGCACAAGAGCGGAAGGCGCTGGATTGATGTGTTGCCGGCGATTCTTTGGTCGATCAGGACGACGCCAAATCGAGCCACCGGCCATACACCCTTTGCCCTGGTATACGGGGCAGAAGCAGTTCTCCCCATGGAACTCATATACGGGTCACCTCGAGTGCTCGCTTACGACGAGCTTGAGCAAGAGCAATTGCGGCAAGATGACGAAGCGCTCCTTGAGGAAGATCATCTTTGGGCGGCTGTGTGACAGCAGACGCTACCAACAAAGCCTTGCGCCGCTACCATAACCGCAAGGTTCATGCCCAAGCTTTGAGGAAGGTGACCTTGTTCTTGGCGCGTTGATCGGCCAAGAATTCCAACAAGTTGGCGCCAAGTGGGAAGGCCCTAATCGGGTAATCTGAGTCACCAGGCCGGCGCGATTCGCTGGAGGCGAAGATGCTGTCCCAGTGAGCAACTCCTGGAACATCGAGCATCTTCGCAAGTTTTACCCATAAGGCGCGGCTTGCCGGCCTCCCGGCAAGCCACCTTTTGTACAAGCTTTGCCGACAAGGCATGTAACCCTCCGTACAAAGCCAGGCGCAGACTCTGAGCAGAAATAAACGAAGCGCTGGCGCCCTAAGTTATAGCATGCATGCTAGGTTGAGTCTCTCCCTCGGTTAGGGCTGATAGTGCTTAGCGGCGACTAACCCCTAGCCTAGAGGTCGAGTTTGCGTCTTTCTGCCCTCTTTGGTTCGCAGGGCACGTGGACACTTCTGCTGAGCCGCTTGGGAAAAAGAGAATGGACCGACGCTCCGCCCCGGCAGGCCAAGTCTCCCGGGGGCTGAAGACACCAGGATGCAACCACGACAGGCCAAGGTTGCCGGGGGCTGCGGATTCAGATAAGCCTTTCATCCCCTGTTATGCCTTTCCATATAGAACTGGGAAATGTGAAACCGCATTTATATTCTTAAACCACCGTGCTCCCCTTTTCCTGTGCCCAAGAGCTATCCCACTGGGTCGGAACTTGGTCGTAGTCGCGGTGGCAAGAAGGTAAACAAGGAGCCTAGCTCTTCTTCGCCCTGCCTCCGCCAAGAGCGCGAGAATGGTCGACCGAAGTGGGGGGACGGCAAGGCCTGTTGCCGGGAGACAATGTTTATCTTAGAAATAACAAGTGCTCGTTCCTTTGCATGGGCCTCGCTCACGCACAAAGAACCCGGAAAGCACCCTTTTTCATTAAAAACGTCCCATACAGGTACAGTTCGTACGGAATAAAAATACATGAGCAAGGGGATTACAAGCTTTAAATCTAACAAGTGCCCGCAGGCTTAGAAACTAAAAAATGATAAGGTGCCCATAATCCCTTTCTTGTCCATCTCCATAGAAGGTGGAACAAGGCGGCAGGAGGGCAAAAGGGGCGCGTAGGCGAGGCGCGAGGAGCAGAAGGCACCAAGAGAACATCTTGGTGCCAGGAAAGGAGCGGGAATATGAGGCATCGGGCCGCAATACGCAATGAAGGCCTCGATGCCCGCGTACTCCGACTTGACGGCCGCCACCCGCCTTCTTCGCCTTCTCCGGCCCTCCTACGCCAGCCGCCCAAGGAGACGACAGGAGCGCCACAATGGAGAGCTTGGCGAGGAAGGCCCTCGGCAGGGCGCAAGGCCGAGGGAGGGGCGGCACGGTCAGTCGAAGTCGGGGGCAGCATCCTGCCGCCCGACTCCCTCATCATCGCTGTCGCTGTCCTCCTCGTCACTCCCGCTTGAGGAGGAATCTTCATCGTCAGAGGAGCTCTCCACGCAGCACTTTAGGCGAGTTCCAAGATCTCTGAAGACCTTGACGTAGAGCAGGCCGTCCTCCATTAACTTGAAGTAGAGGACGAGCCCCACCGTTAGGCTATGGATGCGATCAAATGTCTTCCATCCGCGATGGATATACATAACATGAGGAGCGGGGAAGTTGACGTCGACCTGCGTG
This sequence comes from Aegilops longissima, assembly GCA_021605205.1. Classification (NCBI taxonomy): domain Eukaryota; kingdom Viridiplantae; phylum Streptophyta; class Magnoliopsida; order Poales; family Poaceae; genus Aegilops; species Aegilops longissima. The sequence goes on from CM038677.1 coordinate 270,475,622, forward strand.
CCGCTGGTCCCGCAGCCCCTCATGTGCAACCTGAGGGTCTAGGGCGGATCGAGATCCATCTCCTGAGCGAAGGGGGTGGAGAGACAGAGACGACGACAAGGTGGCTGGCGTAGCCTGATCAAGAACTCGTGGGGCTGGTCCCCGACGTGACCCTCCGTCACGGGAGGCACCGCTGGCAGAGGCTCGGCCGTCGCGCCGCCTCGTCCCCCTCTCCCTCGACCGCCTCAAAGACCTCGGCCACTCCCCCTCCCCCTTCCTCTCGTGGCCGGCTCCACAGCCATGGGCTCGTGGGAAGGAGGGACGCGCTGACGAGCAGCAACCCTTGCCACCACCTTCGAAGGCCCAACACCTCCTCTCGCCATGGTAGGTGGAAGAAAGGAGCGGAGGTGGAGGAGGATGGATACTGAAGGAATGTGGGACAACTGATGACCCACAAGTATAGGGGATCTATCGTAGTCCTTTCGATAAGTAAGAGTGTCAAACCCAACGAGGAGCAGAAGGAAATGATAAGCGGTTTTCAGTAATGTTTTCTCTGCAAGCACTGAAATAGTAGGTGATAGATAGTTTTGTGATAAAATAAATAGTAACGAGCAAGAAGTAAATAAAGTAAATAAAGTGTAGCAAGGTGGCCCAATCCTTTATGTAGCAAAGGATAAGCCTGGACAAATTCTAATAATGAAGACGGAGCTCCCGAGGACGCATTGGGAATTATCGTCAAGCTAGTTTTCATCACGTTCATAAGATTCGCGTTTGGTACTTTGATAATTTGATATGTGGGTGGACCGATACTTGGGTACTTTCCTAACTTGGACAAGCATCCCACTTATGATTAACCCCTATTGCAAGCATCCGCAACTACAAAAAGGAGTATTAAGGTAAACCTAACCACAACATTAAACATATGGGTCCATATCAACCCCTAACGAAGCAACACATAAACTAGGGTTTAAGCTTCTGTCACTCTAGCAACCCATCATCTACTTATTACTTCCCTATGCCTTCCTCTGGGCCCAAATAATGGTGAAGTGTCATGTAGTCGACGTTCACATAACACCACTAGAGGAAAGACAACATACATCTCATCAAAATATCGAACGAATACCAAATTCACATGACTACTAATAGCAAGACTTCACCCATGTCCTCAAGAACAAACGTAACTACTCACAAAGCATATTCATGTTCATAATCAGAGGAGTAATAATATGCATAAAGGATCTGAACATATGATCTTCCACCAAGTAAACCAACTAGCATCAACTACAAGGAGTAATCAACACTACTAGCAACCCACAGGTACCAATTTGTGGTTTTGATACAAGATTGGATACAAGAGATGAACTAGGGTTTTGAGAGGAGATGGTGCTGGTGAAGATGTTGATGGAGATTGACCCCCTCTTGATGAGAGGATCATTGGTGATGACGTTGGTGATGATTTCCCCTCCCAGAGGGAAGTGTCCCCGGCAGAACAGCTCCGCCAGAGCCTTAGATTGATTCCGCCAAGGTTCCGCCTCGTGGCGGCGGAGTTTCATCCCATAAGCTTGCCCACCATTTTTTCCAGGGTAAAAGTGATGATAAAGCAGAAGATGGACGCCGGAGGCCCACCAGGGGGCCCAGGAGATAGGGGGCCGCGCCCTACATGGGGGCGCCCTCCTGTCTCCTGGATAGGGTGTGGGCCCCCTGGCCTATTTCTTTTGCTCATAAATTCTTATAAAATCCAAAAGTTGTTTCGTGGAGTTTCAGGACTTTTGGAGTTGTGCGAATAGGTTTCAACGTTTGCTCCTTTTCGGCCTGAATTCCAGTACGGCATTCCCCTCTTCATGGTAAACCTTGTAAAATAAGAGAGAATAGCCATAAGTATTGAGATATAATGTGTAATAACAGCCCATAATGCAATAAATATTGATATAAAAGCATGATGCAAAATGGACGTATCAACGACGCCCCCCTTCCCCCCTCCTTATAAAGGGGCGGGGTCGAGGCTCGGCTGCCCCACTCAGCCAATCCAGCCGTCGGAGGCGCTGGGAATCAGGACCGACCCGCTGCCCCAATCAGCGACGGCCCGGTTTCCTGCCTCCACCGCCTGCCACTTGCATGGAGGACGCGTGGCGAGCGAGCATGATCAAAAGGACGGGTGAGTTGACCGTTCCCCGCCCCATGATCATGGGGCGTGTGCGCCTTGAAGACTGCGACCCGAGTCCATCCAGTAAATGAGCTGCGCCTCCACGCCTCCCTCTTTTTATGGGGAAGGCGTGAGCCGCCTCTTTACCATGATGTGACGTATGCATGCCGAAACCGCATCGCACATGACCCCCATGTCATGCACGCCCCTCCATGTTGCGCGTTCAACACGGGTCGTGGGGAAGCGCAGCGGACGGAACAGTTACTGCGGTAAAATCGCACCACCTGCTCGTGCGCCGTTCTGGGCCTGGCCCAACAACGTGTCGCGCTTATATGTGGCCTAGGCCCGGGGGCTCCTGTCGGTGTACAAAAGTAGGGGCACTCCTTTGTACCCCTTTACTTGTGCACGGGTAGTCGGAGCCACGCGCCACGACCTCACTTAGCAGGGCAAGGGAGGTAAGCCGGAGAGAAGCCAAAGGCACAAGACGGTCAAGGCAACACCAAGACCAGAAACACCAAAGAGCAAGAGGGCGAGGGAGACCCCCCCCCCCACCCCCCGGCAAGGCCCTTGCCAGGGCAACTTGACCAACACCAACAGAGCGAGCCACCCTTGAGCCCACGGGTTCCGACCCAACCAACTACGTTGGAACCAAGGTTCGGGAGGCACCTCTGTGGTGGCATGCAGATATTTGTCAAAGATCATAAACATGTGAGATCAGATGAGGACCAGAAGATGGCGACCCTCGGCGGGATCCCAGCCGAGGGAATCCACAAGACCCCCGGCAAGCGCCTTGCCGGGGACGACTGCAATGTCACGGCAAGACCCTTGTCGGGGCCCCGACAAGGCCCTTGCCGGGGCATCCGTGGGGCCACTGCCAGGCCCGCACCAACCAAGGCATCGCCGCCGTTCGCATGCAGCTGCCAGCCCAACCAGTTGAGCAGGCACCTGCGTGGCAACATGCATCTTCCAGGCCAAATTAGCAAGAACATGTGTGGCGGCATGCAGATCTTCGTGAAGACCCTACCAGCGCACCACCTCAGCTTCCTGCCTGCCTATGTGGCGCTGCATGCATCACTAGCCTCGGCGCATGTCGAAGCAAGGCAGAGCAGCGATGGACGGGATGGGCCTCGTTCCCGTCCCCGATAAAGCTAAGGGACAGCTAAGCAATGCATTAAATGCGTCTTGTCCTGTAATACGGGCGATAAGCTCGCAGCACTGTAGACCTTTCCACCTCCCTTGTGCCACTATGGTAGCCCCTTTCGACTATAAAAGGAGGCCCATGGCATACAGGAGAGGGATTCGGCTCTTTTGGGCAAGTTGCACCCTGTAGCTAGCTCAAGAACACAAGAACACTCAATACATCCACCAAAGCAGGACTAGGGTATTATGCATCCTCGCGGCCCGAACCTGGGTAAACGATCTGTGTGCTTCCTGTTAGATCTGCTCTTCTCACGACCCCGCGCCCTGCCAACCGTAGTAGGGATTCTTGTGATCCCATAGGTGTCGTTTTCCACCGACAAGAGGCTGCCGGAAGTAGCACAAAGCCCCTCCGTGGTAGTAGTAGTATTTAGGGGCTATTTTGTTCAGTTCATCTGACTATAGATGTGTGGTCGAACTGTACAACGTTCTTAAAATTAGCTAGTATATATAGTTGAACTATCTATTTCAGTACGTGGTTGGCAACACTTAGGGAGAAGTTTGGTCGGTTCAGCTGTCGAGTTGAATTGTTTGTATAAATTAAGAACGACTGCTTAATCTATGAACGAAATGTATGCTTAATTACTGAATTTTAGGTGCAAAAATTACATAGTCCTAATGATTTCTAGCTGCATATTTTGACAAATCACAGTGTTACAAGGATTGACAAATGGCAACGTTACTAGATCAACAAATGTAAATCTTTCCAGTTTGACAAATGGCAACATACGCAATATGACAGATGCAAATCTTACCAAATTGTTTGTACGTGGTTGCACACGGGTCATCCAAAACAACCGCTTGCGTTGAAGGGATGCATAAATCCTGCACTGCTCTCATTTTGCATACGGGTGTTCTATCTAAATCGTTTGCGATCAAGAGCTGCATAAATCCTGCTCGGCACATTTTCTCTTGGCTTCCAAGGGAAGCTGTCGGTTTGCATACGGGTGTTCTAACTAAAACGTTTGTGATGAGTGTTTTATATTTAAAAAGTGAATTAAACTACGGCTTGGGCGCCATTAATGGAGAGGATGTGAGCAAGGCGGGCGGCCATGAAAGTCAAAGGGCTCGCTTCCCAGTGAGCATGCGCAGCGTACAGCTCGCACGCTTCCCATTGAGCCCGTGCACTCGAGGACAGCTTGCACGCCCCTCGGTTAGCCTATGCACCGGACGGCGCTCGCACGCCTCCCAATCAGTCAAGGTCAAGCAGCTGTCCGCACGGCACCTACTATAGCCATTAAAACCATGACACGTGGCGTCACGTGAATGGTTAAACGAATTTTAGATTTATTAGAATTTAAAAACCAGGCATCTCAATGTTTTGCCGGCAATCAACAGTGCCCTGGCGTTTGAAATTCATTCCCATTTCTTGCATGGGACCTAAGCATGCGCCCAAGGAAACAGATTTGATTTTTCAACCAATTTATATGCACTAGAGCATGTGCATGTAGTTCAAATTTGAATTGTGCGCATAAATGCATTGAAAACTCAGTTAATGCATAAAAATGTCCAAACGAACCCCGAAAAATCACAAAAATTCACACAACACTCCTGTCGTTCTATGTTGACACGAGAAAGAAATTTGAAAGAAATAAGAGGCAATGGATATCGTTTCGTCCCCAAAGGTGGCACGTTCCCTACCGAAAACCATCATGCTTGTTGTGAGAAGCTCCGGTTTGTGAGAAGCTTATACCTAAACCTGCCCCAAATGGGACAAAATTTGTACCACGGCATGTTGATGTCGCTCCATGATAGCATGCCAAGTTTCATGAATTTCAAACGAGTTTTGGATTTACTAGAATTTAAAAACCAGGCATCTCAATGTTTTGCCGGCAATCAACGGTGCCCTAGAGTTTGAAATTCATTCCCATTTCTTGCATGTGTCCTAAGCATGCATCCAAGGACACAGATTTGATTTTTCGACCAATTTATATGCACTGGAGGATGTGCATGTAGTTCAAATTTGAATTATGCACATAAATGCATTGAAAACTCATTTAATGCATAAAAATGTCCAAATGAACCTCGAAAAATCATAAAAATTCACACAACACTCCTGTTGTTCTATGTTGACACGAGAAAAAAATTTGAAAGCAATAAGAGGCAATGGATATCATTTCGTCCCCAAAGGTGGGACGTTCCCTACCGAAAACCATCATGCTTGTTGTGAGAAGCTCCGGTTTGTGAGAAGCATATACCCAAACATGCCCCAAATGGGACAAAATTTGTACCACGACATGTTGATGCCGTGACATGATAGAATGCCAAGTTTCATGAATTTCAGACGAGTTTTGGATTTACTAGAATTTAAAAACCAGGCATCTTAATGTTTTGCCGGCAATCAATGGTGCCCTGGTGTTTGAAATTCATTCCCATTTCATGCATGGGACCTAAGCATGCACCCAAGGACACCGATTAGATTTTCAACCAATTTATATGCATTGGAGCATGTGCATGTAGTTCAAATTTGAATTATGCACATAATTGCATTGAAAACCCAGTTACTGCATAAAAATGTCCAAACAAACCCCGAGAAATCACAAAAATTAACACAACACTCCTGTTGTTCTATGTTCACACGAGAAAAAAATTTGACTGCAATAAGAGGCAATGGATATCGTTTCGTCCCCAAAGGTGGGACGTTCCCTACCGAAAACCATCATGCTTCTTGTGAGAAGCTCCGATTTGTGAGAAGCATATACTCAAACCTGCCCCCAATGGGACAAAATTTGTACCACGCCATGTTGATGCCGCTCCATGATAGCATGCCAAGTTTCATGAATTTCAGACGAGTTTTGGGTTTTCTAGAATTTAAAAACCAGGCATCTCAATGTTTTGCCGGCAATCAACGGTGCCCTGGTGTTTAAAATTCATTCCCATTTCTTGCAAGGGACCTAAGCATGCACCCAAGGACACAGATTTGATTTTCAACCAATTTATATGCACTGGAGCATGTGCATGTAGTTCAAATTTGAGTTATGCAATAAGAGGCACTGGATATTGTTTCATCCCCAAAGGTGGGACGTTTCCTACCGAAAACCATAATGCTTGTTGTGAGAAGCTCTGGTTTGTGAGAAACATATACCCAAACCTGCCCCAAATGGGTCAAAATTTGTACCACGACATATTGATGGTGCTACATGATAGCATGCCACGTTTCATGAGTTTTAGACGAGTTTTGGATTTACTAGACTTTAGAAACCAGGCATCTTCCTGTTTTGCAGGCAATCAACGGTGCCCTGGTGTTTGAAATTCATTCCCATTTCTTGCATGGGACCTAAGCTTGCACCGAAGGACACTGATTTCATTTTTCAACAAATTTATATGCACTGGAGCATGTGCATGTAGTTCAAATTTGAATTATGCACATAAATGCACTGAAAACCCAGTTAATGGATAAAAATGTCCAAACGAACCCCAAAAAATCACAAAAATTCACACAACACTCCTGTTGTTGTATGTTGACATTAGAAAAAATTTTGAAAGCAATAAGAGGCAATGGATATCGTTTCGTCCCCAAAGGTGGGACGTTCCGTACTGAAAACCATCATTCTTGTTGTGAGAAGCATATACTCAAACCTGCCCCAAATGGGACAAAATTTGTACCACGCCATGTTGATGCCGCTCCATGATAGCATGCCAAGTTTCATGAATTTCAGACGAGTTTTGGGTTTTCTAGAATTTAAAAACCAGGCATCTCAATGTTTTGCCGGCAATCAACGGTGCCCTGGTGTTTAAAATTCATTCCCATTTCTTGCATGGGACCTAAGCATTCACCCAAGGACACAAATTTGATTTTTTGACCATTTTATATGCACCGGAGCATGTGCATGTAGTTCAAATTTGAACTATGCACATAAATGCATTGAAAACCCAGTTAATGTATAAGAATTTCCAAACGAACCCCGAAAAGTTCCAAAATTGAACACAACACTCTTGTTGTTCTATGTTGACATTCGAATTTTTTTGGAAGCAATAACAGGCAATGGATATCGTTTCGTCCCCAAAGGCGGCACGTTCCCTACCGAAACCATCACGCTTGTTGTGAGAAGCTCTGGTTTATGAGAAGCTTATACCCAAACCTGCCCCAAATGGGACAAAATTTTTACCACAGCATGTTGATGCCGCTACATGATAGCATGCCATGTTTCATGAATTTCAGACGAGTTTTGGATTTACTAGAATTTAAAAACCATGTATCTCAATGTTTGCGGCCAAGTGACGGTGGCAGGGTGTTTGAAATTCATTCCCATTTTTTGCATGGGACCTAAGCATGCAACCAAGGACACATATTTGATTTTTCAATAAGTTTATATGCACTGGAGCATGTGCATGTAGTTCAAATTTGAATTATGCGCATAAAATGCCTGGAAAACCCAGTTAATGTATAAAAATATACAAACGAACCCTGAATAATTCCAATTTTTTTGACAACGCACCTATAGTTGCATGTTCACTGCAGATAAAAGTTCTAACAATTCAAACACCATCCTTTGTAGCTGTGACCCCATTACGTAATTCAAATGATCAAGATGATAAATCAAGCAGATCGCGCACAATTTATTATCACCAACCGTGTGAGATGGAACACAAAATATCTTGGAGCATCATCTGTGTATAGTACGCCCATGGCTTACGAGAGAAGGTGCGTCGACTACAGTCCAAATTATGCAATTACGTTGATGACCACTGTAACCAGGGAAATTCGAACCAAAATTTTTGACGTTCAAACTCAAGAGACACGGGTTAAGCTATGTGAATCGTTTGTGATGTTCACATATCGTACACAGTTCTGAATAAGGGACCGTGTCTGATGACAGTTTGCGCACCAGTTTTTTGGCTGAAGCGATTCCAAATTTTCGGCTTCCGTGGAAATATCTACCTCCCCACCCCCTCCCCCTTACCAAAAGCCACGTTTCCCTCTTTCTGCCTTCCTTTCCAAGTTGAAACCTTCACTCCTTGCTTGCAGCGCCACCGGCTCCTTGCCGGCGATCCTCCATCATGCTCCTCGGCCTCACCTATCCAGGCAGGTAATCCACACCCAACCCCCATCCTCCTCCTCCTTCCACATCCCACATGCCCAAACCGCTGGCGCGAGCGCGACACCTTCCACCCAAATGACCGACCCCTCCACCAAATAAGCGCCGGCCTAAGACATGGTGCACACAATATAGCCAGGACCTCAAGGAGCATTTGGCAGCGGAGAAGCAAATCGCGGCCGCACGCGCGGATGAGGTCGCGATGGCTGCCATTCGTGCCGACCCCCAGATCTTGAAGGAGCACCTTGCCATTTTCGTGTGCTGCTCCTGCCTTTCCTTCGCAAATTCTAGTGAATTGTGCTATCTAATTTTACCATGCAATCTGGTGCTCTAGTGTATATGTTCTATATGTCGTGCAGTGTGGTGCTCACTTATTAACTGTTTTGTTAATTAGTTGTCGTCTTCAGTTAACTGTTTGGTTCAATTCTGCAAATAGATGTTGAATTCTTCAGGCTGCAATTTTGTATTGTCTTCCATGTGAGAAATAAATCGAATTTATCTTTACAAAATTGTGGGTGCATTATATTATTTTATACCATGTGAGGAATAAATTGAATTTGGCTGTAGTAAATACACGAGAAACAAATACAATTGCTACAATTGGCTGTAGTTAACTGTTTGGTTAACTATCTGATCTTCTATTATGAGTATGTTATATTGTGCAATGTGGTGCTCAGTTAATGTTTGGTTCATTTGTTGTGGTGTTTAGTTAACTGCTTGGTTCAATTCTGTAATGCGATGTCCAATTGTCGTGGGTAGAACTTTGTATTGTTATGCATGTGAGGAATAAATCGAATTTGGCTGCACTTAATACATGAGAAACATATACAAGTGCTATATTTCCTAGTTCTTAATCATGCTTGGTTTTGATAAATGGGATTTCCGTGTGGCTTGAATTAATCTGATGAATCTGAAATGTGATTATTTTTCATTAAAATATTTTACTGATAGCATGCGAACCCTTACTTAACCTGATGACTAACTAACTTATATGTGTTGCAGGGAAACAATGGGAAGCACTGATGTCTACAATCGAGGTTAGCACGTGCATGGTCCGTTGTCTAATAGCACATTGTTGTGCAATTGCGGGAACCATTCTAATATTTTTGTTTTTAAAAATTTGGTCTTGCACATGTAGGTCCTGCTGTCAGAGGTTTTGACCCACTGTTCGACCCTTTTTGCATATGGGGAAATGTGTTGTCCATGAATATTAGTCAAGTCAAGAAACTCAGAAAGATTGTTAGGATAAAGAAATTAGCGACAAAAAACAACAAGATCTTTGTCTGCACAATGAAGAAGACATCGGTTCACTACAGGATGGTACTAATTATTATACCTTGCCATTTTAATTCCTTTGCCCAATTTCCAATATAGAGAAGATATTTATGCACATCCTTGTTTTGTGGCCTTTCCAAAGCAGTTCAATGATGATTACCTCTCAAACCACCTGTATGGTCAGGAGGCGAGGAAGGTATTCATACAACACCCACAGTTCAATATTGAAGTGTTCCAGAAGAGGACGAAGGATGGACAGTCAATCATCCACAGGCACTGGCCTAAAGTTACAAAGACCTTCAACATCAAAGAAGGCTCAATATTCGCCTTCTGCTTCAGCAGTTTTCCAGATGAGATACATCTGTCTATGTACCATCTACGATGCTAATTTGAAAAGGTTATAGATGCTGCATGTGAAACTTGGTCCTGGTGTAGTTGTGTAATGGGGTAGCTGAGTGCTGAAGCTATATGATGTTGTACTCTGATGTATTTCAATTATGAAAATAAAATATATTGTGTGCTTAATATGAAATGGCAGTTAGATTAATAAAAGGATTATGAATAATCGGATAATTAGCCTGCTAGTGGTGAATTAGCCTGCTAATTGGGTTTTGCTATTGCAAACGGTTGTTGAAAAAATACCGTGGGCGATGACCTCAGGCAACACACACAGTTTCTAGGAATAAACCATGTTGGATCAATGAACAATCACACATGACTTTCTCTTGAAAACTGTTTGCGTTAGGCCACCTTGCGCAAACGTTTACCACATGAAAACTGTGTGATATGGACATCCTTTGCCACACAGTTTCTTCCACGGACCGTATGTGATATATTCAATAACGCAAGCGATTTAACCCGAAAAATTGTGTGTGATGTACCTGTGAACGGAAACGTTTTCCTTGGAGCGACTGTGTGGGATGTACATACGAACAGAAACATTTAGCGGGGACTGACTGTGTGGATGTACTTGCGACCGGAAACAATTTCGCCATATAATTGTATTTTAGCTCTATTGTACGTATTTCCATATTTGAGCACTCGTCGGTCGCATACGACCTCATTTTTCCGAACGTGTGTGCCAGGAGGGCATATCCCCGATGGTTTCTGGGTCGTGTGGAAAGGACCCCCCTATCGCCCACACTCACTTCGCGATGGTTCCAAATGCCGTCGCGAAAAGGGGTTAAAAACCGTTTGCTTAGGAGCTCGCTGTACTAGTGTCGGCTTCCTTTTCCTCATACATGTGTACTTGATGACCCACAAGTATAGGGGATCTATCATAGTCCTTTCAATAAGTAAGAGTGTCGAACCCAACGAGGAGCAGAAGGAAATGACAAGCGGTTTTCTGCAAGATATTCTCTGCAAGCACTGCAATTATCAGTAACGGATAGTTGTGTGATAAGCTAATTCGTAACGGGTGACAAGTAACAAAAGTAAACAAGGTGCAGCCAGGTGGCCCAATCCTTTTTGTAGCGAAGGACAAGCTTGGACGGACTCTTATATAAAGCAAAGCGCTCCCGAGGACACAGGGGAATTGTCGTCAAGCTAGTTTTCATCATGCTCATATGATCCGCGTTCGTTACTTTGATAATTTGATATGTGGGTGGACCGGCGCTTGGTTGCTGCCCTTCCTTGGACAAGCCTCGCACTTATGATTAACCCCTCTCGCAAGCATCCGCAACTATGAAAGAAGAATTAAGATAAATCTAACCGTAGCATGAAACATATGGATCCAAATCAGCCCCTTACGAAGCAACGCATAAACTAGGGTTTAAGCTTCTGTCAGTCTAGCAACCCATCATCTACTTATTACTTCCCAATGCGTTCCCCTAGGCCCAAATAATGGTGAAGTGTCGTGTAGTCGATGTTCACATAACACCACTAGAGGAAAGACAACATACATCTCATCAAAATATCGAACGAATACCAAATTCACATGATTACTTATAACAGGACTTCTCCCATGTCCTCAGGAACAAATGTAACTACTCACAAAGCATATTCATAATCATAATCAGAGGAGTATTAATTATCATTAAGGATCTGAACATATGATCTTCCACCGAATAAACCAACTAGCATCAACTACAAGGAGTAATCAATGCTACTAGCAACCCACAAAGATCGGATACAAGAGATGAACTAGGGTTTGAGAGGAGATGGTGCTGGTGAAGATGTTGATGGAGATTGACCCCCTCTCGATGAGAGGATACTTGGTGATGATGATGGCTTCGATTTCCCCCTCCCGGAGTGATGTTTCCCCGGCAGAACAGCTACGCTAGAGCCTTTAATTGGTTCTGCCCAGGTTCCGCCTCGAGACGGCGACGCTTCGTCCCGAAAGCTTCCTTCTGATTTTTTCTAGCTCAAAACACACCATATAGCAGAATATGGGCGTCGGAGGCCTGCCAGGGGGCCCACAAGGATGGAGGGCGTGCCCTCCACCCTTGTGGCTGGTTTGTGGCCCCCTCTGGTACTTTCTTTGCCCAATATTTTTTATATATTCCAAAAATATTCTCCGTGAAGTTTCAGGACTTTTGGAGTTGTGCAGAATAAGTCTCTAATATTTGCTCCTTTTCCAGTCCAGAATTCCAGCTGCCGGCATTCTCCCTCTTCATGTAAGCCTTATAAAATAAGAGATAAAAGGCATACATATTGTGATATAATGTGTAATAACAGACCATAATGCAATAAATATCAATATAAAAGCATGATGCAAAATGGATGTATCAACTCCCACAAGCTTAGACCTCGCTTGTCCTGAAACGAAAGCCGATATCAAAAAATATGTCCGCATGTTTAGAGATAGAGGTCTCGATAAAATAAAATACGGACATGAGGGCATCATGATCATACTTAGGATAGCAACATATATTGTCATATAATTTCTTATGCTAAAGTAACAATTCATTCGCAGGGTAAAGTATGAATTAGAAACTTCATTGAAGACTAACAAACTACGATCTCAGTCACTGAAGCAATTGCAATTTATCATAACATCGGAAAGAGTCAATATAAGAGCTTTTCAGCAAGTCCACATACTCAACTATAATTTAATCTTTCACAATTGCTAACACTCACATGATACTTATGGGTACAAAGTTTCAATCGGACACAGAGAAATATAGGGGCTTATAGTCTCGCCTCCCAACCTTTTACCTCAAGGGTAATGTCAACAATAATAATTTATGATAGCCTACATCCGAGTGGACATATATATCCGGATCTCTCCAACACATAGTGCTTGCCAAAGGAAAAAGTGTAAAAAGGAAAGGTGAAGATCACCATGACTCTTGTATAAGGGTAGAAGATAAAGTAAAAGATAGGCCCTTCGCAGAGGGAAGCAGAGGTTGTCATGCGCTTTTATGGTTGGATGCACAAAATCTTAATGCAAAAGAACATCACTTTATATTGCCGCTTGTGATAAAGACCTTTATTGTGCAGTCCGTCGCTTTTATTTCTTCCATATCACAAGTTCGTATAAAGCTTATTTTCTTCACACTAATAGATTATACATATTTAGAGAGCAATTTTTATTGCTTGCACCGATGACAACTTACTTGAAGGATCTTACTCAATCCATAGGTAGGTATGGTGGACTCTCATGGCAAAACTGGTTTAAGGGATATTTGGAAGCTCAAGTAGTATCTCTACTTGGTGCAAAGGATTTGGCTAGCATGAGGGAGAAAGGCAAGCTCAACATGTTGGATGATCCATGACAATATAACTTCTATTCATATATAGGAAAACATAACCCATTATGTTGTCTTCCTTGTCCAACATCAACTTTTTAGCATGTCATATTTTAATGAGTGCTCATAGTTAAAAAAGATGTCCAAGATAGTATATTTATATGTGAAGCAACTCTTTCTTTATTACTTCCTATTAATTGCAACAATGAACAAAACTATGTTTGTCAACTCTCAACAACTTGTATTCATCATACTCTTTATATGTGAAGTCATTACTTTCCATGAGATCAATATACGATCTTTTTATTTCTTTTATTTAATTCCCTCAAGATCATAGCAGGAAAGCAAAGCCACCAACTCAAAACTACTCTTTATTATATATAACTCACAGACACGATTATATAGATAGAGATCGAAACAAAACTCAAAGCTAGATCATACTAAAACTTTATTCTACTAGATCAAGATATAAGTAAAAGGATCGAACTAAGAAAAATGATAAAGATAAAGATGTGATGGTGATATTGTCGGTGTACTAGAGTAGGGGTACCCTAGTATCCCGAACTTGTGCACGGGCAGTTGCAGCGCCCTGCGGCGAGCCTTGCCGCGGTGACCGCCTAGCTCCTCCGTGGTTCCTTTGGAACCATTCAAGAGCAAAGTATTTAATTCAAAGAGACAAGGCCCCGGCAAGAGGAGCTTGCCGGGAAGGCCAATCAAGGCACCTAGAAGACAAGGCCCCGGCAAGAGGAGCTTGCCGGGAAGGCCCGGTAAGCGACAAGCTTCCGGGCGCGACAAGGCAACCACCGCGGCAAGGCACTTGCCGCGACAAACTACCACCTCAGAATCGCGCCCAAGACATCCACCAACGTGTCGCCTCGACCTTTCCAGTAGCTGCGTGGCGAGAGGTCAGTCGTCCCAATGGAGCACGGTGGCGGCGGTGCCGACAAGATCGCCATCGTGGCAAGCAATGGCGCCCCCGACGGTCCCTTTCTGCCTTTGCTTAGGCGACACTGACGGCATTTAATGCCTTTGTCCCCGCCGTGGTTAGGTATGATACAATCGCACAAGTAGCTGTACCAACCATGACTCATTTTCCGTTTTGCCCTTGTTCACGTTGCCACCTGCGGTGACCCTTGAGCATATAAAAGGAGGCCCATGCGCAACGAGGGGGGGACTCATTCAAACCAGAGAACTCCCATGCTAGGTCTTGTAGCTCTCGGCGCTCCCTAGCAAGAACACAATACAATCGGACAAGTAGCGAGGGAGTATTATCTCTCGGAGAGCTCCGGCTGGGTAAACTGCTTTCGTGTTAGCCGCCTCGATCCGCTCTTCGTGCGATCTCCGCTCCCGCCAAACCGAAGGGGCTCGGTCCGCCGTCCCATAGGTGTTCGTGGGTACGATCAGCTTCCCGACATCTTTGGCGCGCCGGTAGAAGGCGCCGAGGCTGTGTGAACCTGATCCGTGTTCACACGAGCAACATCTTCGTTTTCTTCATCAACATGCCACCGAAGAAGAAGGCTTCGGCGGCAACTGCTCCGTCCACGTCGAACCCACCACCACCGGAGCAAACAAGTGGTGGGGTAGACGCCGGCGGAAGAACGGGCGTCGACGAGGGAGCCCATGGTGCTGCCAAGTCCAAGGACAAGGCCGCACAGACCTCGGTGTCCGTGCATGCACCGCATCCATCTCAGGAGGCGCGGGACCGACAGCGTCATGGTACTCGCAGTACCATACGTTCGTTGGGCCAAGATCGAGCTGGTGGATCCGGGGACGCTCAAGACTAGCATACGCGCCAACAGGCTGGTACGAGTGGGGCACGGTCGCCTGGACGAGATACTGCTCCTTCTAACGTATTTAGAAGTCCGAGCATATCCCGCTCCTCGCACCGTTCGCCACTGCTGCCCACCACTCAAGCAGAAGCTTTGGCGCGAGCTCAACTGCTCTTGGATTACCCTCCAACGGCGGACAAGGTCGATGAATGGAGGGCCACCATTCAGAGTCTCATCGGCTTTGCCAACGGCGACACTCCGCAGCAACCAAGTGCATCACTGCCGCGGCAGGACGACAAGGCACGGGCCGGTGGCGACGAAACCTGTGGGGGTGCAACCACCATGCACTCCCCACCCCGAAGGCCAAGATCGCCAACTCGCCGGGTCCACCTCGACAGCGACTCCACCGCGTCATCGGATCCGCGAGCCCGTCGCGATCAGCGCCAAGTTCTTCATGAACGACAACAGGAAGACGCTCGAACTCGCATCGAGCGCCGAAGAGAAGCGCGGCGTCAATCCGACCAGCGCACTGGGCCCTCTGTCGACATGCATGCGCCAGGAACCAGGCGACTTGCCGTACGCGTAGGTTGCCCTGCGTTCACTCGTGAGCTGCGGAAAGTCCAGTGGCCCAACAAGAAGAATTTCAAGCCAGATGTACCAGAGAAATACGACGGCAAGACGCACCCGTCGGAGTTCCTCAGTATCTACACCATTGCGGTGCAGGCTGCCGGAGGGCGAGACGACAAGATTCTGGCCAACTACTTCCCTCTGGTGCTCAAGCCCAATGTCAGATCTTGGCTCATGCTCTTGCCGGACAACTCCATATCCTCTTGGACAGATCTATGCCATCAGTTTGTCGGCGCCTTCACAGGCGGCCACAAGCCTCATGGCCAAGAGAGTGACCTTCATCTGCTCGCCCAGAAGGAAGGAGAACCCCTGCGCAAGTACATTCAAAGATTCAACCGTGTACATCACAACATTCCAGACGTCCACCCTGCCGCGGTAATCAGCGCGTTCCATCAGAACGTGCGAAACCGCAGGATGCGGGAGGAGATGGCGATGTGCAAAATCAGAGACGTCAGTGAGGTCTATGCCCTGGCCGACAAGTGTGCACGTGCTGAAGAAGGAAGGAGACTCCCCGGAGAGAATGTAGAAGCAGCAGGATCTGATAGTGAGGAGACTGCCCCGGCCAGGAAGAGCCGGCGGCGGAATAACAGGAAAAAGAAAGGCAAAGATGTACTAGTTGTCGAGCAGTCCGGCAACGGAGGCGGCGCCAAGAAAGCCAAAGTTGGTAGCTCCGGCAAGGAGGTTGCCGCAGGCGCCAACTGCCAGGCTGTGGCGGTCGCCGACAAGCAGAACAGCTCCAACAAGCAGTACTGCAAGATCCACCACACCAAGGGCCATGATCTCCAGAGCTGCAAGAAAGTCGAGCAGCTTGTTGAACAGCAGAAGGCTGAATACGAGCGACGCGACAAGGAGAAGGCTCAAGAAGGTGCTGGAGAAGCCAGCAAGAAACGTCCTGGCCGGGGAGGACGCCGCGGCAAGGCCAAACAGCGGCAAGGAGACCGACCTCCCCGCGTCCGCGACAAGGATGAAGATGAAGACGACGACGATGAAGACATGGATGATGACGAGGCCGATGAGCAGGAGTTCCAGAAAGCCACAGAGGTCTTGTGCATTGACGGCGGTGCTTCTCTGCATACTTCACACCGCCAACTCAAGCAATGGATGCGGGAAGTCAATGCAGCGGAACCATCCGTAGAGTCGCGCAAGCCTCTGAAATGGTCCAGCACGCCTATCATCTTTGATATTGAGGACCACCCTGATCGCATAACTGCGGTCGGGTGCTTGCCGATGTTGGTTTCACCAACTATCCGAAACCTCAAGGTCACTAAGATGCTAGTTGACGGCGGGGCCGGCTTGAACCTGATATCCTCCACGGTGCTCCAGAAGCTTCAGATCCCTGACACCGAAGCTCAAGAGACCGCACATTCCAAGGAATCAATCCGGAAGGAGCAAGTCAAGGGGAAGATCACGCTGTTCGTGACATTTGGCGCGAGCTGAACTTCGTGGATCGAGAGGTCACTTTGGGCGTTGCTGATTTTCCATTACCTTACAATGGGATACTTGGCCGCCAAAGACTCGCCAAGTTCATGGCAGCCTCTCATTATGCATACAACTTGCTCAAGATGCCCGCCCGATAAGTGTCATTTCTGTCCTGGCGACAAGAAGGATGCTCTTATCTGCGCCGACAAGATCTACCGGGAAGCAGCAGCCGCAGCAGATCACAAGTCACTTGCCGCTGAAGCTCCCGGGGGGAAGAAGAAGACCAAGTCCGGCAAGAGTTCTGATGCCAACTCCGGCAAGCGCACCTCTTCGGAGTGCTGCGCTACCGGCAAGTGTAAGAAGACAATGGCAGCTCCAGAGACCAAGAAGGTGTCCGCCAAGGAGGACAGCACTGGTGGTACTTTCACCATCAGTGCCACTCTCGACCCCAAATAGGAAGGCGCGCTCGTTGCTTTCCTGCGGGCGAACATCGACGTGTTTGCATGGCAACCGTCTGACATCCCCGGTGTTCCCAGGAAAGTAATTGAGCACCATCTTGCCGTCTGTCCTCATGCGTGACCCGTCAAGCAGAAAGTCAGGAAACAAGCTATGGAGCGCCAAGAGTTCATTGCAGAAGAAATCAAGAAGTTGGAAGCAGCAGGCCTTGTCAGAGGAGTGCTCCATCCTACGTGGTTGGCCAATCCTGTAGTTGTGCGCAAGGCAAACGGGAAATGGAGGCTTTGTATCGACTTTACCGATGTTAATAAAGCTTGTCCCAAAGACCCATTTCCTTTGCCGCGTATCGACTAGATTGTTGACTCCACGGCCGGATGTGATTTGCTTTCATTTCTTGATGCATACTCAGGATACCATCAGATCTTCATGGCAGAAGAGGATGAGGAGAAGACCGCATTCATCACCCCATGTGGCACATACTGTTTTGTACGGATGCCTTTTGGTTTAAAGAATGCTGGTTCAACATCTGCAGGAGTAGTCCGTCACGCTTTTGAGCCACAAATACACAGAAATGTAGAAGCTTACATGGATGACATAGTGGTCAAAAGCAAGGATAGGGAAACTCTAGTTCAAGATTTAGATGAAACCTTTGCAAATCTGCGCAAGATCAACCTCAAGCTCAACCCCGAGAAGTGTGTGTTTGGAGTTCCTTCCGGCAAGCTTCTCGGTTCTTCGTCTCTCGGGGAATTGAAGCCAATCCCGACAAGATCAAGGCCATTGAGCAGATTGAAGCACCAAAGCGCCAAGGATGTACGAAGACTTGCGGGTGCGTGGCTGCTCTCAAGAGGTTTATCTCTAGGTTCTGCTGAAGCGCTACTCGCCATTTTTCAAAATATTGAAAAGGCAGGTCCAATGAAATGGACTCCGGAAGCGGAGGCTGCGCTGCAGGACTTGAAGAGATACCTGTCCTCCACTCCAGTACTTGTGGCACCTAAGCCACAAGAGAAGTTGCTGCTATATCTAGCGGCAACCAATCAAGTGGTTAGTGCTGCGTTAGTAGCGGAGAGGGAGGCGGATGATGAGTCGGCGACCATGGCAGAGGCATCTAGCGACAAGCAGGGGGCTCCACCAACAAGCTCTGGTCCCGACAAAGATGGATCTGCAAAAGAGCATGAGAAGATGCAGAAAAGGATGGTGCAGCGCCCAGTTTACTTTTGTCGGCCCTTCTGCAGGGGCTAGGTCAGGTACTGGTGTGCGAAGTTGCTTTCGGCCTTCTCATGGCCTCGAGAAAGCTGCGCCATTACTTCCAAGCACATGAGATCACAGTTGTTACTCGCTTTCATCAAGAGGATAATGCAAAATCCGAAGCAACAGGCAGGATTGTCGAGTGGGCGCTGGAACTGTCAAGCTTTGGTCTTAAGTTTGAGAGCACTTCAACTATCCAAAGCAGAGCATTGGCAGAGTTCATAGCAGAGTGGACGCCAACGCAGGACGAAGAAGTTCCAGAAACGAGCATCCCCGTCAAGGAGACAAGCAAAGAGTGGCTGATGTACTTTGATGGTGCCTTCTCGCTGCAAGGCGCCCGCACGGGTGTACTGCTTGTCGCACCCACCGGAGAGCACCTCAAGTACATAGTCCAGATGCACTTTCCCAAGGAGCAAGCAACAAACAATACTGCAGAATATGAGGGTTTGCTTGCTGGTCTCAGGATCGCAGTGGACCTCGGGATCAAGAAGCTCATTGTCAGGGGTGACTCACAGCTTGTCGTCCATCAAGTGAACAAGGATTATCAGAGTCCATTGATGGAAGCCTATGTTGATGAAGTGAGAAAGCTAGAAGAACACTTTGACGGCCTGCAGATGGAACATGTTCCAAGAACTCAGAACGATATTGCTGACGGCCTGTCAAAGTGCGCCGCACTCAAGTTACCTGTGGAACCAGGGATCTTCGTGCTCAAGCTGACTCAACCAACTGTAGCACCATCAACTGGACAGAGCAAGAAGAGGAAGTTGGTTTCTGGTGACTACTTTCCGGCAGAGCTCCCTGAAGCCGCCGCCAAGAAGGTCCCCAAGATCAACGCCAAGAGTGCTGAGGAGCAGTCTGCTCCGGCAGACCCTATGGTTTGTTTCGTTGAAGCAGACGCTCCCGACAAGTTTTGCTCCGGCAAGCTTGCCGGGGAACGTCAAGCTCCGGCTGAGCCGCAGGTCCTTGTCGTAGAAGCGGATGTTCTCGCAGCAGCAGATGTGCCTTTAGTCCTTGTTGTCGAGCCACAAGCTCCAGCATGGGCACAGCAGATCGTCCATTTCCTTCAGACAGGGGAACTTCCCGAAGAGCAAGAAGAAGCGGAAAGAGTAGCCCGACAATAAGTATGTACCAGTTTGTCGACAACACACTGCATGTAAGAAGACTCAACGGGTGAAATTGAAGTGTATTCACCGGGAAGATGGATGAAGTTGTTGGCGAGAGATACATGGAGGCATATGTGGTCACCACATTGGCGAAGAGCACTTGCCGCAAAGCATTCCGCAAGGTTTCTTTTGGCCAACAGCCTCCGTGATGCAACCGCACAAGTAACCAAGTGTGAAGCGTGCGGTTCCCATTCAAGCAGATACACCAGCCAGCTCAAGCTCTCCAGACGATCCCTTTATCCTCGCCATTTTCGGTCAGGGGCTCGACATCCTCGGCCCCTTCCCCGAGCTGTCGGGGCTTTGAGTACTTGTACGCTGTAATCGACAAGTTCGTAAAGTGGCGGAAGTGGAAGCAAGGAGGAAGGTGACAAGACAACAAGCGTCAAGTTCTTCAGTCGATTGTTTGCCGTTTCAGAATCCCTAACAGGATCATCACCGACAACGGTACACAATTCACGAGCCGCACCTTCATGCAGTACGTCCAAGATCTTGGCGCCAAGGTCTGCTTCGCTTCTGTTGCTCATCCAAGAAGCAACGGTCAAGCGGAGAGGGCGAAAGCTGAAGTGCTGCGAGGGCTCAAGACCAGAACTTTCGATAGGCTGCACAAGTGCGGAAGAAACTGGATTGAGGAGCTGCCGGTGGTTCTTTGGTCGATCAGGACGACGCCAAATCGAGCCACTGGCCAGACACCTTTCGCTCTAGTCTATGGAGCAGAGGCAGTTCTCCCCACGGAACTCGCTTTACGGGTCACCTCGAAAGTGCTCGCTATGATGAGCTTGAGCAAGAGCAGCTGCGACAACATGACGTGCTGCTCCTTGAGGAGGATCGCCTTCAGTCAGCATTTGTCGAGCTGCTCGTTATCGGCAAGCTTTGCGCCGCTACCATAGCCGCAGTTAGTACCGAAGTCTCGAGGAAGGCGACCTTGTTCTTCGGCGCGCTCAGTCCGCCAAGAATTCCAACAAGTTGACGCTTGAAGTGGGAAGGCCCTTATCGGGTGAGACGAGTCACTAGGCCTCGGCGCTGTCCGCTTTGAGACCAAGATGGCATTCCGTGAGCAACTCCTGGAATATTGAGCATCTTCGTAAGTTTTACCGTGAGGCGCGGTTGTTGGAACCTGTTCGCAACCACCTTTTGTACAAGTCTTGCCGATGTTGCATGTAATCCTTTGTACAAAGCCGGGCGCAGACCCCGTGCATCAGTAAAGCTCATGTGCTCCGCACATCTTGTCAATTTCATGCTTTCTACTTATATTTGCATGCATTATCTGACACTTTGTGCAGCACCTATTCCGGTAAGCAATAACGAGCCATAAGGCTCCATATCTTTATTTTCTTCTTTCTCTTTCCCAAAAAGGAAGATTCCCTCGCACACAAGTTTGCCGGGGGAAGGAGAAGATAATGGTGTGGACCAAAGCGCCGCTCAAGGAAGTTTTGCCTTCACCGAAGCAAACGACGTAAAAGCTAAGTTGCCAAAGTTTGAGCAATCAATTTTAAATTTTTAAAGTTATCTTCCTCGAACGACCGTGCTTTGTATGGAAAACCCAGCGCGGAGGAACCAACTCGTAGCTAGTTTGCGCCCTTACTTTGTTTCGAGTCCGCCAACAACTTAAGTGAGCTGCAAGTAGTCGCGACAAGGTTGCTTTGTCGGAGGCAGCACCGCCAAAGAGGCTCGACGTTCGCACTCAGCGCTTCATGGCAAGGGCGCTACACCGACAAGTTCCCTAAAAGCGTAGGGCAAAAACATACAAAGGAAGGAATCAAGTAAAGGAAATAACATAGCAATCACTAACTGAAATAGAGTTATACTACAAGATAGCTTGTCGCAGCTCTAATAGATTGTTCTCATGACATGATCAGCAGCGACAAGAAAGAGATAAAACGGGCGGCCTAATCTACGCGGTCGCCATCAACCGTCTTGATCCCGCTCACCCTGTCCACAATGGGTGCGACAAGGGCCTTGAGCGCTTCAACATCAGCGTTCGGCGGCAAGGACTTGAGGACGCTGGCGGTTAACGCTGGATTGCGGAAGGCCACCTTCATCAAGACACTTCTCGAAGAGCCCCGCACATCCGGGCGCGACTCGCCGGCCATCTGCTTTGGGATCTCTTCCCGAGTCGTTGGAGAGCCGCCACCACGCCTTGAAGAACAAGCTGAGCTTGGCGCTGGGCCGAGATGCTCATCGGAGGAGTACCCGAGATCCACCATCCCCAGCTCCGCCAGCTCCTGTCAATGGCGGCGCAATATTCACAAGACCCTCGGTCCAAAGGCATCACGCTTCTCTCAAGGTGTTCTGGGCGGTCATGGCACTTTCGCCGGCAGCGCCTCGTCGGCCTTGATCTTCTCCAACAAGGCCACCTCCGCCTCCTTGGCGCCGTCCAGGTCTCGTGATCAAGGTGGTCAGCTTCAGCTCAAGATCCGCCTTGGAGTCCTTGGCGGCACCGAGCTCCTTGCTCCTCTCGGCGAGACGGCCCTGCAGCTCGCCAAGAGTGTAGGCGTCCTTCTCGCGCTCGTGCTTGAGTGCAGCAAGCTCCTCGCCGCTCTTCTGGAGGTTGGCCTCCAGCTGCGTCACCTTCGTCTCCAACTCCTTATTGGTGGCCTCGGCAGCTGCAGCAGCATCCCTCGCTTCCTTGAGAGCTCCGCCAAATGTTTGCTCGCGCGCGGCAAGCTCTTCCTCATGGCTGTCAAGATTGATCTTCCGCTGCGCCAGCTCGCCTTCTTGCGCAGACAGCTTCTCGGTAGCAAGCCGCTGCTGCTCCTCAACCTCAGCCTTCTCGAGGATGAAGGTTGTGCGCTCTTCAGCGAGTCGCTCCTGCTCTTCTGCCATGCTCCGGAGAGCTTCTTGGTTGAGGCCCCGGAGCTCTTCTGCGCGTTTCTCCATGTCTTCTCCCGCCCTCGCGACAAGCGCTTCTCGGGATTCCAGCTTGGCTTGTCGGGCGCGGTAGAGCGACAGCAGCTTCCGCAACAGCTGCTCCTCCTCGGACTTCGCCCTCGCTGCTGCTTGGCGCGTCGACCAGCGCCACCAATGGAGGCGAGCAGCTCTTTGTCAAAGGTCTCTCCTTCGACCGGTGCCCTGGAGCTCGACGCCCAGGGGAGCTTGATGAAGACGCCATCGCCGGCCTTCAAGTAGGCGCCGGGCTGGGGCTCCTCGGAGCCTGGCGCTGCGGCAACGGCGGAGGGATCGGCGGTCGGTGTAGAGCCTGGCGCTCCTGCGGCCTGAGGGTCGTCAGTGCAATCGCCGGACCCCTCGCCAGCTTCTGCGGCGGCAGCCTTGGCGGCTTCTTCGCCGGCGGGCTCGTCAGCGCCGACTTCCTCCTCGGCGACGGCGGCGTCGTCAGTGTTGCCGCGCGTGTCCTCCTCGCCGGCGACCTCAGTCTCCATCGGCTCTGCGGCGGATGGATCTGATGACCGAAAAAGAAAGAAAAGTCAAGCAAAGATCCAAAAGAAGATTGGAAGAAGAAGAACACAAGGGCAGCTTACAGGCAAGAGGATTACCTGCGATGGGATCTGCAGCTGTGGTCTCAGCCACCGGAGGGTCGATGGTGCCATCCCTTGCCGGAGTGCCGTCCCTTGCCGGAGAAGCCTCCCTTGCCGGAGAGCGCTCCCTTGCCGGGGGATCCTCCCTTGGCGGTGTAGCCGAAGCAGATGGCATGTCAGGAGCGGCTCCAGGGCACTCGTGGTGGGGCTGCTCTGCTCCTACACAGATCAACAATCAGATATCAACAAATAAAGAGCACCCATGCACGCCTAACAGCAGGAAGAAAACCATATACTTACGCTGGGGACTGCGCTGGGGGCTGCTTTGTGGAAGAGTCGCCGGGTCCAGCAAGGATGTCTCGGACGCGCCTCCCGCTGCTGCAGTGGGTTCATCCTCGATGACGATCACCGGGGTCTTGGCTCTCTTCGAAGCTCTCTGGGCCAGCGTCCTGAAAAGGAAAGAGTTCAGAATGAAGCAAATCAGATACAAGGCAAAGCAACAAAATTGAAGAAATACAAGTACAACGCAAGATCTTACTCTTCTTCTTCCTCGAGCTGAGCGCGAGAGATCAATTCGGTTCGCCTCCCGTGCGACGAGCTGGAAGAGTAGGTTCCCTTAATCGCTTGGGGTGCAGGAGCTGTGGTCCCGAAGGCCCGCTCAGCTTGCAGCAGCGGCGTGAGGTGCTCCCGGGCAACAAAGATGCTTGCAGCGGTGGAAGCGCGTCATGCGCGACGACTGTTAGCCTGCTTGCCGCCCGCCACTTCCTCGCCTTGCGGAGACGCTTTCTTAGTGGAGCCGTGGGCTCGCTCATGCAAGCTACTTGAAGGTAGGGAGGAGGCGCCCTCGGCAGGCTCGTTCGACTCAGCTTCGGGCTCGGCAGGCTCATCCTCGCCGACAAGCTCCTCTCGATCGACAAGGCTTGCCGCCTCTGCTGCCTCCGCCTCCTCCATAGTAAATCCAAATTCGCCCGCGGCAGCAGCTGCTGCCGCCTCTTCCAACCTGGTGGCGATGCGCTGCATCTCGTCATCAGTGGTGTCACGGGTGAGGCCCTTCTGCTCGTCGGGGCGGATCGGCACTTCTTCCAAGCTATCGAAGAACTGCCGCACAACGTCATCTGCAGGCTCTTGCCAAGTTGGAACGATTCCATGCGAAGTCGCACAACGGCATCATTGCGCGGATGCGGTCGAGCGAAGAATTGTTGCATAATGGAACGACTCCCCTTGGCAACCTGAACCATTCGGGATGATCGGGGTCATGCTTGAACAGCTCCAAGAGCATCGTGTCAAGCTCCAAGACGGTGAAGTTGAAGTTGAGGCCCGGGCGCAGCTTCATGATGTCTGCTGCGTTCTGGAACTCCCAGGCAGGTCTCCTCCTCTCCTGCAAAGGCGCGCTGTGGCGAAGAAATCTGCGCCAACTGCGCCTACAGTGAGTCCGCAAGCCTGAGGCGCAGGATCCGGGTAACGGCAATCTTCAATCTAGCATCCTCCAGCGCCAAGTTGCTCCAATCGTTGCCGCGCACTATTGGAGTTTGGCGCTGTGCAGTGAATGGCTGCGGGTTCTCCTCTATGATCCAGCACCAGTCTGCCCTCCACTCCTCCCACTTGCTACGGAGCTCTCCTTCTAGATAGGCCTCCTTCTTGCCGATCCTTGAGATCCAGGCGATCCCTCCGGCAAGAGGCTCTCCTCTCTCTACTCGAGGCATGAAGAAATGGCGGAAGAGGGCTATGTTTGGGTGGACTCCGACAAAGTTTTCGCAGAGATGTGCGAAAACTGCCATGGTCAGGACAGTATTGGGGGTGAAATCAAGGAGGCGAAACCCGTAGGTGTTCATGATATCGCAAAAGAATTCAGAGAAGGGCGGGCAGAGCCCGCAATAGAAGAAGAGCGCGAAGAAGGGATACCCGCTCGGAGCCAATTCAGATGTGGCGGCTGAAAGTACCTTCGTGCGCGGATGCGCCCGCGTCTCCGTCGACCAGAAGAGGTAGTACCATTCCCTCAGCTCCTTCGCGGCGAGCTGAGGGGGGAGGATGGCCCACTCCTTTCGCAGCACCGCGAGCTGCTGCGCCTCGGCCGACTTCACACCCTTCCCCTTATCGGCTTTCGGAGGCATGGCGGAGGTGGTGGGGGAGACCGGTGGCGTTGGTGATGCTGGTGGCGATGGGGGGCGGAGCGCTGCTCTCTTTTCAGCCTTGGGAAGAAGGGGGAGCAGCGGGGGTTTTTTGAGATTGGACAGCAACTGCCCCTGCTTCCTCTGCTTATAAAGAGGGAGGGGGCGGACGTTCCGCTTTTCCTAATAAAGAAACCCCCACGATCTCTCCCACGACGCCGCAAATGGCGCGTGCTGCCTGTGGGGGCGTGGTGGGTCCGGAGCGAGTTATGGCGAACCAAGGCGCGTGTGCCCGTGCCTATTTTGGGCCTGGCCCAACAGCCTTCGGCACTGCAGGGCCCAGGCCCGGGGCTCTGTCGGTGTACTAGAGTAGGGGTACCCTAGTATCCCGAACTTGTGCACGGGCAGTTGCAGCACCCCGCGGCGAGCCTTGCCGCGGTGACCGCCTAGCTCCTCCGTGGTTCCTTTGGAACCATTCAAGAGCAAAGTATTTAAGTCAAAGAGACAAGGCCCCGGCAAGAGGAGCTTGCCAGGAAGGCCAATCAAGGCACCTAGAAGACAAGGCCCCGGCAAGAGGAGCTTGCCGGGAAGGCCCGATAAGCGACAAGCTTCCGGGCGCGACAAGGCAACCACCGCGGCAAGGCGCTTGCCGCGACAAACTACCACCTTCAGAATCGCGCTCCAAAGACATCCACCAACGTGTCGCCTCGACCTTTCGGTAGCGTGTGGCGAGAGGCTGTGCGTCCAGCGGAGCACGGTGGCGGGTGGTGCTGACAAGATCGCCATCGTGGCAAGCAATGGCGTCCCTGACGGTCCCTTTCTGCACTATTTAGGCGACACAGACGGGCATTTAATGCCTTTGTCCCCTGCCGTCAGGGTTAGGTATGATACACTGTACAAGTAGCTGTACCAACCACGACTCATTTTCCGTTTTTGCCCTTGTCTACGTTGCCACCTGTCGGTGACCCCTTGAGCATATAAAAGGAGGCCCATGCGCAACGTAGAGGGGGGGACTCATTCGAAACCAGAGAACTCCCACGCTAGGTCTTGTAGCTCTCAGCGCTCCCTAGCAAGAACACAATACAATCAGACAAGCAGCAGTAGGAGTATTATCTCTCCGGAGAGCTCCGAAGCTGGGTAAACTGCTCGTGTGCTTCGCCTCGATCCGCTCTTCGTGCGATCTCTGCTCCCCGCCGAACCGAAAGGGGCTCGGTGCGCCGGTCCCATAGGTGTTCATGGGTACGATCAGCTTCCCCGACAGATATGATAACGGGGCACCTCCACAAAGCTTGGAAGTTGCCAAGGGGAGTGCCCATACCCATCTATTTATATCTCTTTCTTAGGAGGTGATGATGATGGAGTTGTTGATGATGTAGGCTTGTCCTTTTTCCTCAACTTATGCTTGAGGATGGAATTTTCCTCCTTCAGCTCACCAATCTCCTGCTCCAGTGTTAATACCCTTTTGCATAATTCTTGCTTGTCCTCTTGCAAAAGACTAAAAGGGATAAACTCAATCTTTGGTTTCCTTGCTTTGTTCGGGAGACTTGACTTTTTGAACTCCACATGCATGTCCCCAGTGTCAGGACCCCGATTCCAAGTCACATCGATCTAGCCGGTAACACCTCATATCACATTGCGGCCTCACGCACCGTATTCCCACGGGTGTCGCCTTACCCTGGCCCGGGAACGTTTGCGCCTTTTGGCTCACGTATATGATAGTGTCGCTAGCATCCATATGACAGAGAACCCGGGCCGACATGACTAGTCGTGAACCCAAAGTGGCACTAACTTATAGGGACAGGCATACATGAATCAACATCGAGCATGTCGGTCAGCAGCGTCGGCGAATCCGGGCTGTAGCACTGGGCTAATCAGACTCGGGAACCCGGCTGTAGCAGCTAGGCAGACTCGGATGTCACTGCGTGACATTTCCCGAAGGGATGTACACGGAACGGCGTGAATCACATGCCGACCAGTCAAGTGTTCCGAGCAAGTATTGCTGGGCTAGCGAATTCGCGAACCGGGCAGAAGGGACTACTATGGCTCATGGAAGCGCAAGACTACATTTCCCCATAAGAGAGGCTACCAAGGATAAACAACTAGGTTGTCGGATCCCACACATACCAAGCATTTCAACCATACACACAATATGCTCGATATGTGTAAATACAACATGGCATCACAACATAACTCTACGACTCAAGTATTTATTCATTAGGCTCCGAGGAGCGAGATATTACAAACATGGGTCTCATGACCCAACATTCAGAGCATATAAGTCAAAGCACAAGCGGAAGCTAACATGTCTGAGTACAGACATCTACAAATGAAAAAGTGTAAGGAGCCTGACTATCTACCAGATCCTGCCGAGGGCACAAGATCGTAGCTGAGGTATCAAGCTAAACGTCGAAGTCCACATGGAACTACTAGCGAGACTGACATCTCTGTGCAAAACATAAAATAGGCAACTAGAGTACAAATGTACCCAGCAAGACTTACATCAGAACTAGCTAGCATCGGTATCAATAATGGGGTGGTGGGGTTTAACTGCAGCAAGCCAGCTTTGACTCGGTGGCTATCCTGAACTACGACTGCAAATAACTCTTTGAGGTGGCGCACACGAGTCCACATATTCACCATATCAATACACCACTATGGATCCGCTCCCGTCTTCCAACGAGAACGCCATCCATAGCACTCACGCTTATCTTGCGCATTTTAGAGTATCCACTTTCACTTGTCTATGAACTGATATAGGTAACCCAGAAATCCTTTACCGCGGACACGGCTATTCGAATAGATGATGTTAACCCTGCAGGGGTGTAGCGACCCGACCTGAATGGATCAAGTCTCTGTGCTTAGTGTCATCCCTGGATCGGTATGCTGACACACACAGTACTCGAAGGATTTATAACAGAGGTAAATCACATGTATAAAGTAACGTAAATACTATTACCTCAATCCAAATATAGCGGAAGCAACAAGGTTGTGGATTCCCATCAACACCAATGGCAAAGTTGAGTATAGGAAATCGTAACCCTAACGTATCACTTACTCGTCGTCTGAAAAGTCTGCAACATGAAAAGTTGCAGCCCGAAAACGGGTCAGCACATGGAATATGCTGGCAATGTAACACATAGAGAGTAAATGAAAGAATAAGCCTATACTACATGCATATATGGCTGGTGGAAAAGTGTTGGGTAACGTAGTAATTTCAAAAAATTTCCTACGATCACGCAAGACCATGGTGATGGCATAGCAACGAGAGGGAGAGTGTCCGTCCCACGCACTCGTGAGACCGAAAGCGAAGCGTTATAACAACGCTGTTGATGTAGTCGTCGTCTTCACGATCCGACCGATCCAAGCACCGAACGTACGGCACCTCCGAGTTCTGCACACGTTCAGCTCGATGACGATCCCCGGACTCCGATCCAGCAAAGTGTCACCTAGGGCTGCCCTTTCTCCTTTCCTCCAAGGCCCACTATGGGCCCATGAAGTTCCCGGGGGGTTCCGGTAACCTCCCGGTACTCCGGTAAATTCCCGATTTCACTCGGAACACTTCCGATGTCCAAATGTAGGCTTCCAATATATCAATCTTTATGTCTCGACCATTTCGAGACTCCTCGTCATGTCCGTGATCACATCCGGACTCGAACAACCTTCGTGCATCAATACTTATAAACTCATAATGAACTGTCATCGAAGCGTTAAGCGTGCGGACCCTACGGGTTCGAGAACTATGTAGACATGACCTAGAACCATTCTCGGTCAATAACCAATAGCGGAACCTGGATGCCCATATTGGTTCCTACATATTCTACGAAGATCTTTATCGGTCAAACCGCATAACGACATACGTTGTTCCTTTGTCATCGGTATGTTACTTACCCGAGATTCGATCGTCGGTATCCAATACCTAGTTCAATCTCGTTATCGTAAGTCTCTTTACTCGTTCCGTAATACATCATCTCACAACTAACTCATTAGTTGTAATGCTTGCAAGGCTTAAGTGATGTGTATTACCGAGAAGGCCTAGAGATACCTCTCCGACAATCGGAGTGACAAAACCTAATCTCAAATACGCCAACCCAACAAGTACCTTTGGAGACACCTGTAGTACTCCTTTATAATCACCCGATTACGTTGTGATGTTTGGTAGTACCCAAAGTGTTCCTCCGTAAACGGAGTTGCATAATCTCATAGTTATAGGAACATGTATGGGTCATGAAGAAAGCATTAACATACTAAACGATCAAGTGTTAAGCTAACGGAATGGGTCATGTCAATCAGATCATTCAACTAATGATGTGACCTTGTTAATCAAATAACAACTCCTTGTTCATGGTTAGGAAACATAACCATCTTTGATTAACAAGCTAGTCAAGTAGAGGCATACTAGTGACACTGCTTGTCTATGTATTCACACATGTATTATGTTTCCTGTTAATACAATTCTAGCATGAATAATAAACATTTATCATGATATAAGGAAATAAATAATAACTTTATTATTGCCTCTAGGGCATATTTCCTTCATCTCCCACTTGCACTAGAGTCAATAATCTAGATTACAAAGTAATGATCCTAACACCCATGGAGTCTTGGTGCTGATCATGTTTTGCTCGTGGAAGAGGCTTAGTCAACGGTCTCGCAACATTCAGATCCGTATGTATTTTGCAAATCTCTATGTCTCCCACTTGGACTTGGTCCCAATGGAATTGAAGCGTCTCTTGATATGCTTGGTCCTCTTGTGAACTCTGGATTCCTTTGCCAAGGCAATTGCACCAGATTGTCACGAAGATCTTCATCGGTCCCGATGCACTAGGTATGACACCTAGATCGAAATGAACTCTTTCATCCGACTCCTTCATTTGCTGCTTCAAGCAGCTATGTACTCCGCTTCACATGTAGATCCCGCCACGACGCTTTGTTTAGAGCTGCACCAACCGACAGCTCCACCGCTTAATAAAAACACGATCCGGTTTGCGATTTAGAATCGTCCGGATCAGTGTCAAAGCTTGCATCGACGTAACCATTTACGACTAGCTCTTTGTCACCTCCATATACGAGAAACATATCCTTAGTCCT
Source organism: Aegilops longissima (assembly GCA_021605205.1). Lineage (NCBI taxonomy): Eukaryota > Viridiplantae > Streptophyta > Magnoliopsida > Poales > Poaceae > Aegilops > Aegilops longissima. The sequence continues at coordinate 270,506,292 of CM038677.1, forward strand.
TTTCGTATTTCAGATGTTCTTGACGCTGTCCAAAGATCCACTCTGGATTACTTTGGTACCTTCCTGCCAAGCTTACAGCTAAGCATACGTCAGTGTCCGGTACACAACATTGCATACATGATAGAGCCTATGGCTGAAGCATAGGAACATCTTTCATTTTCTCTATCTTCTGCTGTGGTCGGGCATTGAGTCCGACTCAATCTTACACCTTGTAATACAGTAAAAACCTTTATTTGCCGATCCATTTTGAACTTTTTCAAAACTTTATCAAGGTATATGCTTTGTGAAAGTCCAATTAAGCGCCTTGATCTATCTCTATAGATCTTGATGCCCAATATGTAAGCAGCTTCACCGAGGTCTTTCATTGAAAAACTTTTATTCAAGTATCCTTTATGCTATCCAGAATTCTATATCATTTCCAATCAATAATATGTCGTCCACATATAATATTAGAAATGCTACAGAGCTCCCACTCACTTTCTTGTAAATACAGCTTCTCCAAAAGTCTCAGATAAACCCATATGCTTTGATCACACTATCAAAGCGCTTATTCCAACTCCGAGAGGCTTGCACTGCACCATAAATTGATCGCTGGAGCTTGCACACTTTGTTAGCACCCTTTGGATCAACAAAACCTTCTGGTTGCATCATATACAACTCTTCTTCTAGAAATCCATTCAAGAATGCAGTTTTACATCCATTTGCCAAATTTCATAATCATAAAATGCGGCAATTGCTAACATGATTCGGACAGACTTAAGCATCGCCACGGGTGAGAAAGTCTCATCGTAGTCAACCCCTTGAACTTGTCGAAAACCTTTCGCAACAAGTCGAGCTTTGTAGACAGCTTATATTACCATCAGCGTCGCCTTCTTCTTAAAGATCCATTTATTTTCAATGGCTTGCCGATCATCGGCAAGTCAACCAAAGTCCATACTTTGTTCTCATACATGGATCCCATCTCAGATTTCATGGCTTCCAGCCATTTTGCGAATCTGGGCTCACCATCGCTTCTTCATAGTTTGTAGGTTCGCCATGGTCAAGTAACATGACTTCGAATAGGATTACCGTACCACTCGTGCGATTTTACTCTGGTTGACCCACGAGGTTCAGAGTAACTTGATCTCAAGCTTCATGATCATCATCATTAGTTTCCTCACTAATTGGTGTAGTTATCAAAGGAACCATTTCTTGTGATGAACTACTTTCCAATAAGGGAGCAGATACAGTTATCTCATCAAGTTCTACTTTCCTCCCACTCACTTCTTTCGAGAGAAACTCCTTCTCTAGAAAGGATCCGAATTTAGCAACGAAAATCTTGCCTTCAGATCTGTGATAGAAGGTGTACCCAACAGTCTCCTTTGGGTTCGAGCTTATCTGGTTGAAGTTTCTTTACATAAGCATCGCAGCCCCAAACTTTAAGAAACGACAACTTTGGTTTCTTGCCAAACCACAGTTCATAAGGCGTCGTCTCAACGGATTTTGACGGTGTCCTATTTAACGTGAATGCGGCCGTCTCTAAAGCATAACCCCAAAACGATAGCGGTAAATCGAAATAGACATCATAGATCGCACCATATCTAGTAAAGTACGACACGACGCTCGGACACACCATTTCTCCGTGGTGTTCCGGGTGGCTTGAGTTGCGTAAACTATTCCACATTGTTTCAAATGTAAACCAAACTCAGAACTCAAATATTCTCCTCCACGATCAGATCGTAGAAACTTTATTTTCTTGTTACGATGATTTTCCACTTCACTCTGAAATTCTTTGAACTTTTCAAATGTTTCAGATTTGTGTTTCATTAAGTAGATATACCCATATCTGCTCAAATCATCTGTGAAGGTGAGAAAATAACGATACCCGCCAAGCCTCAACATTCATTGACCACAAACATCAAGATGTATGATTTCCAACAAATCAGTTGCTCGCTCCATAGTTCCGGAGAACGGCGTTTTGGTCATCTTGCCCATAAGGCACGGTTCCCAAGTACCAAGTGATTCATAATCAAGTGATTCCAGAAGCCCATCAGTATGGAGTTTCTTCATGCGTTTTACACCGATATGACCTAAACGGCAAGTGCCACAAATAAGTTGCACTATCATTATCAACTCTGCATCTTTTGGCTTCAACATTATGAATATGTGTATCACTATCGTCGAGATTCAACAAGAATAGACCATTCTTCAAGGGTGCATGACCATAAAAGATATTACTCATATAAATAGAACAACCATTATTCTCTCGATTTAAATGAATAACCGTCTCGCATTAAACAAGATCCAGATATAATGTTCATGCTCAACGCCGCACCAAATAACAATTATTTAGGTCTAATACTAATCCCGAAGGTAGATGTAGAGGTAGCGTGCCGACCGCGATCACATTGACTTTGGAACCATTTCCCACGCCAGATCGTCACCTCGCCCTTTGCGGTGCTCGTCTATTCCGTAGTCCCTGCTTCGAGTTGCAAATATTAGCAATGTAACCAAGATCAAATACCCAAAAGCTACTACGAGCTCTAGTAAGGTACACATCAATAACATGTATATCACATATACCTTTGTTCACCTTGCCATCCTTTTTATCCGCCAAATACTTGGGGCAGTTCCGCTTCCGATGTCCATCCGCTTGCGGTAAAACACTCGATTTCAGTGCTTAGGTCCGAGACTTGGGTTTCTTCTCTTGATCAGCAACTTTCTTGATGTTCTTTTGAAGTTTCCTTCTTCTTCCCTTTGCCCTTTTCTTGAAACTAGTGGTCTTGTTGACCATCAACACTTGATGCTCTTTCTTGATTTCTACCTCCGCTGCTTTTAGCATCGCGAAGAGCTCGAGAATTGTCTTAGTCATCCCTTGCATATTATAGTTCATCACGAAGCTCTTGTAGCTTGGTGGCGTGATTGGAGAATTCTGTCAATGACACTATCATCCGGAAGATTAACTCCCAGCTGAATTAAGTGATTGTTATACCTGCACATTTTGAGTATGTGCTCACCGACGTAACTATTCTCCTCCATCTTGCAGCTATAGAACTTATTGGAGACTTCATATCTCTCAATCCGGGCATTTGCTTGAAATATTAACTTCAACTCCTGGAACATCTCATATGCTCCATGACGCTCAAAACGCCGTTGAAGACCCGGTTCTAAGCCGTAAAGCATGGCACATCGAACTATTGAGTAGTCATCGCTTTGCTTTGCCAGACGCTCACAACTTCGCTCAAGATCTCGCAGCAGTTCGCTACCCAGCGGTGCTTCCAGGGCGTAATTTTTCAGTGCAGCAATGAGGATAATCCTCAAGTTACGGACCCAGTCCGTAATTGCTACCATCATCTTTCAACTTTGCTTTCTCAAGGAACGCATTAAAATTCAACGGAACAACAAAGATGAGCCATCTATCTACAAGAAACATAGACAAGCAAAATACTATCGGTACTAAGTTCATGATAAATTTAAGTTCAATTAATCACATTAAAAACTCCCACTTAGACGTACATCTCTCTAGTCATCTAAGTGATCACGTGATCCAAATCAACTACACCATGTCCGATCATCACGTGAGATGGAGTAGTTTCAATGGTGAACATCACTATGTTGATCATATCTACTATATGATTCACGCTCGACCTTCGGTCTCCGTGTTCCGAGGCCATATCTGTTATATGCTAGGCTCGCCAAGTTTAACTCGAGTATTCGCGTGTGCAACTGTTTTGCACCGTTGTAGATGGACGAGAACTTATCACACCCGATCATCACGTGGTGTCCGGGTACTACTGAACTTTGGCAACGGTGCATACTCAGGAGAACACTTCTTGATAATTTTAGTGAGAGATCATCTTATAATGCTACCGTCAAACAAAGCAAGATAAGATGCATAAAGGATAAACATCACATGCAATCATTATAAGTGATATGATATGGTCATCATCATCTTGTGCTTGTGATCTCCATCGCCAAGCACCGCCATGATCACCATCGCCACCGCGCGACACCTTGATCTCCATCGTAGCATCGTTGTCGCCTCGCCAACTATTGCTTCTACGACTATCGCTACGCTTAGTGATAAAGTAAAGCAATTACATGGCGCTTGCATTTCATACAATAAAGCAACAACCATATGGCTCCGCCATTGCCGATAACTCGTTACAAAACATGATCATCTCATACAATAAAATATAGCATCACGCCTTGACCATATCACATCACATCATGCCCTGCAAAAACAAGTTAGACGCCCTCTACTTTGTTGTTGCAAGTTTTACGTGGCTGCTACGGGCTGAGCAAGAACAGTTCTTACCTACGCATCAAAACCACAACGATATTTCGTCAAATAGACTCCGCTTTAACCTTCTCAAGGACCGGCGAGCCACACTCGATTCAACTAAAGTGAGAGAGACAGACACCCGCCACTCACCTTTAAGCAACGAGTGCTCATAGCGGTGAAACCAGTCTCGCGTAAGCGTACGCGTAATGTCGGTCCGGGCCGCTTCATCTCACAATACCGCTGAACCAAAGTATGACATGCTGGTAGGTAGTATGACTTGTATCGCCCACAACTCACTTGTGTTCTACTCGTGCATATGACATCAACGATAAAACCAGGCTCGGATGCCACTGTTGGGTAACGAGTAATTTCAAAATTTTCCTCACGATCACGCAAGACCATGGTGATGGCATAGCAACGAGAGGGGAGTGTCCGCCCACGCACTGTGAGACCGAAAGCGAAGCGCGTTATAACAACGCTGTTGATGTAGTCGACGTCTTCACGATCCGACCGATCCAAGCACCGAACGTCGGCACCTCCGAGTTCCGCACACGCTCAGCTCGATGACGATCCCGGACTCCGATCCAGCAAAGTGTCGGGATGAGTTCCACAAGACGACGGCGCAGGACGATGTTGATGCTCCACCGACGCAGTGCTTCGCCTAAGCTCCGCGACGATATGACTTCTCCGGCGCAGGCTTCGCCTAAGCTCATGACGATATGACCGAAGTGGAATATGGTGGAAGGGGCACCGCACACGGCTAAGGAAAGATCCGTAGATCAACTTGTGTGTCATGGGGTGCCCCCTGCCCCCGTATATAAAGGAGCCAAGGGGGAGGTGGCCGGCACAAGGAGGAGGCGCACCAAGGGAGTCCTACTCCCTCCGGGAGTAGGATTCCCCTCAATCCTAGTTGGATTAGGATTCCCGGAGGGGGAAAGAGAGAGAGGGGGGCCGGCCCACCTTTCCTAGTCCTAATAGGACTAGGGAAGGGGGGGCGCGGCCACCTAGGGCTGCCCTTTCTCCTTTCCTCCAAGGCCCACTATGGGCCCATGAAGTTCCGGGGTTCCGGTAACCTCCCAGATCTCGAGAAATTCGATTTCACTCGGAACACTTCGATGTCCAAATGTAGGCTTCCAATATATCAATCTTTATGTCTCGACCATTTCGAGACTCCTCGTCATGTCCGTGATCACATCCGGGACTCAACAACCTTCGTGCATCAATACTTATAAACTCATAATGAATTGTCATCGAACGTTAAGCGTGCGGACCCTACGGGTTCGAGAACTATGTAGACATGACCTAGAACCATTCTCGGTCAATAACCAATAGCGGAACCTGGATGCCCATATTGGTAACTACATATTCTACTGAAGATCTTTATCGGTCAAACCGCATAACGACATACGTTGTTCCCTTTGTCATCGGTATGTTACTTACCCGAGATTCGATCGTCGGTATCCAATACCTAGTTCAATCTCGTTATCGGTAAGTCTCTTTACTCGCTCCGTAATACATCATCTCACAACTAACTCATTAGTTGTAATGCTTGCAAGGCTTAAGTGATGTGTATTACCGAGAAGGCCTAGAGATACCTCTCCGACAATCGGAGTGACAAAACCTAATCTCAAATACGCCAACCCAACAAGTACCTTTGGAGACACCTGTAGTACTCCTTTATAATCACCCGATTACGCCAGACGCTTGGTAGTACCAAAGTGTTCCTCCGTAAACGGAGTTGCATAATCTCATAGTTATAGGAACATCTATGGGTCATGAAGAAAGCATTAACATACTAAACGATCAAGTGTTAAGCTAACGGAATGGGTCATGTCAATCAGATCATTCAACTAATGATGTGACCTTGTTAATCAAATAACAACTCCTTGTTCATGGTTAGGAAACATAACCATCTTTGATTAACAAGCTAGTCAAGTAGAGGCATACTAGTGACACTCTGTTTGTCTATGTATTCACACATGTATTATGTTTCCGGTTAATACAATTCTAGCATGAATAATAAACATTTATCATGATATAAGGAAATAAATAATAACTTTATTATTGCCTCTAGGGCATATTTCCTTCAAAAAGCTCTATGGTTATAAGGTTTTGCGAAAAGCCAATTTTTCCCTACTACAAAGGAATAAATTTATTTAACTATCATGGTGGTTGTTGAACATTGAGAATGGTTGACAGCATCCTCAATCCCAATTAAAAGTACTCATTAAACCCAAACAAATTATATTAAGTAACGTGATGAGATCAACAGGATAATCCAAGAACTAGATACTCAAGATTGTCCATAACCGGGGACACGGCTAATCATGATTAGTTTGTACACTCTGCAGAGGTTTGCGCACTTTTCCCCACAAGACTCGATCGCCTCTGTTTGGTTTCTCGCACTACATGGTGTTTGAGAGAGGATGACCGAGACATAGTCTTTAAGAAGCGTTTGCAACTTACGATGGGTAGACCGTACCACCTACAACCCCTACATCTGCTAGTCTACCACTGTAAGAGTTCACACGACTTAGTCAACTATGCCAGAGCCCATAATGGCTTGTCGCTGCACACGGAAGTTACTAGCATGAATGATCTTATGATCCCTTTGAGCCTGGGTGGCGGTCCGAAGAAAAACAGGCAAGTCCTGGAAACCCAGGTGCCTAGACAGGCAAGTCCTGGAGTAACCAGGTGCCTCAATCCACCCAGATGTTTGTTTAAGTTGCCACCTTAGATAAACCATTAGTTTAACAATCTCACATCTGTCATGGAATACACTCAACCAATCCACGTCTACTAGCATAGCATGGAAAATAAGCAAACGTAGAAGTAACTCCCAAAGGTTTCATAAGTAAAACAGGTAATAGGTACTACCTCAATCTACTTCCCATCCCACAATTTAATTAGATCCTAATCATGCAAGTGTTTGAGGATTGATCTAATGCATAAAAACTGGGTATGAGAAAGTATGATCAAAGTGTTACTTGCCTGCAATGTTGATGAAGATGATTCGCACTCAAAACTCTTGATAGTTCTACTCGTCACACTCCGGTCAATCTATCGTAAGCAATCAATAGTAACCACACATAAGTAATCACTCAAAATATCGGACAGATCGAAGAAAACAATTCGAAAACATCAAAACCAAGCAAATAACTCTTGCAGCATAAAACAATTTCTAACAGTACCAAAATTATGTGAATTTGGCCTTATCAGAAAGTTTAGGTCAAGAGCTTCGATTTGCAAAAAGAATCAACTAAATCGGAGTTACGAAACTCAAGTTATGATCAAACAAAGTTTAAATTCAAATCTGATCTAATTCAAATTTTAAACTTTCAAAAACGTGTTTGAGTTGGATTACAGGATAGAGGGGATCATAACAAAGAAGTGGGCATTGGTTTCGTTGGATTTGGACTAACGAGTAAAAAGTTATAGCCGTTTGAAAATCAGGGACTAACCGGTGAAGAAAAACCGATCTAGGGTTTCGGAAAGAAAACCGAAACGAAAAACCGATCTAGAAAACCAGAACGGAAATCAGAACGGAAAAGAAAAGGTGACGCGGCGCGGGGCTAGTTCCTCGAAGAGACGAGGGGCTCCGGCGGCGGCGGCGGCGGTGGCGGCGGCGGCGGCACTTGGCGGCGGCGGCGGTGTGAGGCGGCGGGGCGGCGTTGGGTGGCGGCGGCGGCACTTGGCGGCGGCGGCGGTGTGGGGCGCCGGTGGGGCGGTGTTGGCGGCATTGGGTGGCGGCGGCGTTGGGGAGAGGAGAGGAGAGGTGTTGGTTTGATGTGTTAGAGGGGGGGGGGTGCTTGGGTATTTATATTGGGGAGGGGAGGGTTTTGCTTGGGGTAGGGGACAAGAAATAGACTAGGATTAGGAAACAAAGAGAAAAGATCTAGAAACAGATACGGAATAAACGGAAGTAGGACAAGAGTCCTACTAGGAAAAAGGAAAAGAAGCGGCGGTTCCCTGCTTCCCTTGGTGCGCGCGATGGTGGCCGGCCGGTGGCAAGTGGCGGCTTGGGCCTTTGGCCCAAGGCGCTGCGATTTTTTTTTAACAGAGACAAAATAAAAATAAAAAAAACCAAATAAATAAAAATATTATATAGGCATATAATATGTCAAAATTTTCAGAAAAAGATTTCCTACATGATGAACATTATTTTAGCTTCAAATAAAATCCACAAAATTTCTAATAATACAAACAGTGCCACTGGTCCAAGAAAATCCAATAAAATCATTTTTAAAATACCAAAATGATTTCAAATTAATTTCTCTCAAATTTTCTGATGTAGGGAATCATGTTACCCTATTTTCCATATATTTTATTTTTGAGAAAAATAATTTGAATAAAACTCAATAACTCCAATTGAAAATAAATTCAAAAGAACTTTGAATTTTAATTCTTTGAAACTCCCAACTCATATTTCATATGTTTTGAAGAAGTCATTTTATCTTCGCTCGTGAAAATCATTGAGTTGCTTAAAGTTTCAGAATTGGAAATATTTTCCAAATGTTTCAAATATTTTCAGCACCCCTTGTCATTTAAATAAATGGAAGAAGTCATGTCATCTTCTCTCCAGGGTTTTTGTGATGAAAAGAATTTGAATTCCCGAAGATCATAAAAGCAAAATGAAAGTTTGGGAAAGTCCTTTATTCCCTCTCATTTAACTTTCAAAAGTTTCAATTCACTCACTTTCACCAATCAATCAAACAATCAATCAAAACTATCTATTTATTATAACATTCCAAAATTTAGAATTTTGGGATGTTACAAACCTACCACCCTTAAAAGGAATCTCGTCCTCGAGATTCGGAGAGGCTAGCAAGAAATAGGTTAGGGTTTGGGGGTCTCCTCAAAATCCATCGATCGGTTCCGGGGTATGGGGTGCTACCACCCTTAAAAGCATGGTTACAGTTCCATCAAAAACTCATATACTCCATCCTTATTACTGACAGTGTCGGTCTTCTCAGATCGTAAGGAAAATTCCTTCTCTGGGCTCTTCCTGTAGCGGCATAACCTTTTCCTCAATACTTTTGTCCTTTTTCCTTTTGGTAAGGTTATTCCGAGATTGGGTCTTCATAGCTGACGGGTCTGGCGCCAATACTACTCAACTATCGATATCTCATGGTGGTCAACGATTTATGGTTTCTCCTGCAGAAAACGGGTCTGGGTTGAACCTCACCGTATGACCTACGATTGGCAAACATTGCCGTGTACAAGGGAAAAGAAAAAAATACCTATACCATTCTAAGGTTTAAACAAGGTTTTGATCGTCGTCTCGCAACTATAGGCAAGTCACTCAGATTTACCATCCCACATAGCAAAGCGAATAATAAGAGTAAGTCGGTCTGGTGATCAATCCATCCCGCACCCAAATCATTACCTTGTACATGGTTTAGCGAATCTCGCATTCTAACACTCGGTCATCCTCACAAGCATTGCAGAATTTCTCTTGTCGACGAACCAAGTTCGGAAAATCCATTGATTCTGCAGGCCAAACAAACATCTATCGCTCCTTAACAACTCTCGTGTTTTATGTAAACTCCTATAGAATCGCCGTTGATAAAATCGCAACTTCGCCAGGTTTTTCCTTCACAAGAGTGTGCTTGCTTCTTGGAAGGTCCCGCGGCACGTGGATTATGGCCCATCTCATCACTTGCAATCCTTGAACACATCCTCGGGCAATCGATCATTATCCCAACATCCAACTTCCTGGCATACTTAAAATCCATCCAATTGTACTGTCTCTTTTCCTTATATTGGCACAAAACTAAGATGTGCTTACTCAGGCTCATCATGGAATTTCCATTGATCCATATTTCCAACATCGTACCTCATTTACGTCCAAAAGTAATTTATCTCTTCATCCTCGTGGGATATCCCACATACCGAGATAAAACTTATACTTATGAAGTCCATACTCCAATTCGTGGAACATCATTATCCTTTCCAGGGTCAAGCGTCCTTACAGGGGAATACTGGCCATCTCTGCATGGCACTTCTTCAACTGGGAAACGTGAAACACATCATGAACTCCTGACAGTCCTTCGGGTGACTCCAACTTGTTAGCCAATTCTCGCATACGCTCCAAAACTCAGTATGGTCCTACAAATCTCGGGGCTAACTTTCCCTTAACTTCAAATCGTTTTAACTCCTCACAGAGGGGCACACAAAGATATGCTATGTCTCCGATTTCGTAGACTTCCTCCTTGCGTTTTTGAGTCTGCATAACTATTCTGCCTGGACTGAGCTACTTTCAGTCTATCTCGAATCAACTTAACATTCTCTTCCGATTCCTTGATCACATATGGTCCAAACAACTGATGGTCTCCAACGTCATCCCACACTCTCTTGGGGTATCAAACATATCGAGACAAAAATCATAGTCATTTTGTCTGAAATCCATTCAGTGGGTATCCTTATCTTTTCCAAGGGTCAACGGTTCTTACAGGGTACTACCACCCTTAAAATGTTCCAATATTCCATAGACCATATTTCTCATATCCTCGAAATTGGTCAACATCTTTCCTCATAGGGTAACTCATAAAATCCAAAGCAGTACCAACACTGCTAACTTTATTGATTCTTAAATTATTACAATCATCTCGCTCTTCCATTACATGTCTCAACTTAACCCCTCAATAAAAGAAAAAGCTCTCACTTCTACTACTCCATTTATTCTGTTACAAATTCAACTATATATCACCGGTCTCCTTCTCCTTCGGACAATCTCTGGCAAAGTGGCCTGCTTCATCACAACGGAAACATATTACTTCTGACAAATATCGAGGTTTCCTTGTGATTATGTAGCCTCTGGGGTCCTTATCTTCCTCTTGGGCAATCATTGAAGTAGTGCCCTGAATTTTTGCACCAAACATGTGATATGACTCAGGTCTTTCTTTGTGGAAATTGGGTTGTTCCTGGAATCCAACCTACTTCTCTTCCTGGACCTTTCCGTTCCAATCAGGGCTTCTATTTCTTGTGGGTCATACTCTACTTCCTCTATCGGGAATTCTACTAGATCTCCATTCAGACAATCTTGGGAGATGTGTCCCTCTTCTCCACATGAATAGCATGACTTGGTGTGGGCTTTAATTTTGTTTCCTTTGTGTGTGTCCTCAACATCTTCCTTCGTCACAGGTTCTTCTAACATCTCCATGAGGGCTCCTTTCATTTCTTCTTACTTCTGCTGGATGGTTCTCTGTACCATAGTGTAAATGTGACACTGAGCAGGGTAGTGCGTAGTTCCTTCACACAAGAAACAAGTAATCTGCCAAGTTGGGCATTCTTCAGCTGGATGACTTCCTTCACATTTTGGGCATTCATCCTTGTGTTCGTTATGGGTGTGTCCTATTTCTCCACAGAGCTTGCATGCACAAGGTTTCTTCATAATATTACCATGAGGCTCCAATTTCTGGAACACAACCCGAGACTTTGGCAAAGTCAACTTAAATTCTCTCCAAGTGGTTACTTCTTGCCATCCATTCATGGTTTGGTACATACTCCACCAAGTAGCGGCACCTCTTTTAAAGCATTGAAGAGCATGCTGGGCCATATCCTTTCTGGGTATAGGGTTATTCTCCATGTGATCCTCCATGTTCTGAATCCATCGGTCCGTCTTTAATTGACTCATCGGTCCCAAAAATATGAGCTCATCTCCATTCATCTTCTATTGGGTCCATGGGTTTGGGGTGGGATAAGAGAGATCGAGAGGGATGCACACAATACAAACAAAAGTTTTGAAAAGACAGGTTTTATTATGGCTGTCGGAAAAACATCAAACAAATGACAGCTCACAATCGTCGCATCTAACGCAGGTATAAACAGGGGTTTGGTCTTCTAAAGGTCAATAGATCTTCAACGTCACCAAACTCTTCAAGTCTTGTTCATGTCTCTGATGGCTTCTTCTGATTATGCTTGTCCTTCTCAAGTCTTTATTTTTTTATTTTTTTTTGCCAGCTCATCTCTGTTGACACGAAGTCTCTTGTGACGTCCTTTAATAGTCCTGGAGTTGCATTCCAGACTTCTGGGTTTCATCAACCTCGACATGGACCATGATCCTGCTGTCCTTCAGTTCCTGACGAATCTCCGGTATCTCGAGGTTTTGTTCCTCCAGTTTGGTTACTTCAGCTTCCGGTTCCTGAGTTCTTCACCAATTGCCTTCTTGTCAAATATTGCTTCTTGTAGGTCCATCTTAACTCCTTGATGTAATACTCCAGATCCTGGTCTTACTCCAATACACCTTAATCTCGGGTATTGATTACTTCCATAATCTCTCAATTCAATAAGCGTAACCTTCCTAGGTCATAAAATCTGGGAATTCTTCATAGCCTTCAAGTTCTCCAAGTCTTCGGAGTCTTCAACAGTTGTAGTTTCCATTTACACGGTAAAATCCTCTTCATTCCCATTGGTCTTAGTTGTCCGATAACTTGTCTCCTTGGAGTGGTCTCATCAGTCAAATCTTCGAGTGGTCAAAAGAGGAAAAGGGGTATAGTCTCACTAAAAGGGAATATTTGAATAAGCTCAGAAGAGAAGAGAGGTAAAAGATCTTTTTGAAAATGAAGTTGTAGAGAAAAATCATTCCTATGGGCTTGCCAGTTTCTAGGGTCACGTCCTACAGTCAACATGTGCTCTGATACCATCTTGTAGCGACCCGACCCGAATGGATCAAGTCTCTGTGCTTAGTGTCATCCCTGGATCGGTATGCTGACACACACAGTACTCGAAGGATTTATAACAGAGGTAAATCACATGTATAAAGTAACATAAATACTATTACCTCAATCCAAATATAGCGGAAGCAACAAGGTTGTGGATTCCCATCAACACCAACGGCAAAGTTGAGTATAGGAAATCGTAACCCTAACGTATCACTTACTCGTCAATTCTAAAAGTCTCAACATGAAAAATTGCAGCCGAAAATGGGTCAAGACATGGAATATGCCGGCAATGTAACACATAGAGAGTAAATGAAAGAATAAGCCTATACTACATGCATATATGGCTGGTGGAAAAGCTCTATGGTTATAAGGTTTTGCGAAAAGCCAATTTTTCCCTACTACAAAGGAATAAATTTATTTAACTATCATGGTGGTTGTTGAACATTGAGAATGGTTGACAGCATCCTCAATCCCAATTAAAAGTACTCATTAAACCCAAACAAATTATATTAAGTAACGTGATGAGATCAACAGGATAATCCAAGAACTAGATACTCAAGATTGTCCATAACCGGGACACGGCTAATCATGATTAGTTTGTACACTCGCAGAGGTTTATGACTTTTCCCCACAAGACTCGATCGCCTCCGTTTGGTTTCTCGCACTACATGGTGTTTGAGAGAGGATGACCGAGACATAGTCTTTAAGAAGCGTTTGCACCTTACGATGGGTAGACCATACCACCTACAACCCTACATCTGCTAGTCTACCACTGTAAGAGTTCACACGACTTAGTCAACTACGCCAGAGCCCATAATGGCTTGTGGCTGCACACGGAAGTTACTAGCATGAATGATCTTATGATCCCTTTGAGCCTGGGTGGCGGTCCGAAGAAAAACAGGCAAGTCCTGGAAACCCAGGTGCCTAGACAGGCAAGTCCTGGAGTAACCAGGTGCCTCAATCCACCCAGATGTGTGTTTAAGTTGTCACCTTAGATAAACCATTAGTTTAACAATCTCACATCTGTCATGGAATACACTCACCCAATCCACGTCTACTAGCATAGCATGGCAAATAAGCAAACGTAGAAGTAATTCCCAAAGGTTTCATAAGTAAAACAGGTAATAGGTACTACCTCAATCTACTTCCCATCCCACAATTTAATTAGATCCTAATCATGCAAGTGTTTGAGGATTGATCTAATGCATAAAAACTGGGTATGAGAAAGTATGATCAAAGTGTTACTTGCCTGCAATGTTGATGAAGATGATTCGCACTCAAAACTCTTGATAGTTCTACTCGTCACACTCCGGTCAATCTATCGTAAGCAATCAATAGTAACCACACATAAGCAATCACTCAAAAGATCGGACAGATCGAAGAAAACAATTCGAAAACATCAAAACCAAGCAAATAACTCTTGCAGCATAAAACAATTTCTAACAGTACCAAAATTATGTGAATTTTGCCTTATCAGAAAGTTTAGGTCAAGAGCTTCGATTTGCAAAAAGAATCAACTAAATCGGAGTTACGAAACTCAAGTTATGATCAAACGAAGTTTAAATTCAAATCTGATCTAATTCAAATTTTAAACTTTCAAAAACGTGTTTGAGTTGGATTACTGGATAGAGGGGATCATAACGAAGAAGTGGGCGTTGGTTTCGTTGGATTTGGACTAACGAGTAAAAAGTTATAGCCGTTTGAAAATCAAGGACTAAGCGGTGAAGAAAAACCGATCTAGGGTTTCGGAAAGAAAACCGAAACGAAAAACCGATCTAGAAAACCGGAACGGAAATCGAAACGGAAAAGAAAAGGTGACGCGGCGCGGGGCTAGTACGTCGAAGAGACGAGGGGCTCCGGCGGCGGCGGCGGCGGGTGGCGGCAATGCACTTGGCGGCGGCGGCGGTCTGAGGCGGCGGGAGGGGCGTTAGGTGGCGGCGGCGGCACTTGGCGGCGGCGGTGTGGGCGGCGGTGGGGGGCGGCGTTAAGCATTGGGTGGCGGCGGCTTGGGGAGAGGAGAGGAGAGGTGTTGGTTTGATGTGTTAGAGGGGGTGCTTGGGTATTTATATTGGGGAGGGAGGGTTTTGCTTGGGGTAGGGGACAAGAAATAGACTAGGATAAGGAAACAAAGAGAAAAGATCTAGAAACAGATACGGAATAAACGGAAGTAGGACAAGAGTCCTACTAGGAAAAAGGAAAAGAAGCGGCGGTTCCCTGCTTCCCTTGGCGCGCGCGATGGTGGCCGGCCGGTGGCAAGTGGCGGCTTGGGCCTTTGGCCCAAGGCGCTGCGGATTTTTTTTAACAGAGACAAAATAAAAATAAAAAAAAACCAAATAAATAAAAATATTATATAGGCATATAATATGTCAAAATTTTCAGAAAAAGATTTCCTACATGATGAACATTATTTTAGCTTCAAATAAAATCCACAAAATTTCTAATAATACAAACAGTGCCACTGGTCCAATAAAATCCAATAAAATCATTTTTAAAATACCAAAATGATTTCAAATTAATTTCTCTCAAATTTTCTGATGTAGGGAATCATGTTACCCTATTTTCCATATATTTTATTTTTGGAGAAAAATAATTTGAATAAAACTCCAATAACTCCAAATTGAAAATAAATTCAAAAGAACTTTGAATTTTAATTCTTTGAAACTCCCAACTCATATTTCATATGTTTTGAAGAAGTCATTTTATCTTCGCTCGTGAAAATCATTGAGTTGCATAAAGTTTCAGAATTGGAAATATTTTCCAAATGAAATTCAAATATTTTCAGCACCCCTTGTCATTTAAATAAATGGAAGAAGTCATGTCATCTTCTCTCCGTGGTTTTTGTGATGAAAAGAATTTGAATTCTCAAGATCATAAAAGCAAAATGAAAGTTTGGGAAAGTCCTTTATTCCTCTCATTTAACTTTCAAAAGTTTCAATTCACTCACTTTCAGTCAATCAATCAAACAATCAATCAAAACTATCTATTTATTATAACATTCCAAAATTTAGAATTTTGGGATGTTACAAGGGTTGTACTTCTTCACACACGCTCTCGCCACTTACCACCATGTACACGTCGTGTATCTCTGCAACCTTCAAGCGGAAGCCTGGCGAGGGAGTCGGCCACGACCTGACTAACCACACAAGTCTTTAGTCCAGGTTTATCGCCTATTCGGGTTCCATCCGCGAGGAGATCCGGCCAGGGTGTCGCTCACGGCCCCAAACGATGAGAGCAGGGTTCCCGAGGCACCAAACGGGCGTCCCGGTACACTGTTCCTCGTGTCTCTACCGCAACATAGCCCACCCCTAGGGTCAGCGCTACGCACGGCCCCCAACACATATCCTACAAACACCAGGAACTAGTTGCAACTCCTGGACAGAGATCGAGGCGATTAATAAGCCGAGAGGGGTCGAGTTACTGGAACCCAATGTGTGGTAGTAACTGTTCATGGATCACAAACAATGAACTCAGTTCCTGAGGACGGCTGCAATGAGACAACCCACCATGTACTCCTACATGGCCTCTCACCGCTACCTTTACCAAATTGTGTTCACACAGTTAGCTCCCAACAATAGGACATGTTCACCACGTTCCAATTCATTCCCGATGAATCAGACCTGACTCAACTCTAAGCAGTAGCAGGCATGACAACAAGCATGAATGAGTAGGCACATCAGGGCTCAAACAACTCCTACTCATGCTAGTAGGTTTCATCTATTTACTGTGGCAATGACAGGTCATGCAGAGGATAAAGGGGTTCTTCTACTGCAGCAAGTAACACATGAGTCGTTGTTGCTCTAATGAAGTAAAATAGAGTAGGAGCGAGAGAGTAGGATTGTATCGGAATGAACAAGGGGGTTTCTCTTGCCTGGCACTTCTGAAGATAGCATTGAGTCTTCATCAGTGTCAATGATCACAACGTCGGTACAACGTCTACCGAGGGGGAACAACACCGGCAAATAGAGAAGAAACACGATCAATGCAATGCACAATATGATGCATTCTATGACATGGCAATATGAATGTGTTTTGGGCTAATGCAAGCTAGAACAGATTGAGATGAGTCCATTTGAACCAAAGATTCAAATGCAAACCCATTTTAAGAGGTCATATTAGTGCATTAACTTGTTTCACATAAACAGCAAGTTTAAAGTGTTCTAACATGCATGAAACCAGTACAGATGGATAGATTGGATTTTTCTGATAATTTTTCACATATAATTTGTTTCATTTGGAGTTACGGTTGATTTTCTATGATTTTTAGAAGTTTGTACTATTTTCTGGAATTTCCTGTATAAGAATAATTCCAGTAATTGAATTAATGCGTCAGCATTGCGTCAGGGTGACGTCAGCAGGTCAAAGGCGCCAGCCCAGTGCAAACCTGACGGCTGGGACCCACAGGTCAGTGTAACAGGGCTGGTTTGGGTGGATGACATGTGGGACCAACAACCATCACACAAGAAAGTCAATGTCAAGTGTGGGTCCCAAAGGGTTATGAACTAATCTAAACAGAAAATTAAATTAAACTAAACAGGCACAGGGCCCACATGGCAGTGGCACTAGAGGTGGTTTAGCTGGGTCATTAGTGGCTAACTAAACCGGAATTAGGCCGACGGCTCGTCGCCGGCGAGGTCAGTGGCGGCGGAGCGCGTCGGGTTTCGCCCACAAGCGATCATTTGTACGGCGGATTGGTGCTACGCGTAGCTGGGTCGCGCGCATCTGATAGTTCAAGTGGGAGGAGCTGGGGTGGAGCGAGCTCGCCGGAGTCGAGCTCGTGGCGGCGGCCGGAGTTTGGGCAACGACGGGTTCGGCGCTACGGTGCAAGGTAGGAGGAGCTAGTGGGCGCTACGGGCTCCTGGAGCCGCACTGGGCATAGCGGTGTGCTCGGCTTCGAGCTATTGAGGCTCTAGCCATGCTGGCGATGAGGGACGGCGGCTGCGAGCTTCAGCCGCGGTGGTCAGCGGAGCTAGAGAAGGGGATCTACGGCGGGGAGAGAGGGGTTCGGTAGAGGAGCTCACGGCGAGGTCGAAGCGGAGCTCAGCAGACTCGGGGAGGCGGCGGAGACAGTGAATCGGACGGCGGCATCCGGTGGTCGTGGTCGGGGAAGAAGGCCACAGGCGTCGTCTTGGGGCCGTCCTGGCTCGTGTAGCTAGGCGAGGAGGGATAAGAGGTTGCGGCTGAGCCTCTGGGCTCAACGGCAGGGCGAGGGTGGCCGGTGGTCACGGGGGTGCTCGTCGGCGTTCTCGGGCGGTCACGGCGATCGCGGGAGAGAGAGAGACAGAGGAGGAGATGGGGACGAGGGAGAGTGCGAGGGGGTTCCAGGGGCGTGCGTGGCGGCGTTGGAGACGTCCAAGCGTCGAGGACGCAGGCAAGCAGGATGGAGGTGGCCGCATGGCGGTGCGCGCGCGTCGGGCACGTGCCCGTCCTCCTGGCAGGGAGGAAGATGATAGGGAGGCTGATGGTGGGCTGGGCCGCAGGTGGGCCAGCACAGGAGCTGGGCCGGTTGCTGGCGCCAGGTAAGTCCTTCTCTCCCTCTCTTCTAATTGTTTTTGTTTTTATATTATTCTGTAGTCTTTAGGGCTTTATTAAAAATACTAATACTATCCCAAAAATCATGAAACTTGCTCAAGCCCACTGTTTGGAAAATATCGAACAGCAAACATTTAAGTTTACGATTATTTGAGCATTTAAAATATTTTATAGTATTTAAATGCCCAAATGAAAATACCATATGATTTAATTCAGAGCCCAAATATGTCATGGAAAAATGTGCATCACCTCTGGTTACTGTATACAGCATTTCCCATAAATGATGAACAATTTTGAAAGCCATTTGGATTTACTGAAAATATTTTAGGTGAACCTAGTGAATTCCTTTGATGCTAGGGGTTTAGGCAATCCCCATTTCATGTTTATTTCAAGATTAAACATGATGCACACATGAGGTTATCCTAGTGCAATGCCATAAGTTAGGGATGTGACAACTCGCCCCCACTAAACAAGAATCTCGTCCCGAGATTCAAGACGTGAGGTAAGAAGACAGAGGGGGCACAAGACCAACACAATCTTCACGATCCAACTTGCACTTCATAAGAACATTGATTCGATCACGATCTTTGTCTCGATGTCATGCTATGAGAACTCCAACTATCAGGACAACGAGTGGAGAGGGAAAAATCTAGAAGGATCGATCTTCTCGAAGATCGAACAACGACGATCAACTCGCGGAATGAGACATTGAACATTTCTCGAGTTGAGACATGAAACATACATCCAGAGGGATGGAGTGTAACAGATGACGAAGGTTCACTTGGTAGACAACAGTTTCACACTTAAGGAGGTGGTGATCGGTTGTCAACGTAGCGAGGAGTTGATTTGCCATGATACCATAACGGGGCACCTTAGGGAAGGTGGCTCGTAGAATTATTCCCTTAAGTGGCAAAAAGAATTACTTTTGATACAGAGATCATTGGAACTCTCTATACCAGCCTAGGGAAATTCACAAACGATCGTTTGAAGGAGTTCAAAAGAATGACATAATCGGACTAGAATGGATGATGTGGACTACCTTGTTGAAGACAACGCAATGGATGATTTTGTTTATCATCGGAAATGGATGGGACCCATGGTAGGACCACTTTTGACTATGAAATTGGACAGCAACTACCGAGAAGGGCAGCCCATGGGAAATTGGCACAATGGCGGTGGAGGCTGGGAACAAAAGGCAACTGTTGAGAATGTTCCAACCGTCATATCTGCCTGAGATTCAGATCCGATTGGTGATAGGATACTTCAGACTCAGCATGTCTGAAAAGAGATGTTGCAACACAAATCGACGAGATGACGTTGCAAGATTCTTGGGAAATGAACTACGATAGTAAGCTCCAAAACATGAGCTGATTCTGCTACACACATGTGAACACGCTGTCGTAGACAAGCATGATCACATGGTAGTCTTGCAATAAAACACTACCGAGTTCTGATTGGGAACCATCATTGAGGTAACGAAGTCTTGTGCATATCCGTCCGGGCCCTTCAGGATTAGCGCATGAACTTCTTTTCTTTGAACAAAGCAATCAGTGGCTTGGTGTGCTAGGGAATACATATGGAGTGGAGGTAATTAATCTACCAAACCATAGAATACATTCGCACATGCATAATTGACTTGGAATGGTACCAGAGGAAACAAAAACAATCTTTCTCGAACTCACGGCGGCAACTTGCGCCAAAGGCACATGAATTCGAGGAAGTCACTTCTTCCATCCAAGCATAAGCTTCATGAACGGAGCACAAAGGCATTGCTTATAAAATTTTCAACACTAGGTTGATATTCAGCATGAATCATGGGGGAGACAAAATGCTGCTGATGGGTTCAACAACAACTCATCGGATTTTTCCATATCATTGGACTTCCACCATCATGTGAACACGGTGATAGCATTGGTCAGACCAAAAGATATAATGGTGTATGCTCGAGGGACAACCGCGAGTAAGACAACATTACGAATACCATTGGTTCTGATTTGATTTGATGATAGCCCATACTAGAATCAAAGTTTTGACAAGGCAATAGATCCAACAACTGATCACGAGGACCAATTGATGGAGATATCATCTTTTTTCAACACACACACACACACAAAAAGATATCCCTTAACATGAACTAAGTCAGACACGCTTTTATCTTCCAACTCTCCAAGTTGTTGTTTGGCTTAACCAACTAGCTCAGGGGTATCCAACACAGATTCTTGGAGAATGGATGGTTTGGAGGAAAACTAGCATGATCACGAACTCAACATAGCGGTCAGGTGACAACCTGGTAATACTTCCGAGAAGATATTCGGAACATCAAGAACCACCGATATGTTACTAAGCTTGAGAACAATCTTGCTTTTCAGAGCAAGATGATATGATCAAATAAGCAAGGGACTGAAAAATCCGAACTCATTGATCGAAGAGTGCACCAGAAACAAGGACTAGGTAGCACAATCAACCTTAGGATGAAGATTTAATAACCAACTCGCTAAGAATGAGAATATTATCCATTTACTACCAAGCAACACGGTTGCTAGGAGTATTGATTTCACACATCATGGTTCACTTGTCGGCAGTCCGGTTACAACAACACGGGACCGAGGAATGAATAATGATAGCGAGAAGTATCAGTGCGTCAAAAATTCATAAGAGGTGGTGCAATTCTCATGACATTCTTGACATAAAGATGGTAACACTCCAAGGTAGAACAGAGAAAAAGCTGGATTGGTATTTTGATCCACGGAATACAGCTACTTTGACCCAATCCTCGAAGTGGACAAGGTAATGGAGTTTGTTTCTCCAAGTCATTCCGGATAGAATGGCTTGATGGACCACAAGAGTAATAGGCATCGCTAAACGAATGCTCGCATACTCTTGACTATCAATTGATAGACGAGGGTCAGAGTACAACTAAAGAGAACAACTCAAAGGAACATATAATTTTCTGAGTTGTGGATGCATAGATTAGTATGTTGAGCGAAGCTCAACATTTCTTCCGGATAACCCATGCGGAATGGTAGAACTGGCAGATTCACAATTATGAATGGAGAACTCCTCAATAGTACTCTGATTGTGATCCTTCGGTTCAGCGAGGAACTTCTGCCATAAGTGGTTCATAGTATTTGGAAGAAGGAAATACCACGGACCTCGAGGACTATCGCAAAGTTACTAATATCATAAAGGAACTAGCAAACATTATCAACAAGAGGTAAGTAGGGTGAATCTCGGGTTCAAGAACCCAGGAATAGAATACCTACTAACTAAATGGCATCACGGGAGGCTTTCGAGAATAATGGCCAGAATCATCACACCGGGAACACAAAACATGGCTAGATTACTAGGTGACTCCATAAAACACCTAGGTTCATAATAATAGCTCCAACATATATGCCGAGGCAGCGGAGTACCTCAACACACTAATTTGAACATTAGAAATGGAGAGAAGGGATTTGCAAACGCATCAGACTATTTAGAAATCTGGGATGACTCGGACAGCATAACGGCTTTAAATGCTCAAAATGATTTGAGACATCCTACAAAATAGTGGCATGACCACTCAACATCACAATATCACGGTTCTGAGACCAGCTATGAACATACGGAAGTAGTAAAAACTGAACTGAGATTTGAAACTATCAATTCTATAAGTCTATGGATTAGTAACACGTCATCCTGATAGATAGATGACAAGGCCTAGTTCTTAATCCCCGTAGAGGAGAAGAGGATGACTCAGATCAGAAGGCCATGAGGTATAAGGAGTAAAAAGAGCCTTACGTTCCCTTCCACAATCAATTCCCTTACATAACTAAAGCATTTCTAGACACAACTTTGACCAGTTTGGCTTGGTAATCCTCTGAGCAATCAAAGCTCGATACCAAAGTTGTCAGGACCCCGATTCCAAGTCACATCGATCTAGCCGGTAACACCTCATATCACTTTGTGGCCTCATGCACGGTATTCCCACGGGTGTCGCCTTACCCTGGCCTAGGACCGCTTGCGCCTTTTGGCTCACGTATATGATAGTGTCGCTAGCATCCATATGACAGAGAACCCGGGCCGACATGACTAGTCGTGAACCCAAAGTGGCACTAACTTATAGGGACAGGCATACATGAATCAACATCGAGCATGTCGGTCAGCAGCGTGCGAATCCGGGCTGTAGCACTGGGCTAACAGGACTCTGGGAACCCAGGCTATAGCAGGCTAGGCATGACTCCGGATGTCACCGCGTGACATTTCCCCGAAGGGATAGACATAGGAACAAAGTGAATCACATGCCGGCCACCAAGTGTTCCGAGCAAGAGTCTTTGGGCTAGCGGGACTCCGCGAACCGGGCAGAAGTGACTACTATGGCTCATGGAAGCACAAGACTACATTTCCCCATAAGAGAGGCTACCAAGGATAGACAACGAGGTTGTCGGATCCCACACATACCAAGCATTTCAACCATACACACAATATGCTCGATATGTGTAAATACAACATGGCATCACAATATTACTCTACGACTCAAGTATTTATTCATTAGGCTCCGAGGAGCGAGATATTACAAACATGGGTCTCATGACCCAACATTCAGAGCATATAAGTCAAAGCACAAACGGAAGCTAACATGTCTGAGTACAGACATCTACAAACGAAAAAGGCTAAGGAGCCTGACTATCTACCAGATCCTGCCGAGGGCACAAGATCGTAGCTGAGGTATCAAGCTAAACGTCGAAGTCCACATGGAACTACTAGCGAGACTGACATCTCTCTGCAAAACATAAAATAGGAAAATGTGAGTACAAATGTACCCAGCAAGACTTACATCAGAACTAGCTACATATGCGTCGGTATCAATAATGGGGTGGTGGGGTTTAACTGCAGCAAGCCAGCTTTGACTCGGTGGCTATCCTGAACTACGACTGCAAATAACTCTTTGAGGTGGCGCACACGAGTCCACATATTCACCATATCAATACACCACTATGGATCCGCTCCCGTCTTCCTACGAGAACGCCATCCATAGCACTCACGCTTATCTTGCGCATTTTAGAGTATCCACTTTCACTTGTCTATGAACTGATATAGGTAACCCAGAAATCCTTTACCGCGGACACAGCTATTCGAATAGATGATGTTAACCCTGCAGGGGTGTACTTCTCCACACACGCTCTCGCCACTTACCACCATGTACACGTCGTGTATCTCTGCAACCTTCAAGCGGAAGCCTGGCGAGGGAGTCGGCCACGACCTGACTAACCACACAAGTCTCTAGTCCAGGTTTATCGCCTATTCGGGTTCCATCCGCGAGGAGATCCGGCCAGGGTGTCACTCACGGCCCCAAACGATGAGAGCAGGGTTCCCGAGGCACCAAACGGGCGTCCCGGTACACCATGCCTCGTGTCTCTACCGCAACATAGCCCACCCCTTGGGTCAGCGCTACGCACGGCCCCCAACACATATCCTACAAACACCAGAAACTAGTTGGAACTCCTGGAGAGAGATCGAGGCGATTAATAAGCCGAGAGGGGTCGAGTTACCGGAACCCAATGTGTGGTAGTAACTGTTCATGGATCACAAACACAGAACTCAGTTTCTGAGGACGGCTGCAATGAGACAACCCACCATGTACTCCTACATGACCTCTCACCGCTACCTTTACCAAATTGTGTTCACACACTTAGCTCCCAACAGTAGGACATGTTCACCATGTTCCAATTCATTCCCGATGAATCAGACCTGACTCAACTCTAAGCAGTAGCAGGCATGACAACAAGCATGAATGAGGGGGTTCATCTATTTACTGTGGCAATGACATGTCATGCAGAGGATAAAGGGGTTCAGCTGCCGTAGCAAGTAACACATGAGTCGTTGTTGCTCTAATGCAGTAAAAGAGAGCAGGAGCGAGAGAGTAGGATTGTATCGAAATGAACAAGGGGGTTTTGCTTGCCTGGCACTTCTGAAGATAGCATTGAGTCTTCATCAGTGTCAACGATCACAACATCGGTACAACGTCTACCGAGGGGGAACAACACCGGCAAACAGAGAAGAAACACGATCAATGCAATGCACAATATGATGCATTCTATGACATGGCAATATGAATGTGTTTTGGGCTAATGCAAGCTAGAACAGATTGAGATGAGTCCATTTGAACCAAAGATTCAAATGCAAACCCATTTTAAGAGGTCATATTAGTGCATTAACTTGTTTCACATAAACAGCAAGGTTAAAGTGTTCTAACATGCATGAAGCCAGTACAGATGGATAGATTGGATTTTTCTGATCATTTTTCATATATAATTTGTTTCATTTGGAGTTGCGGTTGATTTTATATGATTTTTAGAAGTTTGTACTATTTTCTTGAATTTCCTGTATAAGAATAATTCCAGTAATTGAATTAATGCGTCAGCATTGCGTCAGGGTGACGTCAGCAGGTCAAAGGCGCCAGCCCAGGTCAAACCTAACGGCTGGGACCCACGGGTCAGTGTAACAGGGCTGGTTTGGGTGGATGACATGTGGGACCAGTCAACGGCCGCGTCAGCAAAGTCAATGCTGACGTGTGGGTCCCAGTGGGTTATGAACTAATCTAAACAGAAAATTAAATTAAACTAAACAGGCACAGGGCCCACATGGCAGTGGCACTAGGGTGATTTAGCTGGGTCATTAGTGGCTAACTAAAACGGAATTAGGCCGACGGCTCATCGCCGGCGAGGTCAGTGGGGGCGGAGCGCGTCGGGTTTCGCCCACAGGCGATCATTTGGACGGCGGATTGGTGCTACGCGTAGCTGGGGGTCGCTCGGATCTGATAGTGCAAGTGGGAGGAGCTGGGGTGGAGCGAGCTCGCCGGAGTCGAGCTCGTGGCGGAGGCCGGAGTTCGGGCAACGACGGGTTCGGCGCTACGGTGCAAGGCAGGAGGAGCTAGTGGGCTCTACGGGCTCCTGGAGCCGCGCTAGGCACAACGGTGTGCTCGGCTTCGAGCTATTGAGGCTCTAGCCACGCTGGCGATGAGGCACGGTGGTGGCGAGCTTCGGCCGCGGTGGTCAGCGGAGCTAGAGAAGGGGATCTACGGCGGGGAGAGAGGGGTTCGGTAGAGGAGCTCACGGCAAGGTCGAAGCGGAGCTCAGCAGACTCGGGGAGGCGGCGGAGACGGCGAATCGGACGGCGGCATCCGGCGGCCATGGTCGGGGAAGAAGGCCATAGGCGTCGCCTTGGGGATGTCCTGGCTCGTGTAGCTTAGCGAGGAGGGATAAGAGGTTGCGGCTGAGCCTCTGGGCTCAACGGCAGGGCGAGGGGTGGCCGGTGGTCATAGGGGTGCTCGTCGGCGTTCTCGGGCGGTCACGTCGATCGCGGGAGAGAGAGACAGAGGACGTCTAGGGACGTGGGAGAGTCCGAGGGGGTTCCAGGGGCGTGCGTGGCGGCGTTGGAGACGTCCAGGCATTGAGGACGCATGCAAGCAGGGTGGAGGTGGCCGCACGGCGGTGCGCGCGCGTCGGACACGCGCCCGTCCTCCTGGTAGGGAGGAAGACGACAGGGAGGCTGGTGGTGGGCTGGGCCGCAGGTGGGGCCAGCACAGGAGCTGGGCCAGTTGCTGGCGCCAGGTAAGTCCTTCTCTCCCTCTCTTCTAATTGTTTTTGTTTTTCTATTATTCTATAGTCTTTAGGGCTTTATTAAAAATACTAATACTATCCCAAAAATCATGAAACTTGCTCAAGCCCACTGTTTGGAAAATATCCAACATCAAACATTTAAGTTTATGATTATTTGAGCATTTAAAATATTTTATAGTATTTAAATGCCCAAATGAAAATACCATATGATTTAATTCAGAGCCCAAATATGTCATGGAAAATGTGCATCACCTCTGTTATCTTTTACATCATTTCCATAAATGATGAACATTTTTGAAAGCCATTTGGATTTACTGAAAATATTTTAGGTGAACCTAGTGAATTCCTTTGATGCTAGGGGTTTAGGCAATCCCCATTTCAAGTTTTTTTCAAGATTAAACATGATGCACACATGAGGTTAGCCTAGTGCAATGCCATAAGTTAGGGATGTGACACCCAGGTTGGGGTAGTGGGGCTTCCTCTTCATCGGAACTTGTCTCTTCCTTTCCTTTCGGATCATAATCTTCTTCTTCCTCTGTGATCCGACCATAATGCTCCAAATCCCCATAAACCTTGGAGTCTGCGATGTAATCAGCTACATAGCTCTCTCCCTCTGAATCTTGGGACGACATATTGCTCCAGATCTGCTGCAGAAACAACTCAAAAACAAAACAGGGGATTTTGTCGTGGTACGGTGGTCAAAACCTTTGGGAGATTATATAATAAATTATTACTGACCATAACAAGTATTGTGCAAGAAAACAGAGTCCGGAGGGCACACGAGGTGGCCACAAGGTCGGGGGGCGCGCCCTCCACCCTTGTGGTCGCCTCATGTCTCTTTCGGACTACTTTAATTTTCCTAATTTTTATAAATATTCCAAAATGGAGAAAATTTTCATTGGAAACATTTTGGAGTCGGTTTACTTATTGTACCACATACCTATTCCTTTTCGAAGTATGAAATGTTCTGGAAAAGTGTACCGTATGTACTCCTCCGGTGTTACGGTATTAATTATATTCGTCTCAACATTTATGGGAGTACCTGAGATATAATGTTTGATTCTTTGCCCGTTTACCACCTTCGGATTTGTTCCTTCGGCTTTGTTGATTTTTATGGCACCGGAACAATAGACCTCCTCGATGATGTAAAGACCTTCCCATTTAGAGAGAAGTTTTCCTGCAAAAATCTTAAATGAGAGTTGTATAGCAAAACATGATCACCTACGTTAAACTCACGCTTTTGTATCCTTTTTTCATGCCATCTTTTAACTTTTTCTTTAAACAACTTGGCATTCTCATAGGCTTGGGTTCTCCATTCATGAAGTGAGCTAATGTCAAATAACCTCTTCTCACCGGCAACTTTGAAATCATAGTTGAGCTCTTTAATAGCCCAATATGCCTTATGTTCTAGTTCGAGAGGTAAGTGGCATGCTTTTCCATAAACCATTTTATACGGAGACATACCCATAGGGTTTTTATAAGCAGTTCTATAAGCCCATAATGCATCATCAAGTTTCTTAGACCAATTCTTTCTAGATCTATTAACAATATTTTACAAAATCAGTTTAATCTCTCTACTGATCAATTCTACTTGACCACTAGACTGAGGATGATATGGAGATGCAATTCTATGGGTAACATCGTATTTAGCAAGCATTTTACGGAAATCACCATGAATAAAATGTGAACCACCATCAGTCATTAAATATCTAAGGACTCCAAACCTCAGAAAAATAACTTATTTAATCATCTTAATACAAGTGTTATGATCAGCACTACTAGTTGAAATAGCTCTACCCACTTAGTAACGTAATCAACAACAACTAAAATATGTGTATACCCATTAGAGGAATGAAAAGGTCCCATATAATCAAAGCCCCAAACATAAAATGGTTCAATAACAAGTGAATAATTCATAGGAATTTCCTGATGTTTACTAATATTACCAATTCTTTGGCATTCATCACAAGACAAGACAAACTTACGAGCATCCTTGAAGAGATTAGGCCAATAAAAACTGGATTGCAATACCTTGTGTGCAGTTCTATCTCCAGCATGGTGTCCTCCGTAAGCCTCGGAGTGGCACTTGCGTAGGATCTATTCCTGTTCATGCTCAGGTACACAACATATAATAACACCATCTACTCCTTCTTTATAAAGGTGTGGACCGTCCCAAAAGTAATGTCTTAAATCATAGAAAAACTTTTTCTATTGCTGGTATGTGAAACTAGGTGTTATAAATTTAGCAACAATGTGATTAGCATAATCAGCATACCATGGAGTATTACGAGAAGCATTTATGAGATCTAATTTTTCATTAGGAAAGCTATCATCAATAGGCAGTGGGTCATCAAGAACATTTTCTAACCTAGACAAGTTGTCTGCAATGGGGTTCTCAGCTCCCTTTCTATCAATAATATGCAAATCAAATTCTTGTAATAAGAGAACCCATCTAATAAGTCTAGGTTTAATATCTTTATTTTCCATAAGATATTTAATAGCAGCATGATTAGTGTGAACAGTTACTTTGGAATCAACAATATAAGGTCTAAACTTATAACAAGCAAAAAGAACTTATAAAAATTACTTTTCAGTAGTAGCATAATTTCTCTTGGCACTGTCTAGAGTTTTACTAGCATAAGGAATAACATTCAATTTCTTATCAACTCTTTGGCCTAGAACAACACCAACAACATCACACATCATTTTGAAGGGTAAATTCCAATCAGGTGGCTGAACAATAGGTGCAGAAATCAAGGCTTTCTTCGGCATTTCAAATACTTTTACACAATCATCATCAAAAACAAAAGGAACATCTTTTTGCAGGAGATTAGTGAGAGGCCTAGAAATTTTAGAGAAGTCTTTAATAAACCTCCTACAGAAACCATCATGACCAAGGAAACTTCTTATACCTTTGATATCTTTAGGACAAGACATCTTTTCAATAGCATCTACTTTAGCTTTATCAACTTCAATACCTCTTTCAGAAATTTTATGCCCCAAGACAATACCTTCATTAACTATAAAGTGGCACTTCTCCCAATTCAAGACAAGATTAGTTTCTTCACATCTCTACAAGACTTGATCAAGGTTGCTTAAGCAATCATCAATAGAAGTTCCATAAACGGAGAAATCATCTGAAAACCTCAACAATCTTTTCACAAAAGTCAGAGAATATAGCAGTCATACATCTTTGAAAGGTAGCAGGTGCATTGCATAAAACCAAAAGGCATGCGTCTATAAGCAAAGGTATCGAAAGGGTAAGTAAAAGTGGTCTTTTCTTGATCATCTTTTGACACAGGTATTTGAGAAAAACCAGAATAACCATCTAGAAAGCAAAAATGTGTATGTTTGGATAATATTTCTAGCATTTGATCAATAAAATGTAGAGGGTAATGATCTTTCCTAGTAGCTTTATTTTATTTGGGAAAATCAATTACCATTCTATAACCTGTAACAATTCTTTACGGGATCAATTCTTTCTTATCATTAGGAACAACAGTAATACCTCCCTTCTCAGGGACACAATGAACAAGACTTACCCATTGGCTATCAGCAATTGGATAAATTATACCTGCCTCCAGAAGCTTTAGTATTTCATTTCTTACCACCTCTTTCATCTTAGGATTTAACCGTCGTTGGTAATCAACAACTGGTTTAGCATCACACTCCAAATTAATTTTGTGCTGACATAGTATAGGATAATGCCCTTAAGATCATCAAGAGTATATCCAATAGCGGCACGGTGCTTCTTCAGAGTTTTCAATAATTTCTTTTCTTCATGCTCTGAAAAGTTAGCACCAATAATAAGAGGATATATCTTCTTTTCATCAAGATATGCATATTTCAAAGTGTCAGGTAATTGTTTAAGCTCAAACACGGGATCACCCTTGGGTGGAGGAGGACCCCAAGGATTTCAATGGGCAAATTTTGTTTCAGAATAGGCCCTTGATTAAAGAATATTTCATCTTTTTCCCTTCTTTAATGCGTAGACATATCATTTTCATGGTCTAACAAATATTGATTAAAGAATAATGTCATAAGGTAGGACTGCTTCGGCGCCGTACACCATGAAAAAAGGGGTATATCCCGTTGCTCGGTTGGGGGTAGAACGCAACCCCCAAAGCATGGAGTCAAGTTCCTCCACCTAGTGATAATCAAATTGTTTCGAGGAACGGACTAAGCAAGGCTTGATGCCACTCATGATTAGACCGTTGGCCCATTCAACCTGTTCGTTGGTCTGCAGATGGTATACCGAAGCATAATTGAGCTTGTTGGCCATGGTAGCGCACCAGTCGTTGACCTCTTGGGACGTGAAATTGGATCCATTGTCTGTGATTATACTGTGGGGGACACCGTAATGGTGTACTACGCCGGATATAAAGTTGATGACTGGTACAGACTTTGCTGAGCTGACTAGCTTTGCCTCAATCCACTTAGTGAATTTGTCGACCATGACTAGTAGGTATTTCGTTTTCTTGGCTCCCCCTTTAAGTGGTCCAACCATGTCCAATCCCCAGACTGCTAATGGCCAGGTCTTTGGTATAGTTCAGAGAGCCGTGGGGGGCATATGGCTTTGATTAGCAAAAAGCCGGCATCCAACACAATGTTGGACTAAGGTGCGGGTGCCCGTGTGGGCAGTGGGCCAGAAGAACCCTGCTCGGAAAGCCTTGCTTACCAGGGCCCGAGCTGCCGCGTGGTGGCCGCCCATACCAGCATGAACCTCGGCCAAAAGTTGCTGCCCCTCTGCTTCCGATAAGCACCGCTGCAAGAGTCCGGTAGCACTTTTCTTGTATAGCTCGCCCTCGTGGACTTTATAGGCTTTGGAGCATTGGATTATGTGCCATGCCACGGTCTGATCGTTGGGCAGTTCTTGCCTCAGCAGGTAGGCAAGGAAAGGCTCTATCCATGGCGCGATTATGGCCAGGACTTCATGAGATGAAGTGGTCTCTTCAGTCGCTGAGCCACCAATGATATCGTCGTTAGGCTCGATAGCCGGAGGGACGATTTGCTCAGGCTCGTTTATCGTTGTGACCTGATCTTCGTTCTACCACACCACCAACGGCTTGAAAAGCCGCTCTACGAAGGTGTTTTTGGGGACATGGTCTCGTTTAGCACCCATACGGTCGAGGATATCCGCAACTTGGTTACTGTCTCTAGAGACATGGTGGAATTCTAACCCTTCAAAATGGGCTGACATTCTTAGGACGGCATTCCGGTATGCCGCCATTTTGGGGTCCTTGGCATTGAACTCGCCATTGACTTGGGAGATGGCGAGGTTGGAATCCCCCTCACCTCAAGGCGCCGAACACTCATCGAGGTTGCCATCCGAAGGCCATGCAATAGGGCTTCGTATTCGGCTGCGTTGTTGGAGTGTGTGTACATGATATGTAGTACATACCGAATAGTGTCACCCATGGGGGACATAAGGATTACTCCAGCCCCTAGTCCGGCCAACATTTTGGAACCGTCGAAATACACTGTCTAGTGGGAGTATGTACTATATTCCCGGGGGAGTTCAGCTAACACCTGAGATTTAATAGGGCGGTGTCGCCTGTACACAATTTCAAAGGGCAGGAGCTCTATTGCCAATTTGGCTATGCGGCTCGTGGCATCCCTATTATTGATAATATCATTTCAGGGGACTTCGGATGCCATGGTGAACGAGCACTCTTGAAAGCAGTGTCAGATCTTGCGGGATGCCATGAAAACTGTGTAGGTGATCTTTTGGTAGTGCGGATACCGGGATTTACACGGGGTGAGTACTTCCTATACGTAATAGATGAGCTTTTGCACCTTGAACTTGTGTCCTTCTGCTTCTTGTTCTACCACAAGGACAACGCTCACAACCTGATTTGTGGCTGAGATCTGTAGCAGCATAGGTTCAGCTATGCCAGGTGCTGTCTGCTATCTCTTGAGCATGCGTTAGTTTTCCCTTGAAGAGGAAAGGGTGATGCAGCAAAGTAGCATAAGTATTTCCCTCAGTTTTTTAGAACCAAGGTATCAATCCAGTAGGAGGCCACACGCAAGTCCCTCGTACCTACACAAACAAATAAGAACCTTGCAACCAACGCGATAAAGGGGTTGTCAATACCTTCACGACCACTTGCAGAAGTGAGATCTGATAGAGATGATAAGATAATATTTTTTGGTATTTTGATGATAAAGATTGCAAAGTAAACATAGATTGGAAACTTATATGATGGAAAATAGACCCGGGGGCCATTGGTTTCACTAGTGGCTTCTCTCAAGATAGCATAAGTATTACGGTGGGTGAACAAATTACTGTCGAGCAATTGATAGAAAAGTGCATAGTTATGAGAATATCTAGGCATGATCAAGTATATAGGCATCACGTCCGTGACAAGTAGACCGACTCTTGCCTACATCTACTACTATTACTCCACACATCGACTGCTATCCAGCATGCATCTAGAGTATTAAGTTCATAAGAACAGAGTAACGCATTAGGTAAGATGACATGATGTAGAGGGATAAACTCAAGCAATATGATATAACCCCCATCTTTTTATCCTCGATGGCAACAATACAATACGTGCCGTTTCCCCTACTGTCATTGGGATCGAGGAACGCAAGATTGAACCCAAAGCTAAGCACTTCTCCCATTGCAAGAAAGATCAATCTAGTAGGCCAAACCAAACTGATAATTCGAAGAGACTTGCAAATATAACCAATCATACATAAAAGAATTCAGAGAAAATTCAAATATTGTTCATAGATAATCTTGATCATAAACCCACAATTCATCGAATCTTGACAAACACACCGCAAAAAAGAGTTACATCGAATAGATCTCGAAGAAGATCGAGGAGAACTTTGTATTGAGATCCAAAGAGAGAGAAGAAGCCATCGAGCTAATAACTATGGACCCGAAGGTCTGTGGTAAACTACTCACACATCATCGAAGAGTCTATGGTGTTGATGTAGAAGCCCTCCGTGACCGATTGCCCCTCCGGTGGAGCGCCGGAAAAGGCCCCAAGATGGGATCTCACGGGTACAGACGGTTGCGACAGTGGAAATAGGGTTTCGTGGTGCTCCTCGATGGTTTCGGGGTACGTAGGTATATATCGGAGGAAGAAGTAGGTCGGTGGAGACACGAGGGGCCCACGAGGGTGGAGGGCACGCCCCCTGCCTCGTGGCCTCCTCGTTCATTTCTTGACGTCCACTCCAAGTCCTCTGGATCACATTTGTTCCAAAACTCACGCTCCTTAAGGTTTCATTCCGTTTGGACTCCGTTTGATATTCCTTTTCTGCGAAACACTGAAATAGGCAAAAAATACAGCAATTTGCACTGGGCCTTGGGTTAATAGGTTAGTCCCAAAAATAATATAAAAGTGTATAATAAAGCCCATTAAACATCCAAAAAAGAATATATAATAGCATGGAGCAATAAAAAATTATAGATACATTGGAGACGTATCAAGCATCCCCAAGCTTAATTCCTGCTTGTCCTCGAGTAGGTAAATGATAAAAACAAAATTTTTGATGTGGAATGCTACTTAGCGTATTCTCCAATGTAATTTTCTTTATTGTGGCATGAATGTTCAGATCCGAAAGATTCAAGATAAAAGTTTAATATTGACTTAAAATAATAATACTTCAAGCATACTAACTAAGCAATTATGTCTTCTCAAAATAACATGGCCAAAGAAAGTTCATCCCTACAAAATCGTATAGTTTGGTCATGCTCCATTTTCGTCACACAAGAATGCTCTCATCTTGCACAACCCCGATGACAAGCCAAGAAATTGTTGCATACTTTAGTAATCTCAAACTTTTTTCAACTTTCACGCAATACATGAGCGCGAGCTATGGATATAGCACTATGGGTGGAGTAGAATATAATGATGGGGGTTGTAGAAGACAAAAAAGGAGAAAGTCTCACACTAACGTAGCTAATCAACGGGCTTGGGAGATGCCCATTAATTGATGTCAATGCAAGGAGTAGGTTTTGCCATACAACGGATGCACTAGAGCTATAAATGTATGAAAGCTCAACAAAAGAAACTAAGTGGGTGTGCATCCAACTTGCTTGCTCACGAAGACCTAGGGAATTTGAGGAAGCCCATTGTTGGAATATACAAGCCAAGTTCTATAATGAAAAATTCCCACTAGTATATGAAAGTGACAAAACAAGAGACTCTCTATCATAAAGATCATGGTGCTACTTTGAAGCACAAATGTGGAAAAAGGATAGTAGCATTGCCCCTTTTATTTCTCTTTTTTGGGCCTTTTTTATTTGGTCTTTCTTTCTTCTTTTTTTCGGGACAATGCTCTATTAATGATGATCATCACAGTTCTATTCATTTACAACTCAATGATTAGAACTCGATACTTAGAACAAAATATGACTTTATATGAATGCCTCCGGCGGTGTACCGGGATGGGCAATGAATCAAGAGTGACATGGATGAAATAATATGCATGGTGGCTTTGCCACAAATACGATGCCAACTACATGATCATGCAAGGCAATATGACAATGATGAAGCGTGTCATAAAAAACGGAATGGTGGAAAGTTGCATGACAATATATCTCGGAATGGCTATGGAAATGCCATAATAGTTAGGTATGGTGGCTGTTTTGAGGAAGATATAAGGAGGTTTATGTGTGATTGAGCGTATCATATCACGGGGTTTGGATGCACTGGCCAAGTTTGCACCAACACTCAAGGTGAGAAAGGGCAATGCACGGTACTTAAGAGGCTAGCAATGATGGAAGGTTGAGAGTGCGTATATTCCATGCACTCAACATTAGTCATAAAGAGCTCACATACTTATTTCAAAAAACTACAAGTCATCAAAAACCAAGCACTACGCGCATGCTCCTAGGGGGATAGATTGGTAGGAAAATACCATCGCTCGTCCCCGACCGCCACTCATAAGGAAGACAATCTAAGAACACCTCATGTTTCAAATTTGTTACACAACATTTACCATACATGCATGCTACGGGACTTGCAAACTTCAACACAAGTAATTCTCAAATTCACAACTACTCAACTAGCACAACTTTAATATCACTATCTCCATATCTCAAAACAATAATCAAGTATCAAACTTCTCCTAGTATTCAATGCACTTATATGGAAGTTTTTATTATATCCATCTTGGATGCCTATCATATTAGGACTAATTTTATAACCAAAGCAAATTACCATGCTTTTCTAAAGGACTCTCAAAATAATATAAGTGAAGCATGAGAGATCAATAATTTCTATAAAATAAAACCACCACCATGCTCTAAAAGATATAAGTGAAGCACTAGAGCAAAATTGTTTAGCTCAAAAGATATAAGTGAAGCATATAGAGTATTCTAATAAATTCCGATTAATGTGTGTCTCTCCCAAATGGTGTGTACAGCAAGGACGATTGTGGTGAACTAAAAAGCAAATACTCAAATCATACAAGTCGCTCCAAGCAAAACACATATCATGTGGTGAATAAAAATATAGCTCCAAGTAAAGTTACCGATGGACGAAGACAAAAGAGGGGATGCCTTCCGGGGCATCCCCAAGCTTGGGATTTTTGGTTGTCCTTGGATTTTACCTTGGGGTGCCTTGGGCATCCCCAAGCTTAGGCTCTTGCCACTCCTTGTTCCATAATCCATCAAATCCCGCGAAAGTAAACAAAACACCACTTCATGGTACTGTAATGAACTCATTCTTTATTTATATTGGTGTTAAACCTACTGTATTCCAACTTCTCAATGGTTCATAAACTCCATTACTATCCATAGATTCATCAAATTAAGCAAACAACACACGAAAAACAGAATCTGTCAAAAACAGAACAGTCTGTAGTAATCTTTATCAAACGCATACTTATGGAACTCCAAAAATTATAAAATAAATTTTTGGAAGTGAGGAATTTATCTATTAATCATCTTCAAAAAGAATCAACTAAATAGCACTCTCCAGTAAAAAGTTGTAGCTAATCTCGTGAGCGCTAAAGTTTCTGTTTTTTACAGCAAGATCAAAAAGACTTCACCCAAGTCTTCCCAAAGGTTCTACTTGGCACAAACACTAATTAAAACATAAAACCACATCTAAACATAATATAGATGGATTATTTATTACTAAACAGAACCAAAAATCAAGAAATTAAAATAAAATTGGGTTGCCTCCCAACAAGCGCTATCGTTTAACGCCCCTAGCTAGGCATAAAGGCAAGGATAGATCTAGGTATTGCCATCTTTGGTGGGCAATCCATAAGTGGCTCTCATAATAGATTCATAAGGTAATTTATTTTTGTCTCTAGGAAAGTGTTCCATTCCTTTCCTTAAGGGAAATTGGAATCTAATATGCCCTTCTTTCATATCAATAATTGCACCAATCGTTCTAAGGAAAGGTCTACCAAGAATGATAGGACATGAAGGATTACAATCTATATCAAGGACAATGAAATCTACGGGCACATAATTCCTATTTGCAACAATAATAAAATCATTAATTCTTCCCATAGGTTTCATAATGGTGGAATCCGCAAGGTGCAAGTTTAAAGAACAATCATCAAATTCACGGAAACCGAACATATCACACAAAGTTTTTGGAATCGTGGAAACACTAGCACCCAAATCACACAAAGCATAGCATTGATGATCTTTAATTTTAATTTTAATAGTAGGTTCCCACTCATCAGAAAGTTTTCTAGGGATAGAAACTTCCAATTCAAGCTTTTCTTCAGAAGATTGCATTAAAGCATCAACGATATGTTTGGTAAAAGCTTTATTTTGACTATAAGCATGCGGAGAATTTAACACAGATTGCAACAAGGAAATACAATCTATTAAAGAACAATTATCATAATTAAATTCCTTGAAATCCAAAATAGCGGGTTCATTGCTATCTAAAGTTTTGACCTCCTCAATCCCACTTTTAACAAATTTTGCATCAAGATCTAAAAACTCCGAATCATTGGAACGCTTTTTAACTAAAGTTGACTCATCTCCAATCCCATCATTATCAAGATTCATATTGCAAAACAAAGATTTAATAGGTGACACATCAACTAATTTTGGATCTTCATCCTTATTATCATGAAAACTAGAAGAACATGCTTTTACAAAGCAATCTTTCTTAGCACGCATCCTAGCGGTTCTTTCTTTGCACTCATCAATGGAAATTATCATAACTTTGAGAGACTCATTGATATCATTCTTAGGTGGAATAGATCTAAGTTTCAAAGAATCAACATCAAGAGAAATTCTATCCATGTTCCTAGCCAACTCATCAATCTTAGGCAATTTTTCTTCAAGCAAAGCATTGAAATTCTTTTGAGAAATCTGTCGGTGGGAAACGACACCACTGGGATCACAAGAATCCCTACTGCAGTTGCACGGCGCGGGGTTGAGAGAAGAGCGGGTCTAACAGAGAGCACACGGTTCGTTTATCCAGTTTCGGGCCACGAGGATGCGTAAAATCCTAGTCCTTCTTTGGTGGATGTATTCTGAGTTCTTGAGCTAGCTACGGAGTGTAACGAGCTCCAAAAAGCCGAATCCTTCCCCTCGTTGCCTTGGGCCTCCTTTTATAGAAAAAGGGGTTGCCACAGTGGCACACAGGAGGTGGAAAGGCAACAGTGTTGCGTGGTTATCCTGGTATTACAGGACAAAGTGTATTTAATGCAAGGCTTAGGTGTCCCTTCACTTTATCGGGGACGGGGGCGAGGCCCATCCCGTCCGTCGCCGCTCCTCCAAGCTTCGACACGCGCCCTGGCCAGCGATGCATGCGGTGCCATGTAGGCAGGCAGGCAGCTGAAGTGGCGCGGTGGTGGAGCCTCCACGAAGGGCTGCATGTTGCCACGCAGGTGCCTGCCCAGCTGGTTGGGTCGGCAGCTGCATGCGAACGGCGGCGGAGACTTGGCTGGTGCAGGCCCGATGGTGGTCCTGCTGGTGCGCTTTGTGAGGGCCTTGCTGGGTGGCCCGGCAAGGGTCTTGCCGTGGCGCGCAGGCGTCCCCGGCAGGGATCTTGCCGGGGGTATTGTGGGTTTCTTCGGTGAGGATGGCTGCCTTCCTATCCTCATTTGATTTTGACTATTCTTTGTCTTCACAAAGATCTGCATGCCACCACAGAGGTGCCTCCTGAGCCCTGGCTCCACGGGGATGATGGCGTTGGGGATCGGAGGCTCAAGGGTGGCTCACTCCGTTGGTGTGGGGCGAGCTGCCCCGGCAAGGGTCCTTGCCGGGGAAACCTGCTTTGTCCACCTGATCTTTGTGGCATTGGTCTTTGTCGTTGCTTTGCTTCGTCTTGTGCTCCGGTCTTACCTTGGCTCACCTCCCTCGCTCTGCTTGGTGTGGTCGCGGGCGCGGCTCTGACTACCCGTGCACAGGTAAAGGGGTACAAAAATGTGCCCCTAGTTTTGTACACCGACAGAATCATAAATTCTTTAACACTAATCTCAAAATCAGAGGGCATATTATTAAAATTTCCATAAGAGTTTTTGTAGGAATTACCATAATTATTAGAGGAATTACTAGGATAAGGCCTAGGATTAAAGTTTCCTCTATAAGCATTGTTACCAAAATTGTTCCTACCAACAGAATTCACATCTATAGATTCATTATTATTCTCAATCAAAGTAGACAAAGGCATATCATTGGGATCAGAAGAAACACTCTTATTAGGAAAAAATTTCATAAGTCCGTCCATCTTTCCACTCAAAACATTAATCTCTTCAATTGCATGCACCTTTTCACTAGTAGATCTTTCAGTGTGCCATTGAGAATAATTAACCATAATATTATCTAGGAGTTTTATAGCTTCTCCTAAAGTGATTTCCATAAAAGTTCCTCCCGCGGCCGAATCTAAAAGATTTCTAGAAGCAAAATTCAATCCGGCATAATTTTTTTTGTATAATCATCCATAAGTTCAAACCATGTGTAGGGCAATTACGTATCATTAATTTCATTCTCTCCCAAGCTTGTGCAACATGTTCATGATCAAGTTGCTTAAAATTCATAATATCGTTTCTAAGAGATGATCTTAGCGGGAGGAAAATACTTAAAGATAAAAGCATCTTTGCACTTATACCAAGAATCAATACTTTTTTTAGGCAAAGACGAAAACAAAGTTTTAGCACGATCTCTAAGCGAAAAAGGGAATAGCTTCAATTTAACAATATCATTGTCCACATCTTTCTTCTTTTGCATATGACACAAATCAAGCTATTTAGATGGGTAGAGGCATCTTCACTAGGAAGGCCGGTGAATTGATCTTTCATGACAAGATTCAGCAAAGCAGCATTAGTTTCACAAGATCTAGCCTCGGTAAGAGGAGCAATCAGAGTGCTAAGAAAATAATTGTTGTTGGTATTGGCAAAGTCACAGAATTTGGTATTATCTTGAGCCATCGTGACAAGCAAGCAATCCAACACACAA
Organism: Aegilops longissima; assembly: GCA_021605205.1. Lineage (NCBI taxonomy): Eukaryota > Viridiplantae > Streptophyta > Magnoliopsida > Poales > Poaceae > Aegilops > Aegilops longissima. The sequence goes on from CM038677.1 coordinate 270,545,745, forward strand.
GCAAACAAGAAGCAAGCCAAAAAGAGGCGAACGAAAAGAGAGGGCAAATAAAACGGCAAAGGTGAAGTGGGGGAGAGGAAAACGAGAGGCAAATGGTAAATAATGTAATGCGAGTGATAAGAGTTTGTGATGGGTACTTGGTATGTCTTGACTTGTGTGTAGACTCCCCGGCAACGGTGCCAGAAATCCTTCTTGTTACCTCTTGAGCATGCATTGGTTTTCCCTTGAAGAGGAAAGGGTGATGCAGCAAAGTAGCGTAAGTATTTACCTCAGTTTTTGAAAACCAAGGTATCAATCCAGTAGGAGGCCACACGGAAGTCCCTCGTACCTACACAAACAAATAAGAACCTTGCAACCAACGCGATAAAGGGGTTGTCAATCCATTCACGGCCACTTGCAAAAGTGAGATCTGATAGAGATGATAAGATAATATTTTTGTTATTTTTATGATAAACATTGAAAGTAAAGATTGCAAAGTAAAAATAGATTGGAAGCTTATATGATGAATAATAGACCCGGGGGCCATAGGTTTCACTAGTGCCTTCTGTCAAGATAGCATAAGTATTACGGTGGGTGAACAAATTACTGTTGAGCAATTGATAGAGAAGTGCATAGTTATGAGAATATGTAGGCATGATCATGTATATAGGCATCACGTCCGTGACAAGTAGACCGACTCCTGCCTGCATCTACTACTATTACTCCACACATCGACCGCTATCCAAAGATGCATCTAGAGTATTAAGTTCATAAGAACAGAGTAACGATTAGGTAAGATGACATGATGTAGAGGGATAAACTCAAGCAATATGATAAAAACCCCATCTTTTATCCTTGATGGCAACAATACAATACGCTGTCGCTTCCCCTCATCACATTGGGATCGAAACAACGCAAGATTGAACCCAAAGCTAAGCACTTCTCCCATTGCAAGAAAGATCAATCTAGTAGGCCAAAACAAACTGATAATTCGAATAGACTTGCAAAGATAACCAATCATACATAAAAGAATTCAGAGAAGATTCAAATATTGTTCATAGATAATCTTGATCATAAACCCACAATTCATCGGATCTCGACAAACACACCGCAAAAAAGAGTTACATCGAATAGATCTCCAAGAAGATCGAGGAGAACTTTGTATTGAGATCCAAAGAGAGAGAGAGAAGAAGCCATCTAGCTAATAACTATGGACCCGAAGGTCTGTGGTAAACTACTCACACATCATCGGAGAGGCTATGGTGTTGATGTAGAAGCCCTCCATGATCGATTCTCCCTCCGGTGGAGCACCGGAAAAGGCCCCAAGATGGGATCTCACGGCTACAGAAGGTTGCGGCGGTGGAAATAGGGTTTCGTGGTACTCCTCGATGGTTTTGGGGTACGTAGGTATATATAGGAGGAAGAAGTAGGTCGGTGGAGCCATGAGGGGCCCACGAGGGTGGAGGGTGCGCCACTGCCTCGTGGCCTCCTCGTTCGTTTCTTGACGTCCACGCCGAGTCCTCTGGATCACGTTTGTTCCAAAATCACGCTCCCGAAGGTTTCATTCCGTTTGGACTCCGTCTGATATTCCTTTTCTGCGAAACACTGAAATAGGCAAAAAACAACGATTTGAACTGGGCCTTGGGTTAATAGGTTAGTCCCAAAAATAATGTAAAAGTGTATAATAAAGCCCATTAAACATCCAAAACACAATATATAATAGCATGGAGCAATAAAAAATGATAGATACGTTGGAGACGTATCACTGTCAAAATCGGATTGCTTGCTAGTAGACTCTTTATCTCCTCTAGTGCGGTGGTTGCATCATCCGTCCATTCGAAGTTTTGGGTTTTCTTCAGAAAATTGTAGAGTGGTAGGGCCTTTTCGCCAAGGCGAGCGATGAAGCGACTTAGGGTTGCCATGCAATCGGCCAGCTTCTGGACGTGTTTGAGCTCTGTGGGTATTGCCAGTTGGGAAAGTGCTCGGATTTTGGCTGGATTGGCTTATATCCCTCTATGGGAGACAAAGAATCGAAAAAGCTTTCTGGCGGGAACTCCGAAGACACATTTGTCCGGGTTAAGTCATATCTTGTATGTTCTCAAGTTGTCGAAAGTCTGGCGGAGGTCATCGATCAACTGGCTAGCGTCTTTTGTCTTGACGACCACGTCATCTACACAAGCTTAGACTATTTTTACGATTTGGGATTCCAGGCATGTTTGAATCATGCGCTAATATGTTGCACCTGCGTTTTATAACCCGAAGGGCATTGTGTTGAAGCAGAAAGGCCTGTAGGGTGTGATAAACGCGGTTGCTGGTTGGCCAGATTCCTTCATTTTGACTTGGTGATATTCCGAGTAGGCATTGAGGAAGCATAACTAGTCGTGTCCGGCGGTGGCATCAATGATCTGGTCTATTCGGGGCAAAGGGAAAGGATCCTTGGGGAAGGCTTTGTTGAGGTCTTTGAAGTCGATAAATAACCGCCAAGAGTTGTCTTTTTTGGGCACCATGACCAGGTTTGCCAGCCACTTGGGGTGTTTGATTTCTCTAATGAATCCTGCTTCAAGTAACTTGGCTAGTTCTTCTCCCATGGCTTGACGCTTGGGTTCATAGAATCAGCGCAATGTTTGTTTAACTGGCTTGAAGCCTTCAAATTTGTTCAGACTATGCTCTACCGCATGCATGGGATACCTGGCACGTCCGAAGGGTGCCAGGCAAATATCTCCTATTTTTCACGCAGGAATACACGTAACGCTTCGTCGACCTCTGGGTCCAGCTGGGCTCCGATGGTCGCTGTCTTATTGGGACCCATCGGCTGTACTTGGAACTTAACAGTTTCGTCAGCTGGCTTGAAGGAAGTAGACTTGGGTCTCTTGCTAAGAGTGATATCGTCCATGTCCACTCACTAGAAAAAAAGACACATCCGTGACATTTTGGGGGAAACGAAATTTTTTCTGTCATGCTTATGGCACTTCTATGACGATAATTGTGACAAAACCCGGTATCATCATAGATGTGGTGGGCTCCTACTTCTATGACAAAAAATCATGACAGAAAATGGGTTTTTCATCCTGGGCGGGCCGGAGACGCACCTGCATATCATTCTTTGAGCCATCCATGATGGAAAAAATCATGGTAGAAGCGAGGGTGAGGAAAATATCGGGGAGTTCCCGGTTATGGTGTGTGGTCGGGGCCGAGCGATGCACGGAGGTTTGTGCGTTTCTCTCGTACACGTACGCGCGTGTGTGCGAGGCGTTGCGCTCTAACTAAACCCGAGCAAGGCGTTGGGCTCTATCTAAACCCGAGCGATTGCACTAGCTACGTTACTGAACCCCGATCGATCCATTGTTGTTAACTGAACCGAAGTGATTCCTTCACTACTGCGTCTAACTGAAGCCGATCGAAGCTGCCTCTTGATGAACAGTTCCCGGTGGGGGTTGGATGAACAGGATCCCGTGGTAGTAGAGGCCATTGCCGCTGGATGGATAGGACCCCGATCGAGGAGGTGGGTTGGATGAACAGTAGCTAGTGAAGGGACCCTGTGGAGGGCTGGTTGAACAGGACCCCGTGGAGGGCTGGTTGAACAGGAGCTGTTCAAGGCTGGATGAACATGACCCCGTGGAGGGCTGAATGAACAGTAGCCGGTGGAGGCTGGATGAACAGGACCTTGTGGATGAACAGTAGCTGGTGGAGGCCGGAGGAAGTCCAGGTGGATGAACAGTAGCAGGTGGAGGCTGGAGGAAGTCAACGGTGGATGAACAATAGCCCGTGGAGTCTCGTTTTGCGGTACGCCACACCCCTCCCGATGAACAGGACCCCGTTTTGACCGTAGGCGCTCCAACACATGTCTGTTTCCTTCGTTTTGCGGTACACCACACCCCTCCGAATCAACATGTCCCTGTTTCGACCGTATGCAGTCGAACACAAGTCCATTTCCTCCATTTTGCGGTATGCCAGACCCTTCCCGATGAACATGACCCCATTTCGACAGTACGCGGTCGAACAGAAGGCCCGTTTCCTCCTTTCTGCCGTACGCCAGACCTCATTTAGGCTGTTCCATCCAAGCCGGTTGGCTCCCGGTGAACACAACATATTCCGTTGCCTCCTGATGAACACGACGCATTCCGTTGCCTCCCCATGAAGACGACGCAGTTTCTCCATTCCGACCCAACCGGTTGGCTTCCGGTGAACAGGATTAGTCGTTGTACGTGTTAGAGACCCCGCCCGTATGTACGTACGTAGCCGTATTTACTATCTTGTAGGATGGCCATACGAATGTGTGCACGATATAGACGGGACTGCGTGAGATGCGACGTTGGCGCCTCTACTTCAATATGTGCCGCTCCTTAACCGGCCACGGTACGTCGCTGTAGAGACACCGATCGACTGCTATGTACGTACACATTCGCGGCTGGACAGATAACGCTACCTTTGCTTCAACCTGGTGGGTCCCAGCTGTCAGGGGGTAAGAAGGCGGTTCCTTCCATGCGAAGATAAAGCCTGTGGGTCCCAGTTGTCATGGGGGAATGTTTTTTTCATGAAATACAGAGGCCCTTCTGGTAGGTCCGAGGTGTCAGGTAGAGGATTCATTATTTGGACGTAATAAGGAGGCACTTCCTTGCGTGCGGCCATGGATCCATCTGTTAGCCTCTCCACTTACAGTCCTCTTCTGATGGATGTTCTTCATTGACCGCGTTGACGATGCCATACCGCCGAAGAGCACCAAGGTGGTGGACAACGGCGCGACCTAGGAAGGGAACGACCCAGAGTCGGGGAAGACGCAGCAATGGATGCCCATGCGGAGGGGAGTACGAGGGTTGACTGCTTCGGCTGCAGTTTGAGGCTGCCGTCTCCGGAGAATAACAGGGGGTGTGGGTGAGTAGAGGGAAGGCCTGGCCAATAGTAGTATGGTCGGGCGGTGAGGCCTGCGCTGGAGCAGGCGGTACGGCAGACACAGGTTTGGGCGGCTGGAGCAACAAGACCAGAGGTTGAAGACGCAGCTTGGCCGTAGGATTAACATCCAACGGTCAGTGCAGCTATAATCGTTTATTGACTAAGTTGACAAAGCCCTGCGTACGCGTTAACTTAGTAGGCCCACAAGTGAGCCTCCAAATCTGGTGGGTCCCAGCTAGCAGGGGGAATCAAATTTTTTTCGCGTAATAAGGTGGCACTTCCTTGCATGCGAAGATGTTTTCAGGTTTTTTTATTTCTTCTTTTTTGAGCTAGAATAAAAAGAAAACAATTTAGTATCTTTGGTACAATCTATATTTTCACAAAAATGATCATAATAAAGCTAGTGGATCCCAACTGTTAGGGAGAGAAAACTTTTTATTTCCTAGTAATAAAGGAAGCACTTCCGTGCGTGCGAAGATGTAGATGGTTGGTCAACCTATTAGGGGGAGAAATTATTTGTTTTCAAATAATACGGGGGCACTTGCTACAGGCGGCCATGGGCCACGTGGGTCCCTACTATCAGCCAATCCACGTACATGCCTCATCCGATGGCTGTCGTTTGTTGACAAAGTTGACCACACCGCACAGAGAGAACCAACGCAGTGAACGATGGCAAGTATTACGAAGGGAATGACCCGGAGCCGGCGAAGACACATTAGAGGATGCCCACACGGAGGGGAGTACAAGGGTTCACTGGTTCGGCTGCGGTGTGAGGCTACCGTCACCGGAGAAGAACAGGTGGTGTTGGTGAGTAGAGGAATGGCCTGGACGTCGTTTGAGAGTAGAGTGGGCCGGTGAAGCCTGCGCGGCAGCACAACGGACCACGGGAGACGATAGCAGGTGCTACCGCCGGCGGTGGTTTCGGCAGCTGAAGCAAGAATATCCGAGATTGAAGAAGCACTATAGCCGTTGGATGGACATCCAACGGCCACTGCTGCTAGAATCGTTTCTTGACTATAAGTTTGCAAAGCCTTCCTAATGCCTTAGTAGGCCCACAAGCCTTCTGTACGTGTCACTGACTATGATTCCCAAGAAAATAGTAGGCCCACAAGTGAGCATCAGATCTGTGGCAGAGAACATATAGCCCATTTGCGATTTGTAATAATAGTGACCACGAGAGAAGCCATCTAGCTAATAACTATGGACCCGAAGGTCTGAAGTAAACTACTCACACATCATCGGAGAGGCTATGGTGTTGATGTAGAAGCCCTCCGTGATCGATGCCCCCTCTGGCGGAGCGCCGGAAAAGGCCCCAAGATTGGATCTCATGGGTACAGAAGGTTGCGGCGGTGGAAATAGGGTTTTGGCTCCGTATCTGATGTTTCCAAGGTATATGAGTATATATAGGCGAAGGAGGTCGGTCAACGGAGCTACGAGGGGCCCACGAGGGTGGAGGGCATGCCCAGGGGGTAGGCGCGCCCCCTGCCTCGTGGCCTCCTTGTTGGTTTCTTGACGTCCACTCCAAGTCCTCTGGATCACGTTTGTTCCAAAAATCACGTTCCCGAAGGTTTTTATTCCGTTCGGACTCCATTTGATATTCCTTTCGTTCGAAACACTAAAATAGGCAAAAAAACAGCAATTCGGGCTGGGCCTCCGGTTAATAGGTTAGTCCCAAAAATAATATAAAAGTGTATAATAAAGCCCATTAAACATCCAAAATAGAATATAATATAGCATGGAACAATCAAAAATTATATATATACGTTGGAGAAGTATCAAGCATCCCCAAGCTTAGTTCCTGCTCGTCCTCGAGTAGGTAAATGATAAAAACGTAATTTTTGATGTGGAATGCTACGTAGCACAATTTTCAATGTAATTCTCTTATTTGTGGTATGAATATACAGATCCGAAAGATTCAAGATAAAAGTTTAATATTGACATAAAAGTAATAATACTTCAAGCATACTAATAAAGCAATCATGTATTCTCAAAATAACATGGACAAAGAAAGTTATCCCTAAAAAATCATATAGTCTGGCTATGCTCTATCTTCACCACACAAAATATTTAAATCATGCACAACCCCGATGACAAGCCAAGCAATTGTTTCATACTTTTGGTGTTCTCAAAATTTTCAATCTTCACGCAATACATGAGCGTGAGCCATGCATATAGCACTATAGGTGGAATATAATGGTGGTTGTGGAGAAGACAAAAAGGAGAAGATAGTCTCAAGTCAACTAGGCGTATCAACGGGCTATGGAGATGCCCATTAATAGATATTAATGTGAGTGAGTAGGGATTGCCATGCAACGGATGCACTAGAGCTATAATTGTATGAAAGCTCAATAATGAAAACTAAGTGGGTGTGCATCCAACTTCCTTGCTCACGAAGACCTAGGGCAATTTGAGGAAGCCCATCATTGGAATATACAAGCCAAGTTCTATAATGAAAAATCCCCACTAGTATATGAAAGTGACAAATCAAGAGACTCTCTATCATAAAGATCATGGTGCTACTTTGAAGCACAAGTGTGGAAAAGGATAGTAGCATTGTCCCTTCTCTCTTTTCTCTCATTTTTTAGGTGGGCCTTTTCTCCTTTTTTAAGGCCTCTTTTTTGTTTTTTTTTATTTTTCGTCCGGAGTCTCATCCCGACTTATGGGGGAATCATAGTCTCCATCATCCTTTCCTCACTTGGGACAATGCTCTAATAATGATGATCATCACACTTTTATTTACTTACAACTCAGGTATTACAACTCAATACTTAGAACAAAATATGACTCTATATGAATGCCTCCGGCAGTGTACCGGGATATGCAATGAATCAAGAGTGACATGTATGCAAATTATGAATGGTGGCTTTGCCACAAATACGATGTCAACTACATGATCATGCAAAGCAATATGACAATGATGGAGCGTGTCATAGTAATTGGAACGGTGGTAAGTTGCGTGGCAATATATCTCGGAATGGCTATGGAAATGCCATGATAGATAGGTATGGTGGCTGTTTTAAGGAAGGTATATGGTGGGTGTATGATACCGGCAAAAAGTGCGCGGTAGTAGAGAGGCTAGCAATGGTGGAAGGATGAGAGTGCGTATAATCCATGGACTCAACATTAGTCAAAAGAACTCATATACTTGTTGCAAAAATCTATTAGTTATCAAAACAATGTATTACGCGCATACTCCTAGGGGGATAGATTGGTAGGAAAAGACCATCCCTCGTCCCCGACCGCCACTCATAAGGAAGACAATCAATAAATAAATGATGCTCCGACTTCATCACATAACGGTTCACCATACGTGCATGCTACGGGAATCATAAACTTTAACACAAGTATTTCTCAAATTCACAACTACTCAACTAGCATGACTCTAATATCACTATCTTCATATCTCAAAACAATTATAAAGCATCAAACTTCTCTTAGTATTCAACGCACTTATAAGAAAGTTTTTACTAATCTTGGATGGCTATCATATTAAGACTATTTCACAATTAAAGCAAATCACCACAAAAAAATACACTTCCGTGATGATACATGTTTGTGACAGTAGGTCGCATTTTCTGTCATGCATGTACATCCATGATGATTTTATGACAGAATCAAGATAGTCATACCCGTGCTATCGTAGAAGTGTTCCATGACATTACCAAAATTATCATCACGGAAGTGTCCACTTCCATGACGATAAATCCCGCGTCATAGAAGTGCTTTCGTCAAGGGTGACCGACATGTGGCATCCACCGTAACGGAACGCCGTTAAGCTACCGGGTCGGGTTTTGGATCAGAGATCCCGTTAACAGCCCCGACCAATGGGAATTTTCCACGTGTAAAATCATCATTGGCTGGAGGAAACACGTGCCGGCTCATCGTTGGGACAGATGTCATCCACTCATTGGACAGAAGGCGCCTATGATACGTCAACACGTGGCACGGCCCAACGGAGGCCCATTCCTGTGAAAAGGCCGGCCCATTTGACTTGGTCAAAAGGTGGCAGGCCGGCCCATGTAAAGCCTGTTAACGGCCTTTTCGCATATAGCCCATTTATAGCCCGCTAACCCAAGGCCCGATACGCCCTATCCGAATAAAGCCCAGTAGCGTCATCTGGGCCACCCAATATGATTCCAGACTGTTTTCACTTCTGGCCCATATATGGCCCATGACTTCTTTCAGCCCATATGAGGCCCTATGTAACTCTTGGCCTATTAACGACCCGTGGTGAAACTGGCCCGTAATGAACAGTGTATCACTTTACACCCATTAACGGCCCGTGGTGAAACTGGCCCGTAATGAACAGTGTATCACTTTATACCCATTAATGGCCTGTTATTCCGTTGGGCCATTTCCAGCCCATGTTATCTTTCGGCCTTCTCAGAGCCCATTTATTCTTAGGCTCATTTCCAGCATTCATTTACGTACGGCCCGTTATTGTCATTTTCTGCTTGTGGGCCAAATTCAGCCCGTGGTTACAGTCGGCCCGTTTGTGGTCCGTTAATACGTTGGGCCGTTTTCATAGCGTCATCAAATACGGCCTATTAACGATGGCCCGTTATGGTCGGTGAGGGAGTCCTGGATTAGGGGGTGTCCGGATGGCCGGACTATGACCTTCGGCCGGACTCCTGGACTACGAAGATGCAAGATTGAAGACTTCGTCCCGTGTCCGGATGGGACTTTCCTTGTGTGGAAGGCAAGCTTGGCAATACGGATATGTCGATCTCCTCCCATTCTAACCGACTCTGTGTAACCCTAGCCCTCTCTGGTGTCTATATAAACCGGAGGGTTTTAGTCCATAGGACGAACAACAATCATACCATAGGCTAGATTCTAGGGTTTAGCCTCTCTGATCTTGTGGTAGATCTACTCTTGTACTACATGTCGGGGATATACCCCGTGGCGTAAACCGGCCGGAAGTTAACCCGGACGGACTGGTCGACTCACTGGTAACCCGCCCGGAGCTTGGCGGTTCACGGGCTACCCGCCCGGTCTTGGCGGTTCATTAGTAACCCGGCGGGAGGGTCAGAGGAGCGACAAGACCCGGTTTCCCAACTGGCGGTTCATGAAGGCCGGCTCATGTTATGGTGGGCCGGTTTAAGAGGAAAGGCATGACGAATATTTACCTTACAAGGAATTAAGACCAGGACTTGTATCCGATTTGTATTAGAGATAGACTAGTCCTAATCCTAATAGGATTCCACATGTAAAACGCCCCTTCAACATATATAAGGAGGGGCGGGGCTCCCCAAAGAGGGACAAGTTACAAGCAAGAAGAAACAATCTTAGGGCTAGACACAAATAGGAGAGCCGGTTTACTGTGACTCCCTCGTGATGATAATGAGACCTAGCCTCAAACAGCATGTAGGGTTTTTACCGGATGATGTTTCCCGGGGCCCGAAGCTGTCTAAATCCACGTCTTGTGTGTTGCGTCTCTCGATTCCGCTCAACCCCTCTCGAGCTACCACACAGATGCATTGGCCTGGCGGCTAAGTCCTTACACTAGGACATCTGACGTGACAAAACCACGACACTACCCATATCATCAATATTAATCAAGCAGGAGTAGGGTTTTACCTCCATCGAGAGGGCCCGAACCTGGGTAAAAATATCGTGTCCCTTGTCTCCTGTTACCATCCGCCTAGACGCACAGCTCGGGACCCCCTACCCGAGATCCGCCGGTTTTGACACCGACATTGGTGCTTTTTGAGAGTTCCTCTGTGTCGTCATCTTTAGGCCCGATGGCTCCTCCGATCATCAACAACGATGCGGTCCAGGGTGAGACTTTTCTCCCCGGACAGATCTTCGTATTCGGCTGCTTTGCACTACGGGCCAATTCACTTGGCCATCTGGAGCAGATCGAAGCTACGCCCCGCCATCAGTCGATTTGAAGTTTAAACTACACGGCCAACGTCCGCGGAGACTTGATCTTCGACGGGTTCGAGCCACAGCCAAGAGCGCCGCACTATCACGATGGGCATGATCTAGCTCTGCCGCCGAACAGTGCCCTGGAGGCCGCACCAGTGTCCGCTCCGACCCTTAGCTCGGGGCCAACTGCGCCAATCGAGGACGGGTGGCTGGACACCGCCTCGGGGGCTGCAATCTCTACGGCGATCGAGTCGTACACCCTACATATCCTTTGCGAAGCTTGTGACTCCAAGGTGCCGGACTCCTTTCCGGACTCCGAACCTTCCGCGCCCCTGCCAATCGAATCTGATTGGGCGCTGATAATGGAGTTCACCGCCGCGGACATCTTTCAGCACTCTCCTGTCGGCGACATTCTGAATTCACTAAAGTCTCTTTCTTTATCAGGAGAGCCCTGGCCGGACTATGGTCAGCAAGGTTGGGATGCGGACGACGAAGAAATTCAAAGCCCACCCACCACCCATTTCGTAGCCACTGTCGATGATTTAACCGACATGCTCGACTTCGACTCCGAAGACATCGACGGTATGGACGACGATGCAGGAGACGACAAAGAACCAGCGCCTACAGGGCACTGGAAGGCCACCTCGTCATACGACATATACATGGTGGACATCCCAAAAGAAGGGAATGGCGATGGAACAACGGAGGATGACCCCTCCAAGAAGCAGCCTAAGCGCCAGGCGTCATCGGCGCCGCTCTAAATCCCGCCACAGCAAAAGCGCGATTCCGCACCGAGACAAGAAACACCGGACAAAGGCCGAACACAACCCCTCCAAAGCAGGATTCAACACAGGGATGATGGAGAAGCCAGCCCTCATGAGAGAGCGGCAGAGCAGAGAGGTAGAGGATGATAATTACATGCCTCCTCCAAAGACGAGGCAAGCCTCGGCGACGATTTAATTTGTCGTGCTGAGGATCCCGTCGAAGAAGAGCGTTTCAAACGCAGGCTTAGGGCCACGACGAGCAGCCTCAAGAAAAAAAAGCAACAGCTTAGAGCTGACCAAGACTTGCTAGCCGACAGATGGACGGATGTCCTTGCGGCTGAAGAGTACGAATTCGAACGCCCCTCCAAGAGCTACCCAAAACACAGGCTGCTACCCCCGATTAGAGGAGGAAGCACAAAGATCTACATCACCAGCGCATGATGCGGCCGACTGGCCACCTCGTGGCCACGACAGAGAGGCCTCTCGGCCCTCTACTCAAGCCGCACCCCGGCGTAGCTCAAAGAATACCAAGGCATGGGGAAATGCGCCAGACCTGTAGGATATATTGGAAGACAGGGCAAGGCAAACAAGATTGATCTATGGATCGTGTGGGTGCCCCACGACACGTGACGATAACCGTTATGCCGAATATGATAAATCCGGCCGGGCCGAACACAGTAGACAAGGCTCATTTGAGCTACGTCGTGACATAGCCCAATACAGAGGCGCCGCACACCCACTATGCTTCACAGATGAAGTAATGGATCATCAAATCCCCGAGGGTTTCAAACCCGTAAACATCGAATCGTACGATGGCACAACGGATCCGGCAGTATGGATCGAGGATTATATCCTTCATATCCACATGGCCTGCAGCGATGATTTACACGCCATCAAATACCTCCCACTCAAGCTTAAGGGACCAGCTCGGCATTGGCTTAACAACCTGCCAGCAGAATCAATTGGTTGTTGGGAGGACCTGGAAGCCGCATTCCTCGACAACTTCTAGGGCACCTATGTGCGACCGCCAGACGCCGATGACCTAAGCCACATAATTCAGTAGCCAGAGGAATCGGCCAGACAATTCTGGACACGGTTCCTAACCAGGAAAAATCAAATAGTCGACTGTCCGGACGCAGAGGCCCTTGCAGCCTTCAAGCACAACATCCGCGACGAGTGGCTTGCCCGGGACCTAGGACAGGAAAAGCCGAAATCCATGGCAGCCCTCACAACACTCATGACCCGCTTTTGCACGGGAGAAGACAGGTGGCTAGCTCGTAGTAATAACATGACCAAGAGCCCTGGTAATTCGGATACCAAGGACAACATTGGCAGGTCGCGTCGCAACAAGCAAAAGCGCCGCATTAACGGCGACAATGCTGCGGATACGTCAGTTAATGCCGGATTCAGAGGCTCTAAACCCGGTCAGTGGAAAAAGCCATTCAAAAGAAATACTCCGGGCCCGTCCAATTTGGACCGAATACTCGATCGCTCGTGCCAGATACACGGCACCGCCGAAAAACCACCCAACCACACCAACAGGGATTGTTGGGTGTTCAAGCACGCAGGCAAGTTAAACGCCGAAAACAATGACAAGGGGCTGCATAGCGATGACGAGGAGGAGCCCCGGCCGCCGAACAATAGGGGATGAAGGTTCCCCCACAAGTGCGGACGGTGAACATGATATACGCAACCCACATATCCAAAAGGGGCGCGGAAGTGCATTCGTGGGCGTGTATGCGTTGGAGCCACGCCCCAAAGTTCAACCCATGGTCCTCCTGCCCGATCACTTTTGATCAAAGGACCACCCACTAGCATCCGCCATGGCGGATTCGCGCGCATTGGTTTTGACCCAATCATTGACGGATTTCACCTCACTAGAGTCCTTATGGACGGCGGCAGCAGCTGAAACCTGCTTTATCGGGATACGGTCGCGAAAAAAGGGCATAGATCCCTCAAGGATTAAACCCACAAAGACGACCTTTAAAGGCATCGTACAGGTGTAGAGCCAATCGCAGCTCGCCACACTTGAGGTGGTCTTGGATCCCGGATAATTTCGAGCGAGGAGTTAATCTTCGACATAGTCCCGTTCGCAGATGGCTATCACGCCTCGCTCGGACGAACAACATTTGCAAAGTTCAATGCGGTGCCGCACTACGCATACCTCAAGCTCAAGATGCCAGACCCTCGAGGAGTCATTACGGTCAATGGAAACACCGAGCGCTCTCTCTGGACGGAAGAGCATACGGCGGCCCTCGTGGCGGAAGTACAAAGCAGCCTGTCAAGGCAATTCTCTAGTCCGGCCATTAAACGTCCGGACACCGTCAAGCGCGCCCGGAGTATCCTACAACAAGACCGTCTGCACGCTCCGAGCATCGCCGTAGTAATGCGGCCCCAACCCCAGCCCTCGCGAAATTGCGAAACCAGATTACTCTGCGTGCTTAACTACGCCTGGAAATACCATGGGCATAGGGGGAGGGGCACGACCACGGCACGCCCAAAATGCGGCTCAACCTCACAAGGGGCTCCCGATTTTTTCACACTTTTTTTTTCTTTCTTACTTTCAGGACTCCACTTTCCGGAAGGCCTGCCCGGTAGCACAATCGCCGAACACACGATGCAACAGCTAGGGAGGCAGAAAGCTACGTCGAGTGTCCAGGTGGTCTCTATAACGAGCAGTATACTTGTTTCACATATCATCCCGCAGCTCGTCCCTGGAGGGGGGACATGTTAAATAGTCCCATCTCTTGCTTATCGCACTATTTGTATCGTCCTGCTTTTAGCGCAGACTTTTTGATAAACAATGCATAGCTTTGGTCTATTATTGCATTACCTTTTTTTATAAAAATATGTTCAGTTATGACATTATGTAACCATACACTTTGGTACGGCCAATACGCCAGGGGCTTACGTACCCCAGAATATGGTGTGAGAAGTCCGAACACTCTCATGAGTGCGGCACCCCGAACTTATAGCATTATATGCATCGGCTCCGAATCATGTCTTGGGTCAATAGTTGGGTTTGCCCGGCTCCCATGTTTTGGTACCTTATGTTCCGTTATATCGGCTAAGGTAGCACTGGGAGAACCACCGCGATTGTGCCCCGGTTGAGCTGGGCTAAGCACCTCAGTGGAGAAAGCTAAAACTGACCGTCATGATAGGGCGAGAGCTGGTCGCTGTTCGAGAGGTTTTCGAGTCCCTAAAGACTTATGCCACTTAGAGCGAGGAGTCGGCTTTGTCCGGCCTATGCACGGATAGCGCCCTAAACTCGGTCTTCCGAATACTAGGGGCTTCACCGAAATTTAAAATTATAGAATTCTATGGCTAAGTGAGAGTGTTCAAGCATTATAGTCCGATTGCCTTGTTCGTTGTGTTGAGCGCCTCCCTCGAAGGACCCAATAATGGGAAAAAGAGCACTCAAGTTTATCCCGAACACCCCAGCACTCGCGGCATGGGGGCAAAAGCCAACGACTCGCCATCTCTCAATTTTGATAAACGGCCGCACAGAAGGTAATATTTTAAATTCAAAAGCGTTGCTTAGCGCATATGAACAAGTTTTCAGCGTACAGGATTACAAATGCGAGGTTACTCAAAAATTACATCTTTGGAGCACTCGTCCGCTATACGTGTAGCGACCCGACCTCGAGACGGTCAAGCCTCGTGTTCTTTGTGCCATCCTGGATCAAGTATCTTTGGCACACACAGTACATCAATGTATATATCAAAGTGCAATCACATGTATAATTAACGTAAAACTGATATATACCTCATAAGTCACAATGAAACAAATAGTCGGGTGTGGAGTCCCATCAACGCCATCGGCAGGTTGAGTGTAGACCGTAACCTGTCACCGTACTCTTACTCGTCGAGGAAATATCGCAACATGATACGTTGCAGCCGTGTAGGTCGAGACATTGAATGTACCGCAAGATCACAATAAGAGAAAACAGATGATAAACTATACTATATGCGGTATGGCTTTGTGGCTCAGTTCGAGTTTTGTTTGCGTAAAAGCTGGTTTTATTTTCCCTACATCAAAGGAATAAATGAAGTCTGTACTATGGAGTTTTCTATCATGACATGGTTCCGCCAACCGATGTCTCATAGCCCAAATCATCATAAGTTGCCGACAATTAAGTTATCGATCCGGTGTTGAGAGTTCCGAGATAGATCCAAGTCCGGAGGCTCAATTTGTCCGTAACACGGGACACGGCTAATCGATTAGGTTTTAACCCTCTGCAGAGGTTTGTACACTTTACCCGCAAGATTCGATCCTCTTTTATGTTCTCGCACTTGAGGTGTTTGAGAACAAGACGATCAAACATGGTCTTCGAAGAGTTCCCCGACCACCGTCCGGTGCTCATCCAATCCTACCGTAGTTCTACATCTGCTAGCACCGTCCCAGCCAGAGTCACAACTAAGGTCAACCAAGCCAGAGCCCATAGTGACTTGCGGTTGCACAGGTAAGCTTCCGGGCATGAAGTATTCTTCCGTCTCTTTGAGTTTGGATGAAGCTTTCCGCAAGAAGTCATTCCATGCATCCCGGCCAACCACTGGTTTCTCCAGGGTGTCCGTCAACCGTCCTTCACCCAGTAGTGTGTATTGAATTCTTGTCTCGAGTCTTGAAGTCTTGAGGCCTTGAAGATGCAGTCCTTGCAGATTCCATCATGGAGTTGTCGTCATTGACGTAGATCCTCCATTCTCACACCACTCCCGAGCACTCATACCAACCCGTCTACTATAGCGTAGCATTAAAATAAATAACGTCCGGGCTTGGTAACAGGGTGATGGGTTCCTACCTCATGCATACTACTCAACTACAAGGATTCAATGTCACTCTTTGGAGGTTGTTGCAAAGATGCCACTAAATGCAATAAAACATAGGTATGAAAGCATGGTCAAAGTGAACTTGCACGTAAGTTGATGAAGATAACAACACTCTCGAATAATGACTTGGTAGAACTATTAGTCACTCCGTTGAAAATCTATATAGTCAAACATAGCATTCATATAAGCAAACATCCTAGCAAACAATTTTAACACTCATAATAAAACCAACAAATAAAAATGCAAATCAAGGGACACCAAATAAAAACAAAGGAAAACTACACAACAAAACTACTAAAGAAAACTCTAAGACATAACACAAAAATAGTTTTGTCCTAAGTAAAATTTAACATCAAAGGAAATACCAACATAATAAATAATCTGAAAAGAAAATGTAAAACAACTAATTTTAACAGAAAGTATTTTCATAAACTTTTAATAGCAAAAAGAAACAAATAAAAAGCTTTTATGAAACACTAACTATGACCTAAACAAGTTTTCATACAAAACTAAGAAAACAAATTTTTAAAATAAAACAAAATTTTCTTTTGTTGACTAACAGAAACAAAACTAAAATTTTCAAGAGTGACAAAAAGAAATAATTTGAAACTAATAAAACAATAAAGAAAAGACTAAAACAAAACTATTACTAAAACAGTACTGTTTTGCTAAAAATCTAATTTAAAAATAAAGTAAAATTAAATAAGTATATGCTCTTGGATAGACAAAACCATAATAAAAGAGTAGCGAAAAGAATCAATCAAAAATACTTTGTAAAACTCAAAATATGACCAAATTAGTGATTTGAACAAATTTCATCAAATTCAAATCTAAACTATTCAAATTTGAAACCTAAGTACACAAACAGAAACTTAAGCAAATTTGTGACACAATGCAAAAGAATCAACTCAAACGGAGTTACTGGAACTTAAGTTATGAACAAAAGAAGTTTGAATATGAATCTGAACAAATTTCGAAATTTTAAACTTTCAAAAACATGTTTGAGTTGAATTACTGGATAGAGGAGATCGTAACGAAGAAGTGGGCGTTGGTTTCATCTAGTTTGGATGAACGAGTAAAAAGTTATGGCTATTTGAAAAATCAGGCCAAGCTGTTTTACAAAAGAAAAATAGCTATGGCTAAGGTCTAATGTATAAATACGTGAGCGACAATCTAATCTATTGTATTAGTCTAAAAGTAATAAACTACGTAAGTATAAGTAGAAAAAAAAACAAAGTAAGATACCTTTATAAGGCAGAGAAAAGACAACTTCGGAGAGAGAAGAAAATTTCCAGAAGTCGGGCCGGAGAGGAGAAAAAAAATATTTTTCTTAGTGAAACCAAAATATTGATTTAACCCGAATCAGATGATTTTTGGAGGCTCTATGGGTCTATATTTATAGGTGGAAAAGAGGCTTAGGGGTTAAAAAGCTAGGCAATGTGGGACTAAACGTAGATGAAAATATACGAAACAGAGAGAAGGTGCGCCAAGGGCCCAAAAGGCCTTCGCCGGCAACAAGCAGTATGATTTTTTTTAGCTATAGAAAAGAAAAGAAAAACTATGGAAAAAAAATGGGAAGGAATATGGCCGCTGGGCCTGGCCCATTTAGGAGGAGGGAAAAGAGAAAAAAAACATAGGAGCGCCCATGCTACTATATTATGCTGCTGCGATGGTATTGTTAGTCCTAAGCGCACGTGCAAATTTTTTGTTTTGAAACAGAAAAGGAAATCTGAATAAATAAAACCAAAATAGAATTTTATATAGGCATATTATATATCAAAATTTTCAGAAAAATATTTCCTACAGCATGAACATTTTACTAACATCAAATAAAGTACACACAATTTTGAATAAATCAAAGAGTGCTACTGCCTTACTAAAATCCAATAAAAATCATTTTAAAAATACCAAAATGACTCCAAATTTATTTATCTCCAATTTTCTGATGTAGCGAATCATGTTACCCTATTTTCCATGTATTTTATTTTTGGAGAACAATAATTTGAATAAAATCCAAATAACTCCAAATTGAAAAATAATTCCAAAAGGACTTCGAATTTGATCCTTTGAAACTCCCAACTCATATTTCATATGTTTTGAAGAAGTCATTTTATCCTCGCTCGTGAAAATCACTGAGTTGCATGAAGTTTATGAATTAGAAAATATTTCCAAATGAAATTCAAATATTTTCAACACCCTTTTCATTTAAATGGAAGAAGTCATGTTATCCTCTCTCGTGGTTTTGTGATGAAAATATTTGAATTCACGGAGATCGAAAAAGCAAAAATGAAAGTTTGGGAAAGTCCTTTTATTCCCTCTCATTTAACTTTCAAAAAGTTTCAAATTTCACTCAATCAATCACACAACAATTCAGACAAACAAACAAATCTATCTATTTATTATAACATTCCAAAATTTAGAATTTTGGGATGTTACAAATCTACCACCCTTAAAATGAATCTCGTCCTCGAGATTCGGAGAGGCTAGAAAGAAATGGGTTAGGTTTGGGGTCTTCAAAATCCATCGATCGTCTCCAAGGTCTGGGGTGCTACCACCCTTAGAAACATCGTTACGGTCCCATCCATGCTTATATACTCCATCCTCATTCTTGACAGTGTCAGTCTTCCCAGATCTCGGAAAATTTCATCTCCGGGCTCTACCGGTAGCGGCATAACCTTTTCCTCAATTCTTTTGTCCTTTCATCTTGGTAAGGTTATTCGAGACTGGGTCTTCATAATCGATAGGTCTCGGCGCCAATGCTAAACAACTATCGATATCTCATGGTGGTCAACAATTTATGGTTTCTCCTGCAGAAATGGGTGCAGGTTGATCCTCACCGTATATCCTACGGTTGGCAACAACGGCCTTGTACAAGGGGAAAATGCTTATACCATTCTAGGGTTCAACAAGGTTTAATATCGTCGTCACTCTACTATAGGTAGGTCACTCAGATTTACCATCTGAAAGTGCGTTATATCGACTAGAGGGGGGGGGGTGAATAGGCGATTTTTATGAATTTTACAAATTCTTCACTGAGGAATTTGCTGGTGAGGAAATTCCTTAGCGAAGAAATACATGCAGCGGAATAAGTACTCAGAAGTAAGCATAACAGATTACAAGCATTGTCATCATGATGAAATGAAGACAATCACAGAGTACGTAAAGCGTAATCACAGGATAACACAAGATGAAGACAAACAGGTGAAGAAATTGAACGAGGAAATTGAGAAAGTCTTCATTCAAAGTCTTCAAACACAGATATGACAAACACTCAACACAGTAATGAGGAAATGGAAGGGTTGAGGAAATAGAACCAGTTAGGTTGGTGAAGACAATGATTTGGTAGACCAGTTCCAACTGCTGTCTCGGTTATGCGTCTGGTTGGAGCGGCTGAGTATTTAAACTCGAGGACACGCAGATCCGGACACCCGATCCTTGAGCACGCAGCTCAGACACCAAGTCCTCACCGTATTCTCCTTGAACTAAGGTCACGCAGACCTCGTCCAATCACTCGTGGTAAGTCTTGGTGACTTCAAACCTTCACATACTTGGTCACTCGGCGATCCACAATTCCTCTTGGATGCTCTAGACCGTGGCGCCTAACCGTCTGGAAGAAGCACAGTCTTCAAAGGTAAAAGCGTCGGATCCACGCGGATCAATTTCTTGATGATGCTCAATCACTTTGGGTTTGTTGGGGTTTGGTTTTGGGTTTTCCTCACTTTGGGTTTTTCCTCACTTGATGATTTTCGCTCAAAGTCCTCGGAGGATGGGTTGCTCTCAAATGACAAGTGTCAAGTTCTCTCGGAGTAGCCAACCAACTAGTGGTTGTAGGGGGCGGCTATTTATAGCCTAGGGAGCAGCCCGACATGATAAGACATAAATGCCCTTAAATGATATGACCGTTAGGTGGAGATATTTTGGGACACAGGCGGCGACAAAGAACGGTCGGAAATTGGAACATCAAATTCCTCGGGGCTATCTTGTTCCTCATCGTAGGCAATTCAGACTTTGGCGAATTCCTAACTCCTCGTCGAAACAAATTCCTCGGCGACCGGAAAGAGCTTCGTCTCATCCTTCAAGAAATTGACTGATCTGTATGAGATTTCAAAGGCTTCACTCGAAGGGATTGGTAGGTGAGGATTTTGAGTTGAGCATCAAATGGAAATTTTTCCTTAGTATTTCCTCGACCCCTTTAACGATCACGGTGTTTCCTATGACTCAAGAAAGAGAAAATGAAACTACGAAAACAAAAGTCTTCACGCTTCATGTTCCTCAAATGAATACCAAGTCTTCAAGGTCACACCAATTTCTTCACTTTCAAAGTCTTGAAAAGTCTTGAATATCAAATTCTTGATTGAAGAAATTCATTTTAGGGTCGACTTTTCTCAGTAAATATCAAACTCCTCATAGACGATAGACCTGTGTACACTTACAAGCGCATCAGATACTTAACCTATAAGTCTTCAATACACCAAAATCACTAAGGGGCACTAGATGCACTTACAATCTCCCCCTTTTTGGTGATTGATGACAACATAGGTTAAGTTTTCAACGGGGATAAATATATGAAGTGTAAATACTGATAATGAGGATTTTGATTGCAAGATATAGAAGAACTCCCCACGAAGATGTGCATAGTGAGGAATTTGCTTTTGAGGCAATGCACATTTGAAGAATTGAATCATGGAGATCTCCCCTATATCTTGTAATTCATACACGATTTGACATATAATATGAGGAATTTGAAATGCATGATGAAATATGGTGCTTGATGATATGCAGAGTATGCAAAATAATGCATAAAGAGTATCAGAGCCCAATGCGTATGAGGAATTTGAAACTCTTCATGAGTATCAGATCCCAAATCGATTTGAAGATTTTCACCAAGCTCATGAGGATCAGAGCATAACAAGGATCAACGCATATCAATACTACTGTAATCAGAGCATAGAGCAAAAGCATAATGCATCAAAAGTATCAAAGCACCATTGGGTTTAAGATTACAACTTGATCCAATAAAAGGTTTCAGAAGAACGAGAGTTGTAACTTAATAAAATATTGTATATAGACAAAAACGAGACCCGCTTGAAGACTAACTCAAATTTCTCCCCCTTTGTCATCGAATGACCAAAAGGATCGAAACTGAGGACTAACGCTCTTGAAGAAATTCAAGTTGAAGACGGAGCGCCAGCATTGTCGGGGTTGTTCGTTGAAGTAGGACCAGCAGCAGTGTCTTCCAAATCTTCATTTTCATCAGTGTCGCGAGATGAAGAATAGGAGCTGGCCACCAAGGAAGGAACTTTGACTTTCTTGAATTTCTTCGGAGGAGGTGCAGACCAGTCAAATTCTTCCTTGAGTCCCATTGATTTCAGTTCTTCTTCATTGTAGACATGTGAAAGAACAGCCCAGGTGCGCTTGAAGGTTTCATGAAGATAGTAGTGGTTTTTCTTCACTGCATTGTGAGTTGAGGTCATGTTGTAAAGAAGAGTACCAAACTGACGTTTGACCCACTTGTGATTGCGATCAACCTTCTGATGAAGACGAGGAGTAACTCACGATCGTCATCACCACAGGTGCGATAGCTTGAGGACTATGCTTAATCGAGGTATTTCTTCTTTGAGTCATGTGTGGCGAGTCATCATTGGTGGAGTAGGATGCTGCTTTGCGGAACTGTCCATCCAATGGACGAATGCCTTCATCTATCACAGCAGCAGCCTTTCCTTTTTCATCAGCTGAGGCAATTGGCCGTTTGAGGACTTCGATAGGGGCGGTAGCTGCGGTGGTTCAAAGTGTCGACCTTGTAATTCAAAGAAGATCTTGACTGATGAATCTCATAATCCAAGGTGCATAAGGTTTCAGCTCAAAAGGTGACATGGCAATGTTGGCGAGTCCTCATGAAGAAATCATGGAAATTGACGGAACGCCATGGATGATGTTGAAAAGCATATTCTTCATGATGCCAACGACTTCTTCATCATTCGAGTCGTGGCCCTTGATAGGACTCATAGTCTTCGACAAAATTCGATAGACTGCTCGAGGCACATATAACAATTCTTTGACGAGGAATTTGGTCCTTGGAGCTTGCCTTGGTTTCAAAGGCTTCATCAAGACTTGCATATAGTGATTTGAAAGTTCTTTTCTTCATAGATGCGACGTGCACCGTCAAGCTGGAGGACTGAGTGGAAGAGCTCAAGCAATTCACTTCTTTGGAGCCTTGTAGTGAGTGTTTTCGGTCATCAATCCAAGACCCATGAAGTCACATCTTGACATCTCCGGTGATGTGCGGGGTTGCATAGAACTCAAGAATTAGCTCTTCATTCCAATCACATATATCGGTGCAAAAGTTGAGAAGACCTGCATCGTGAAGAACACTTAGGGCGGGCTCAAAGCCTGGCAGCGACTCCATATCCACATGAGGAATATGAGCATGATCGAAGATTTTGTCCTTGTTGAAAAGCACCGAGGAATAGAAGTTGGCTTGACCGGCAGTCGAGCGCCTCTTCCTAATCCGAGCAAAATCATAGGGATTATATTCATGAAGAACACATGCTCAACAAAAGAAATCCTTAGCCTTGAACTTTTGTTTGGTTGAGAACGGATTCTTCTGCTTTGGGAGAGGGTGTCGATCGGTTGCATCACCACCTCTGGAACCGTAAGTTCAGGTTCTTCACTTGAGGAATTTCTTGATCCTCAACTTGCGATCTGAGGATTTTCAGCAGCAGCAGCAGTTTCATCGGCGCTAGTGGCTGGAATTTCTTCATGCACGGGACTCGTGGGATGATTTTCTTGAGTCGATCTGGACAATCTGTGCAGGGAGTGAGGAACTTGTTGAAGTGGGGTGAAGAGCGGAGTATTGGGATGTTGATTTTCCCAAAAGTCATCATTGATTCTTGGAGTGGTGCATCCAATATCCACATCTTCATTTTCAATTTCCTCGGCACCATCTTGAGGAATTTCATGGTCGATGAGGGAATGGCTGGGGTTGAAGGGACAGCTTCCACTTCAATTTCTTCATCAATTTTCTCGATGAGAGCGGAGATTGATGTTCTTCATCGATCCGAGTTGGCACTTCATATTCTTCTCCAAAAGGAACCACTTCCTTTGAAGGTATGGAGAAATTGGAATTGCATCAATCGGGTTTTCACAGAGCTGGTCATAGGCTTCATTTTCTTCGCAATCAAGAATCGACGCAGTGATGCTTTTCTCTTCACACAGCAGCTCGTTCTGCAGCCTTGGTTTTCTTCATATCCGAAGCGGATGGAAGAATTGGAGTGGGAGTTGGCGCAGGAGCAGCCGAGGAAGTTGGTGCAGTTTCTTGAGAGCAAGCGATGCAGTTCCCTGTCTTGTGCAGCTTTCTTGAGCGCACCACTAGTGGGTGCCACGCAATTTCTTCGGCGGCTGGAATTTCTTCATCAGCCACGAATCAGCATTTTCTTCAGCAGGTGAGCTTCAGCGTTCTTGGCATTTTCTTCATTAGGCTGAGCGGATGCTTCACTGAGGATTTTCATGTTGCACGATGCAGCAACACTTGTGAGATTCTTCGTCGATTGATTTAATTTGGTCTTGACAACTTGCCAATCAGCATAGTACGTGTCAAAGTTCTTGCCGAGGTTCTGAATTTCAGTTTGAGCTTGAAGAAGTTCCTCGGTGTCATCTTGACAACATTTTCTTGAAACCTCTCCTTCTTGTATTGAGCCTTCTTGATTTCCTTTGCCTTCTCGAACTTCCATTTTCTTCAGCGATGAAGTGAGTCAACATATGACTTTGACCAGGTGTCAAAGGAAGATCGAGCGAGGGGTATTGGGATCGTTGTGCGGTCGATGAAATCGAGGACTTTCTTCGGTCCAAAAGCAAAGGGCACAGCTGTTCCCTTGGCTCTTCGGCTCTAGCTTGCGGTCTCGATGATTTCTTCAAGTTCTTCATCGGATGCCTCATCATCGATGGCACGTGGACGACAAGCTGTTTCTTCCTTGGGCTAGGCCGTGGACCACGTCCAGCTGTTGCTTTTATCTTCAGCAGCGTCGGGCCTGATGAAGAATTGAAAGCAGCTGAGGAATTTGCAGAGGTGCTCGAGGCAATTGAAAAACCAGCAGTCCTTTGACATGTGGCAGTGCACTGGGGCCAAGGTTTGGACGGAGCAGTGAGGACTTTGATGGAACAAAGGCGGTGTGAGGAATTTGTCTTGAGGAATTTGCTCGAAGGAGCTGCCGAGGAACTTGGCCGTGAGGGCACAGATGAAGAAGCACTTGGCTTATTGGCAGACTTCTTTTGCATCGATTTCCTCGGCTTGGCGAGACCTCGATGGCAGCAGCAGCGCAGAATCCTCATTGAATTTCTTCACCGCTTCCTTTGCTTGCTTAGCCAACTTAGCTTGGCGTTTAGCCCACTCATCGGAAAGTCCTCACCGCGTTTGGCGCTAGTGGGATCAGCTATTTGGCCTGGTGCCAAAGGAGCTCTTGGGCATGGAGGATTTAACGAATTTCTTCATGTACTTAGGTGTAACATAGCGGTATTCCTTCCATTCCGTGCCCATCTCCGTTCAATTTTCTGAATTCGCACCTTGCGTTGGTTTTCCTTTCCTCATCGGTGTGCAATAGTCAGCATATATTTCCTCGGGGATTTGAATCTGTCATGACCTCGGTTTCTTTCCTCCCTTGCGGCTTCTTACCATCGCCATTTTCTTGGTGAGGAAATTGAACAATTGAATTCTCTCAAGAAGTGTGCAGTTTTTCTTCGAGGAACGCTGCAAATGAGTTAAGTTGATGAGAACCTAGGGATTCAGCAGCAGACATTTGTACCTGTGAGCAGAGTATAGGTGCGAGGAATTTGAAGAGGTCATATCGCTTCTCGGAGGGTTTTCAAAAGAACAAGTTTGAGGATTTTGACGGATGAGCCTTGAAGAATTTCAATAAGCGTTCTTTATCTTAGGTTCGAGTTGTATAGATCGAAGATCCACACAATTGAGGAATCTTGAAGAAAATCATAGCTTAGTGAAATGAGTCAAGAGATTTGAGGTGTTCATATGTGTGAGGAATTTGAAATAAACACCTTTGAAGAATTTGAAGAAAATTTGAGAATCAAAGCGAGTAAATAAAAGTAACTTTTAATTTACGAAGTGAAGAACACGACGAACTGAGATGAACAGTTTAGAAGTTAAATCTGTTCAGATCTTCTCCGCCCTAACTTGGCAGAGGAAATCAGCTACGGCGACGGCGGAGTGAAGAAATTCCACGGTCGGCGCGAGTACGTCGGCGAAGAGGTCAAGGCAGTGAAGCTTTTCCTCACCGGCGACGATGGAGTAGCGACGGCGCTAGGGTTTTGAGGAGCTCGAGCGGGAGAGAGAGGTCGAGCGGAGTAAAAGAGTGAGGAAGGGAGAGAGGGGTATTTATAGCCACGGTGAAAAACGGCTCGTCCGAAGAATTAGGACGAACGTGCCCCTGACCGCTTCCCTTCTCACGACATGTGTCACCCACGTACAGTGTAGTGGAGATCGTGTGCGATCGTGGGTGATATAATAATGCATCGTGGGATGCGGAACGGCTTGAGCGGTAAAATCGAAGTTTGGATAAGATTCGTTTTAAAAGTTCCGTTCGCAATTTCTTCAGTATCAAGGACACGATGAAGAATTTGAGCGAGTTTCAAAGTAGAACGCACATGAAGAATTTGTGAATGGATTGGGTTGAGTATAGCATAGAGGGAAGGGTCCGATCACATTCACTTAGCAGAAAAAGCGACTTGAAGAAATAGCCATAAGTGAATGTTGTAGAGGACATAAATCCATATATATATATAGCCAATGAAGAAAGACGACGGAAACAGTGAAGAATTTGCAAAGTTGAAGAATTTGAAAAACTGCAGAATTTGAAAAACTGAAGAATTTCAAAAACTGAGGAAAAACTCAAATTGAAGATTTTCAACTTTGGTGGTGGCGTGACCCACCAGATAAGAATGATGATTTCAGACACCGCGTACAATTGTCGTGGGGTTACGAGAATCAAATTCTTCATTAATTTCTTCACACTTAGAGTGTTATTCTTCATTGATTGAAGAAAACTTTTCTTCATGTGTTGCACATCTAAGTCATCAATTTTGCATAAGTGTTAGGATGTGTGTCCTTTTCAAAGAACATTCAAGATTCTAAGATATTTAGCTCACACCGCAACTTGCTAAATCTCTTCTCATCCAAGGGCTTAGTGAAGATATCAGCTAGCTGTTCTTGATCTTCACATGCTCGATGGAGATGTCGCCCTTCAACACATGATCACGAAGAAAATGATGGCGAATTTGAATGTGCTTTGTCTTGAGTGCTGAACTGGGTTGTGAGCAATCTTGATGGCACTCTCATTGTCACAAGAGAGAGGCACATTCTTCACGTTGATGCCGTAGTCCTTGAGGTTTGCTTCATCCATAGTAATTGAGCACAACACGAGCCAGCAGCAATGTATTCAGCTTCGCGATGGACGGTGATACAGTTCTGCTTTCTTGAGGACCAACGGACCAAAGATCGTCAGAAATGACAAGTACCAGATGTTGACTTGCGGTCCACACGATCACCAGCATAGTCGAGTCGAGAATATCCAATGAGATCAAAAGTAGAGCCCTTGGGGTACCATAATCCTAGTGTTGGTGTGTGAGCTAGATATCGAAGAATATGCTTCACAGACCTTATGGTGTGATTCCTTGGTGTAGCTTGAAATCGGGCACAAATGCAAACACTAAGCATTATATCTGGCCTAGATGCACATAAGTACAATAAAGAACCAATCATGGGCGGTATACCTTGTGATCAAGTCAATACCATTTTCATCGATTGCATAGATGGCCATTTGTGGGCATAGGAATTTTGACACCTTTGCAATCTTGCATGCGAATTTCTTGAGGACATCTTTGAGGTATTTCTCTGAGATATGAATATGCCATTGTGTTGTTGACGAATTTGAAGACCTAAGAAGAATTTCAACTCTCCCATCATAGACATTTGATATTCTTCACTCATCATATAGGCAAATACATCACTATAACGTTGGTTAGTACAGCCAAAGATAATATCATCAACATATATTTGGCACACAAACAGTTCACCATCATATGATTTAGTAAAGAGAGTAGGGTCGAGTGAACCGGGTGTGAAGCCATTCTTCTGAAGAATTCCTTCAATGTATCATACCACGCCTCGAGGGCTTGCTTGAGGCCATAGAGGGCCTTGTTTAGTCTGAAGACTTTGTCGAGATTCTTTGGATCTTCAAAACCTGCGTGTAGCCTTGAGCTACTAGTCGTGCCTTTATTCCTCACCACAAGACCATTTTCATCTTGCTTGTTGCGGTAGATCCACTTTGTGCCAATGATATTATGCTTGCGAGGATCTGGACGTTTGACCAGTTCCCACACGTTGTTGAGCTCGAATGATGTAATTCTTCTTGCATGGCCTGAATCCACTCCGGCTCGAAATGCTTCATCTACCTTAGTGGGCTCTGTGATAGAGACAAAAGCATAGTGCCCACAAAAGTTAGATAAATGTGAAGCTTTTGAGCGAGTGAGAGGACTGGCGCTTCAATGTCATCGATGATCTTGTCAACTTGCACTTCTTTTGCAACGCGAGGATGAGCTGGTTGTCTTGAGGAATTTGACCATTTTCCTCAAGCACCATTTTCTTCACATTATCTTGGTGCATCAGCTCGGCGTTCTTCAGCGTCTGAGAATGAATTCTTCAGCAGTTTCTTGATGAGGAATGATATCCTCGGTTGCCTTGAACCCGATAGAATCCTCGGTGCTGGTTAAGTCTAACACGAAGGTAGGTGCTCTCTTTGCGAGCCATTAGTTTCATCGAACCGCACATCTACAAGGTCAACAATCTTGTGAAGAGTGATGTTGAAGACTCTGTAGGTGTGCGAGTCCTTTCCGTAACCAAGCATAAAACCCTCATGTGCTTTCGGTGCAAATTTGGAGTGGTGGTGAGGATCTCTAATCCAGCATTTAGCACCGAAGACTTTGAAATAACTTACATTGGGTTTCTTGTCAGTGAGGAGTTCATAGGCAGTTTTCTTGAAGAATTTGTGAAGATATACTCTGTTGATGATGTGACACGCGATGTCAATTGCTTCAATCCGAAAACGACTAGGCGTTTTGTATTCATCAAGCATAGTCGCGAGCCATCTCAACAAGAGTTCTGTTCTTGCGCTCCACGACGCCATTTTTTGAGGAGTATAAGGCAGATAACTCATGAGTAATACCAAGTTCATCAAGATAATCATCAAGACCGAATTCTTGAACTCAGTTCCATTGTCACTTCTGATGTGCTTGATCTTCACACCAAAGTTGGTTGAAGCCCTCGAGGAAAATCGTTTGAAGATTTCCTGCACTTGATTTTTGAAAGTAACAATGTGTACCCATGTGTAACGAGAGTAATCATCAACAATAACAAAGCCATAAAGAGATGCATCATTAGTGACAGCTGAGTAATGATTGGGACCAAAGAGGTCCATGTGAAGCAATTCAAGGGACGAGTAGTGGTCATGATAGTCTTATTGGATGCTTGGCCTTGGTCATTTTCCCGCTTCACAGGCTCCGCATAAGTGATTCTTGAGGAATTTGACATTCTCAATGCCAATGACATGCTTCTTCTTCGCAAGTGTGTGCAAATTCCTCATGCTGCGTGACCAAGTCGTCGATGCCATAGCCAGCCTTCAAGCTTTTGCAAGTAGACACATGGCTGGTTGTGGTCTGTGGAAAAATCAACAATGTACAAGTCTCCTCTCCTAAAGCCTTGAAGACTTTGGAATTGTCGACTTCAATGATCACAACACAACGATACTTGCCAAAGATAACAACCATATCAAGATCACAAAGCATTGAGGCCGACATGAGGTTATATCCTAAAGACTCAACAAGCATGACTTTGTCCATGTGCATGTCCTTAGAGATAGCAACCTTACCAAGTCCCAATACGACTTTTGCCTTTGTCGGCAAAAAGATGATATGCTTGAGATGTGGCGGTGATAAGGAGCATCCATCAATAGATTCTTGTCACCAGTCATGTGATTTGTACATCCACTATGGAGAACCCACTCGGTGGCTTTGGGTTGATCATCCTGCGGATGAATTAGTACAACTTACGATCTCATATACTTCATCGATGAAGAATATGATATCAAGTTCATCGAGATGAATTTCATCGGTCGAGATTCAGATAAGCGGTATGAGGGCGTGTGAAATGAAAATTCATTTCATCATGATTAGCTGCGTCCTTTCGGGCATTTTGTCGGGCCCCAAAGAAATTCTTGGGACGTTTAAGACACGTGCGAGACTGACCCTACAGAAGAGATTAGTTCTTTTCTTCACCACCCACATCTGAAGGGGTGGCAAAGAGTTCATCATTCTGCGAGCACCATACGAGAATGGTGGCATAGAGGCCAAACCATTTCGTTTCACATAAGAGGGTTAGGGTAAGCATATGAATAAGCGAGAGAAATTCTTGAGGACTTATGAACATATTGGTTTGAAGAATAATGCACATATTCATAGCCCTTAGCTCTACCTGCGAAAGCAGTTATTAGCACGATGATAATCATATGAGGACTTTGATCCTTTTGAGGAATTTGATCCACGTGAGAATTTGGTCCGTATGAGGACTTGGATCCATATGAAGAATTTTGTCCATATGAAGAATTTGATCTGGGGTTCCTTTTCTTCACGGTGGTGTCATGAGGACATTCACTTGAAGATTTTCAAGACATTTCTTGGGAACCCAGATTTTCTTCATAGGGGACCGTTCTGCGATTAGTGCCAACATATCTAGCAAATACTTCACCATTCTGATTTTTGAACAGTTTATAGTTTGAGTTAAATGACTCATCATCGAATGAGGAAATTCACATGTAAAACCAGATAAGGTAGATGGATCAATGGAGGTCCCTTTGCAGCAACCCATGAGGTTTTGGGATCTTTTCGGGCTTCCAATCGTTCCATCGGCATTTAATTTCCTCTCAAATGCGATACCCTCTTTCCTAGGGTTCTGTTGAGGAGCTGCTTTTAAGCACATCACAAAGAGTCGATGCCCTTTGAGGCTTTTGTACATGCTGTCATGTACAATTCCTTCAACCTGCATCGTCAGTGATACTAGCAATGTCCTCAGGTGAGGAATTAGTGATAGCAGAGGCAGGTGAAGAATTTGTAACAGTTGAAGCATTTGAACATTCAGGTGAAGAATTAGCAGATTGTCGTTCAATGCACTTTAAACATGGAGGAACAAATTCTTCTTGAGAAGCGCTGATTTGTTGAGCAAGTAATGAATCGCGCTCCTTCTGAAGATCTTCATAACTCGCTCTTAGCTTCTCAAGATCTTGCTTTCTTTGAAGAAATTCATAAGAAAGTTTCTCATGATCAGATAAGAGAGTGTTATGATGACCTTGAAGGCTGTCAAATCTAGACTGAACTCTCTGAAGATTTTCAGTCAGGGCTTGAGTGCGATCCATTTCTTCACCTAATATATCATCACTCTTATCTAGCATGTTTTGAACCTTTTCAAAAGCCCTTTGTTGTTTTATAGCAATCTTAGCAAGTTTAGAGTAGCTGGGCTTAAGATCCTCATCGATTCATTTTCACTAGGATTCGGAGGAGGTGAAATTGAGTACCTTGGCACCTTTTGCCATGAAGCAATAGGTGGGGCGTAGTCATCATTTTCCTCATCGGGTTTGTTGGTAGTCATTTTCTTGATGTTGAAGATGGATTTGCTTGACGTAAGCGATAGCAAGAGCCGGACTAGCCACACCAGATTCGGATTCTTGAGACTCCTCCTCTTCCTCATTTTCCTCGATTCAGCTTGAGTCCATTTCCTTGCCAATGAATGCCCGAGCCTTTTTGGAGCTGCTCTTCTTGTGAGAAGAAGGTTTTGAGGATTTTGATGATGAAGATTTTGATGATTTCTTCTTCTTCTTCACGTCATCGTAACTGTAATCCTTGTGTTTCTTCTTTCTTAATTCCTTTTCCCATCGAGGACAATCTTGGATATAGTGACCAGGTTTCTTGCATTTGTGGCAAAGTCTTCGCTTATAGTCACTAGATGAGGAATCACTTGCTTCTTGAGGATTTTCCAAAACGACCACGCCTTGTGAATTTCTGGAATTTCTTCACGGCGATGCTAGCTCTGGCCAAATTCTTGAGATCTCCAAGGCTACTACCAGATTCTTCACTCTCGATTCAGATTCAGCCTTGGCCTTGAGGCACGTGTTTTTCCATAGCGAAACCATAGAGATCTCTCTTTTGACAAGCTGGAACTTCGTGAGTATTTAGCCTTCGAGGATATCAGCAGGATCAAGAGACTTGTAGTCAGCTCGTTCTTGTATCATCGGTGCGAGTGTCAAATGAGGAATCAGCGATCTTAGCAATTTCTTCACCACCTCATGGTCGGTGATGTCGGTGGCACCAGTGCTTGAAGCTCATTTGAGATGTCGGTGAGGCGATCGAAGGTTTGTTGAACATTTTCGTTGTCGAGTCTTTTGAAGCGGTTGAAGAGATTCGAAGAACATCAACTCGAGAGTCACGCTGAGTTGAAACACCTTCATTTACTTTGGACAGCCTTGTCCCAAATGAGTTTGGCAGATTCCAAAGCACTCACTCTTCCATATTGACCTTTGCTCGATGGCCACATATGATATTCTTAAGCTTGAGAATCGAGTTGCTTGAATCTCTTCACATCAGCATCATTCGGAGAGGGTGTGGTGAGGAAACACCTTTTGTCACAACATACCGTAGATCGTTGTCAATTGCTTCAAGATGCATTAGCATTTTGTTCTTCGATGAGGGTAGTCCGTCCCATCGAAGGTAGGACACCTGCTGAGACCTTGATCATACCTGCGGTCGACATAACTAAAACTCCGGTGGTTAAACCAAAATCACACGTAACAAGGGAGTACCTTGCTCGATACCAATTGAAAGTCGTTATATCGACTAGAGGGGGGTGAATAGGCGATTTTATGAATTTTACAAATTCTTCATCGAGGAATTTGTGGTGAGGAAATTCCTTAGCGAAGAAATACATGCAGCGGAATAAGTACTCGAAGTAAGCATAACAGATTACATGCATTGTCATCATGATGAAATGAAGACAATCACAGAGTCTGAAAAGCGTAATCACGAGGATAACACAAGATGAAGACAAACAGATGAAGAAATTGAACGAGGAAATTGAGAAAGTCTTGATCAAAGTCTTCAAACACAGATATGACAAACACTCAACACAAGAATGAGGAAATGGAAGGGTTGAGGAAATAGAACCAGTTAGGTTGGTGAAGACAATGATTTGGTAGACCAGTTCAACTGCTGTCTCGGTTATGCGTCTGGTTGGAGCGGCCGAGTATTTAAACTCGAGGACACGCAGATCCGGACACCCGATCCGAGCACGCAGCTCAGGACACCAAGTCCTCACCGTATTCTCCTTGAACTAAGGTCACGCAGACCTCGTCCAATCACTCGTGGTAAGTCTTGAGCGACTTCCAAACCTTCACATACTTGGTCACTCGGCGATCCACAATTCCTCTTGGATGCTCTAGACCGTGGCGCCTAACCGTCTGGAAGAAGCACAGTCTTCAAAGGTAAAAGCGTCGGATCCACGCGGGATCAATTTCTTGATGATGCTCAATCACTTTGGGTTTGTTGGGGTTTGGTTTTGGGTTTTCCTCACTTTGGGTTTTCCTCACTTGATGATTTTCGCTCAAAGTCCTCGGAGGATGGGTTGCTCTCAAATGACAAGTGTCAAGTTCTCTCGGAGCAGCCAACCAACTAGTGGTTGTAGGGCGGCTATTTATAGCCTAGGGAGCAGCCCGACATGATAAGACATAAATGCCCTTAAATGATATGACCGTTAGGTGGAGATATTTTGGGGACAGGTGGCCAAGACAAAGAACGGTCGGAAATTGGAACATCAAATTCCTCGGGGCTATCATGTTCCTCCTTTGTGTAGGCAATTCGACTGGCGAATTCCTAACTCCTCGATCGAAACAAATTCCTCGGCGACCGGAAGAGCTTCGTCTCATCCTTCAAGAAATTGACTGATCTGTATGAGATTTCAAAGGCTTCACTCGAAGGGATTGGTAGGTGAGGATTTTGAGTTGAGCATCAAATGGAAATTTTTCCGTAGTATTTCCTCAACCCCCTTTAACAGTACGGTGTTTCCTATGACTCAAGAAAGAGAAAATGAAACTACGAAAACAAAAGTCTTCACGCTTCATGTTCCTCAAATGAATACCAAGTCTTCAAGGTCACACCAATTTCTTCACTTTCAAAGTCTTCAGAAAGTCTTCAGAATATCAAATTCTTTAGTTGAAGAAATTCATTTTTAGGGGTCGACTTTTACTGTAAATATCAAACTCCTCATAGACTTATAGACCTGTGTACACTTACAAACGCATCAGTTACTTAACCTATAAGTCTTCAATACACCAAAATCACTAAGGGGCACTAGATGCACTTACACCATCCCATATAGCAAAGCGAATAATAAGAGTAAGTCGGTATGGTGATCAATCCATCCCGCACCCAAATCATTACCTTGTACATGGTTTAGCGAATCTCGCATTCTAACACTCGGTCATCCTCACAAGCATTGCAGAATTTCTCTTGTCGACGAACCAAGTTCGAAAAAATCCATTGATTCTGCAGGCCAAACAAACATCTATCGTTCCTTAACAAATCTCAGGTTTTGCGTAAACTCCTATAGAATCATCGGTTGATCAAATCGTAGTCTATTCCCAAAATTTCTTTCTCCAGTGGGTACTTGATCCTTATTAATTCCTGGGCCTGTGGGTTATGGCCCACTTCAACACTAGTGCAGCTTTAACTCATCCTTGGGGTAACTCTCTTGTTCCATATTACACATCCTTTAAATCCAGTAGTACTCTGTTTCTTCATACCATCATATCAAAAGCAAAACTCCAACTTTTGTTTTCTTCGAACTACAGTCCGTGGAATATATATTTTCTTATCCATTAGTCTAGTCTTCTTCACAGGGTACTACCACCCTAAAAATGAAATTCACAAATCCATCCATAGACCATATTTCTCATATCCTCGAAAATGGTCAAAATCTTTGTTCACAGAGTAACAACTCCTACAATTAAACATATGAAAACATGTCACCTTAACTTTATTGATTTCACGAATCCATTACAAACTCGAGCACCCATTACATAACTCAACTTATTGTACTCATAAAATGAAATTGCTTTCTATTACTCTTGTTTCCAATATCAAAATTCCAACTACTCAACTCCAGCTTTCATCTTGTTGGGACATTTAGTAGCATAATGTCCTGCTTCCTTGCAGCGAAAACAAAAGACTTCCGACATGTCTCGGGCTTCTTTGTGATTATGTAGGCTCCTTGGATTCTTGGCTTCTTTTCGGACATTTACTAGCGTAATGACCTAAATCCTTGCACCTGTAACAGGTGATATGACTCAGTCCTTCTCTGCGAAAATTGTGTTGTTCGGGGTTGCCTTCTTTTCTCTTCTGGATTTCTCTGTAATGATCAGAGCTTCTATTTCCGAGGTCAAACTTCACTTCGCTCTCGGAAATCTCTGAAATATTCTTCTCTTTCCTTGGTACAATCTTTGGGAAAAATGTCCTTCTTCTCCACATGAATAGCAAGCGTTGGAGTAAAATCAGTTGAGGCCTTCTCCATCAGGGTCTTCAACACATTCCTTCATCACAGGTTCTTTCATAACTTCTCGGAGGGCTTCCTTCAGCTGCTTGGTAATTTTCTGTAACTTGGGGTAAATTTGGCACTGAGCCGGGAAATGAGTAACTCCTTCACACAGGAAACAAGTAACCTGCCCAGTCGGGCATTCTTCCTCTGGGTGATTTTCCTCACAATAAGGGCATCCATCCTTGTGTTCTTCATTGGTGTGTCCTATTTCTCCATAAATCTTGCAAGCACAAGGTTTCTTCTTGAGTTATCGTAGTGCTTCCGGATATCTGGGACCTCAAGAGAGTCTTCTTGAATTCCTCCCAAGTTCTTGCTCCATTAAATCCTTGTATGGCTTGATGCATTTTCCACCAGGTTGCAGCACTTCCTTCAAAATCTTGAAGAGCGTAAGATACTTCATTCTTCCTTGAAACCAAATTGCTCCAAGTGATTCTCCATGTTCGAATCCATAGCTCGCCTCCTACTGAGTCTTGATCCAGAGAATATCGAGGCCAACCGTTCATCATCTATGGGGTCCAAAAGTTTTGGGATGGGATATGAGAGAAGAATGGAGGATATACACACAATACAAACAATAGTTTTGAAGAAACGAGTTTTATTTTGTGGCTGTCGGAAAACATCAAACAAATGACAGCTCACAAATCGCCGCATCTAACGTAAGTGTGTAACAGGGTTTGGTCTTCTAAAGGTCAAATAACTCTTGATTCTTCAAATTCTTCAAGTCTTGAGTCTTCAATTGTTGCAGCTTCAACTCTTCTAATGCATGGTGAAATCCTGGTTACTTTGAAGAGGTCATCAGCTGTCCGATATCTTTCTTGGAGCGGCTTCAGTTGATCCTTCATGTGGTCAAAAGGGAAAAGGGGTATATTCTAACTATTTGAGGTGAGAGTGTCTATTTGATAAAATCAGAAAAGATGAGGAGTAAGAGTCTTTTTGAAAATAAAGTTTTTGAGATATCCTGTCCAAGGGCTTTCCGATTTCTAGGGTCACGTCCTCACATCAACATGTGCTCGATACCATATCTCAGAGCGACCCGACCTCGACGGTCAAGCCTACGTGTTCTTGTGCCATCCTCGGATCGGTATCTTTGCACACACAAGACATCAATTTATATATCAAAGTGCAATCACATGTATAATTAACGTAAAGCTGATATATACCTCATAAGTCACAGTGAAAACAAATAGTCGGTGTGGAGTCCCATCAACGCCATCGGCAGCTTGAGTGTAGACCGTAACCTGCATGCGTACTCTTACTCGTCGAGAAATATCTGCAACATGATACGTTGCAGCCGTGTAGGTCGATTACATTGAATGTACCGGCAAGATCACAATAAGAGAAAACAGATGATAAACTATACTATATGCAGTATGGCTTTGTGGCTCTGTATCTGAGTTTTGTTTGCGTAAAAGCTGGTTTTATTTTCCCTACATCAAAGGAATAAATGAAGTCTGTACTATGGAGTTTTCTATCATGACATGGTTCCGCCAACCGATGTCTCATAGCCCAAATCATCATAAGTTGCCGACAATTAAGTTATCAGTCCGGTGTTGAGAGTTCCGAGATAGATCCAAGTCCAGAGGCTCAATTTGTCCGTAACCTGGGACACGGCTAATCGATTAGGTTTTAACCCTCTGCAGAGGTTTGTACACTTTACCCGCAAGATTCGATCCCTCTTTTTATGTTCTCGCACTTCAGGGTGTTTGAGAACAAGACGATGAAACATGGTCTTCGAAGAGTTCCCGACCACCGTCGGTGCTCATCCAATCCTCTCAGTAGTTCTACATCTGCTAGCACCGTCCCAGCCAGAGTCACAACTAAGGTCAACCAAGCGAGCCCATAGTGACTTGCGGTTGCACGTAAGCTTCCGGCATGAAGTATTCTTCCGTCTCTTTGAGTCTGGGTGAAGCTTTCCGCAAGATGTCATGGCGCTTCTCCGTGCATCCCGGCCAACCACTGGTTTCTCCAGGTGCCGTCAACCGCCCTTCACCCAATGAGTGTGTATTGAATTCTTGTCTCGAGTCTTGAAGTCTTGAGGCCTTGAAGATGCAGATCCTTGCAGATTCCATCATGGAGTTGTCTTCATTGGCGTAGATCCTCCATTCTCACA
Organism: Aegilops longissima; assembly: GCA_021605205.1. Taxonomy (NCBI): domain Eukaryota; kingdom Viridiplantae; phylum Streptophyta; class Magnoliopsida; order Poales; family Poaceae; genus Aegilops; species Aegilops longissima. The sequence goes on from CM038677.1 coordinate 270,582,883, forward strand.
CCACTCCGAGCACTCATACCAACCCGTCTACTATAGCGTAGCATTAAAATAAATAACGTCCGGGCTTGGTAACAGGGTGATGGGTTCCAACCTCATGCATACTACTCAACTACAAGGATTCAATGTCACTACTGGAGGGTTGTTGCAAAGATGCCACTAAATGCAATAAAACATAGGTATGAAAGCATGGTCAAAGTGAACTTGCCTAGTAAGTTGATGAAGATAACAACACTCTCGAATAATGACTTGGTAGAACTATTCGTCACTCCGTTGAAAATCTATATAGTCAAACATAGCATTCATATAAGCAAACATCCTAGCAAACAATTTTAACACTCATAATAAAACCAACAAATAAAAATGCAAATCAAGGGACACCAAATAAAAACAAAGGAAAACTACACAACAAAACTACTAAAGAAAACTCTAAGACATAACACAAAAATAGTTTTGTCTAAGTAAAATTTAACATCAAAGGAAATACCAACATAAGAAATAATCTGAAAAGAAAAATATAAAACAACTAATTTTAACAGAAAGTATTTTTCATAAACTTTTAATAGAAAAAAGAAACAAATAAAAAGCTTTTATGAAACACTAACTATGACCTAAACAAGTTTTCATACAAAACTAAGAAAAACAAATTTTTAAAATATAAAAAATTCTTTTGTTGACTAACAGAAACAAAACTAATTTTTTCAAGAGTGACAAAAAGAAATAATTTGAAACTAATAAAAACAATGAAGAAATGACTAAAACAAAACTATAACTAAAACAGTACTGTTTTGCTAAAAACCTAATTTAAAAATAAAGTAAAAATAAAGAAGTATATGCTCTTTGGATAGACAAAACCATAATAAAACAATAGCAAAAAGAATCAATCAAAAATACTTAGTAAAACTCAAAATATGACCAAATTAGTGATTTGAACAAATTTCATCAAATTCAAATCTAAACTATTCAAATTTGAAACCTAAGTACACAAACAGAAACTTAAGCAAATTTGTGACACAATGCAAAAGAATCAACTCAAGCGGAGTTACGGAACTTAAGTTATGAACAAAAGAAGTTTGAATATGAATCTGAACAAATTCCGAAATTTTAAACTTTCAAAAACATGTTTGAGTTGAATTACTGGATAGAGGAGATCATAACGAAGAAGTGGGCGTTGGTTTCATCTAGTTTGGATGAGCGAGTAAAAGTTATGGCTATTTGAAAAATCAGGGCCAAGCTGTTTTACAAAAGAAAAATAGCTATGGCTAAGGTCTAATGTATAAATCGTGAGCGACAATCTAATCTATTGTATTAGTCTAAAAGTAATAAACTACGGAAGTATAAGTAGAAAAAAAAGAAAAGAAAACAAAGTAAGATACCTTTATAAAGGCGAGAAAAGACAACTTGGAGAGAAGAAAATTTCGGAAGTCGCGGAGAGGAGAAAAAATATTTTTCTTAGTGAAACCAAAATATTGATTTAACCCGAATCAGATGATTTTGGAGGCTCTATGGGTCTATATTTATAGGTGGAAAAGAAGCTTAGGGTCAAATGCTAGGCAATGTGGGACTAAACGTAGATGAAAATATCTGAAACAGAGAGAGGTGCGCTGCGTGTTAAAAGGCCTTGACCGACATTGTGTGATGATTTTTTTTTAGCAATAGAAAAGAAAAGAGAAACTATGGAAAAAAAAGAAAAAATGGGGAAGGAATATGGCCCGCTGGGCCTGGCCCATTTAGGAGGAGGAAAAAGAAAAAAACAAAGGCGCCCATGCTACTATGTTATGCCTGTATGACTGTTAGTCCTAAGCGCACGTGCAGTTTTTTTTTTGAAACAGAAAAGGAAATCTGAATAAATAAAACCAAAATAGAATTTTATATATGCATATTATATATCAAAATTTTCAGAAAAATATTTCCTACAACATGAACATTTTACTAATATCAAATAAAGTACACACAATTTTGAATAAATCAAAGAGTGCTACTGCCCTACTAAAATCAATAAAAATCATTTTAAAAATACCAAAATGACTCCAAATTTATTTATCTCCAATTTTCTGATGTAGCGAATCATGTTACCCTATTTTCCATGTATTTTATTTTGGAGAACAATAATTTGAATAAAATCCAAATAACTCCAAATTGAAAAATAATTCCAAATGGACTTCGAATTTGATCCTTTGAAACTCCCAACTCATATTTCATATGTTTTGAAGAAGTCATTTTATCCTCGCTCGTGAAAATCACTGAGTTGCATGAAGTTTATGAATTAGAAAATATTTCCAAATGAAATTCAAATATTTTCAACACCCTTTTCATTTAAATGGAAGAAGTCATGTTATCCTCTCTCCAGGGTTTTGTGATAAAAATATTTGAATTCACGGAGATCCAGAAAGCAAAAATGAAAGTTTGGGAAAGTCCTTTTATTCCCTCTCATTTAACTTTCAAAAAGTTTCAAATTTCACTCAATCAATCACACAACAATTCAAACAAACAAATCTATCTATTTATTATAACATTCCAAAATTTAGAATTTTGGGATGTTACAATACGGCGGGCACCCTTCAGGACGCCCTCATAATACATCTCGGGCTTGCGATGCTCCTTGCCCGGCAGTTGTCTGTCCGTCACAAGCTTCTCAGCGTCCATCTTGCCCCAATGCACTTTAGCACGGGCAAGGGCCCTACGGGCACCTTCGATGCGTACGGAGCGCTTGATGACTTCAAGCCTTGGACATGCATCCACCAGCCGCTTTACCAGCCAGAAGTAGCTCCGAGGCATGGCTTCCCCAGGCAACAGCCAGACTAAGAGACACTTCATGGCCTGTTCGCCCACCTTATGGAGCTCGACCAGCTGCTTCACTGGTCGCTCAAAAAACGGGTGTCCGCCTCGAGATCTTGAGACGAACACCTTCTTCCTCGAGCTCCCTCTTGGCTTTCGGTAGAATCTGGCAGCGTCGGACACACTTCGGGAAGATCTGTGAATGCTCTGGAGAGATCCGGACTCGGGTAAGTAACAAGTAATTCACTTTCGGCGTGTGCTTTGCATAAAGAATGCCTTACCGCGCTCTCTTCTTCATCGCCTCAATTTCTGGAGGGCTTTTTGGGCTTGGCCTTGGCAGATTTAGGCGCTCTCAAGCGCCGAGGCAAGCTCGGACTCTCGAGTCTTTGAGTCAAGCTCAAACTCGTGTTTTTCCACGAGCACAGGAGCTCTTGCTGCACCGCTGCCACCGCGCCTCCTGCTTCTCTCGCTCGGTCGCTCCACGGCCGCATTGTTCTCGGACTTGGACAACGCTTCCTTCAGGGTTGCCACCTCGGTTGTGGCCCCTGCAATACTCACGTTGGTCCTGTTATTTTTTGCAACGACATCTTTTTTATAAACTTACATAAGGTATTACTTACCTTCCTTGTCCTCGAGCTGCTTCTTGGTAAGGCCGAGCTCTTTCTCGGACCGCTCGAGCCTCTGCTTCAATGCATTGACCTCCATGATCGGTCTTGGCAGAGTCAGCAAGACAACCTGCATTCCCATATTGACATACTTATGTTAGACTCCCGCGTATATCTTTTTGATCCTCAATTCGGCTTTTCTTTCCGAACACCAAACTGAGCATCAGGGGCTACTGTCTATGTGGTAATATTTTTACATATCTTAAATACATACCTCAAATCCTGTTAGAAGGTTGGCACAGGCTTCGGACAGCCCGCTCTTGGCGGACTGAACCTTCTGGATCACCACACTCATAATAGTGCGGTGCTCCTCGTCGATGGAGGCGCCGTTAAGCACCTCCAGCAAATTATCCGGTGCCTCCGGTTGGACGGAGGTCAGCGACGTCGTAGGTTTGCCATCCTTAGTAGGGGGCCGCCTGCAGGATGCTGGAACTGTTGAAGGTTACGGTGTAGAGTCCGGCCCAGGGCCGGACTTAGAGCCCTTTGGGGTTTTACCCCCTTCGCGCCTGGGATCCGGGAGGTTGCCTTGCGGCGCCTCCAGGACCACCTCCTCCTGGCCTGGCCCCTTTTGGGACGCCACCTCAGCATCATCTGCAGCGCAAGGAGAGGAGGCGGTCGGAAGTGAAGTGTTGTTCACATCCGACGAACCCAGGGAACCGCTTGATGAAGCGTCGAGCCCGGCCTTGGGCGGACTGCATGATTATATTCGGCGTCAGAAGGTACTGTGCAATAAAGAAACGCCATGAGTTATTCTGGCACCCGGATACTTACGATTTCGCCAGGGGCTTGGCCCTAGGTGGCCACTCTTCTTCGCCGTCGTCAGCGTTGGTGGAGTAGTCCGGAGGGAGGTTCCTTCCCTTATTGGACCCTCCAGCCCCCCCCCAATTGGGGCGGCCTTCCTTTTAGTCTCTCCCCCCGCTGGGGGAGAGACCTCTCTTTCCTCCTCCTCGTCTTCACGGGAGGAGTCCGCCTCGGAGTCATCGGACGATGAGTACGACACCACCTGGCGCCGGGAACTCTTTCGAGTTCCCGTGGCCTTCTTCTTGGCCTTCTTCTCCGGCACCACGTAAGGTGTCGGGACCAGCAGCCCCGTCAAGTGGGCGTCTGCTGGATCTTCGGCAAAGGCAGACGGTCGAGCTGTCGGTCTTCTTCTGCCATTCCTGTCAAAGGAACGGGAGCTTAGATCCGCATAGAGTTAAACTATGAAAAACAAGTATCCCATAAAGGGTAAAATAAGCTTACTACGCTGGCTTGTCGTTTCGTGCGGAATCCGCGATCCTCGGTGATGGGAGGGGGAACCTCGGCGCCCTTGAAAAGCACCTTCCAGGCATCCTCGTGCGTTGTGTCAAAGAGCCTGGTCAGAGTTTGGTGCTGGGCCGGGTTGAACTCCCATAAGTTAAAGGCCCGTCGTTGACACGGGAGGATCCGGCGGATGAGCATGACCTGGACTACGTTGACGAGTTTAACATCTTTGTTCACCAGGTCTTGGACGCAAGATTGGAGTCCGGTCCGCTCTTCCGAATTACCCCACGACAGGCCCGTCTCTTTCCAGCAGGTGAACCTTGTAGGGAAGCCAGATCAAAATTCGGGGGCCGCTGCCCATTTAGGGTCACGCGGCTCGGTGATGTAGAACCACCCCGATTGCCACCCCTTTATGGTCTCCATGAAGGAGCCCTCGAGCCATGTAACGTTGGGCATTTTGCCCACCATGGCGCCTCCGCACTCCGCTTGTTGGCCGCCCACTACCTTGGCTTGACATTGAAGGTCTTCACCATAAGCGAAGTGGGGCTTGATGCGGAGGAAAGCCTCCCACACGACGATAAGCGGCGAGATGTTGAGGATGAAGTTCGGGGCGAGATCGTGGAAATCCAGGCCGTAGTAGAACATGAGCCCCCGGACAAATGGGTGAAGTGGAAAACCTAGTCCGCGGAGGAAGTTGGTGAGGAACACCACCCTCTCATGGGGCCTGGGGGTGGGGATGAGCTGCCCCTTGTCTGGGAGCCGGTGCCCGATGGCCTTCTTGATGTGTCCCTCCGTGACGGAGGAGACCATCCAGTTGCCTCCCGCTCCAGACATGACTGGAGAAGGTTGAGACGGGGTGTGCGGACTTGGGCGCTGGAGCTCGAGTGCGCAACTAGAATATGTGCCCGACTTACCTATTTCCAAGACAGTTACTCAACTTCCATAATGGATAAGCAAAGGAGGAAGAAGGCGTAGATGGAAAAGGTGGATCCTTATCCCCTTATATGGGCAGGCGAAACTATGTGCCCCCACCAGCCTGGTAAAACTCGCTTATCTCCCAAGCTCCATAAAATGATGGCACGGTTGGGTTACCCACACCCATATTGATGAGAATCCCGGAATAAGGGGACACGGTCTCTACTTTGACAAGACGTGCCAAGGAAACCGCCTCGCTAAACGCGCTGAGGTGGGACAGTAAAAACAATTCGAATAAAGTCTTAGCTGTGGTGTGATGTCACGCTGCGGAATACGTCAGCAGATTGAATTTATGCAAATGTTATTCTCTCTACGGTGGTATGTGGAAATTATTTTGCAGAGCCGGACACTATCCTTGTGTTCAAAATCTTTTATGAAGTATTCGAAGGAGGAACCCGCCTTGCAATGCCGAAGACAAACTACGCGTCGGACTCGTCGTCATTGAAGCCTGGTTCAGGGGCTACTGAGGGAGTCCTGGATTAGGGGGTGTCCGGATGGCCAGACTATGACCTTTGGCCGGACTCCTGGACTATGAAGATGCAAGATTGAAGACTTCGTCCCATGTACGGATGGGACTACCGCTGCGGCGGAGGACTAGATTCGGCGGCTTGCCGTGGTTGGGGGGTCAGGGAGGGGAAGGGGAGGGGCTCTGGGGAAGAATGTTGGGGGTAAAGAGGGGAAACCAATGGAGTTACCAAAGCAGCCCTTTTCCGTTCATGTGGCAGGGGTAAAACAGGAATATCGCAGGGCTAAATTTTCGGGCGCGTGATATTTCGATGTGAGCGGGAAGTTTGAAAGCTTTTGGCGCCTAATATTATAAGTATTCTGCTCTCGTACGGCCGACTATGATATCATGGCCGACAATTTGTTTGTTTTGCACACAAAAAAATGTGCAAGGTTTGAAAATCAATGTCTCCAACTCGAAACTTAGATTGTCCATTCAATTCAAATATGGATCATTGAGCTACTACAAGCAAATACCATCATACGGTCCAATTCAAATGAAATTCCAAATGTGTTTATCCTAAATATGATGACAAAAGCAAAAATGTGTATGTGTGTGAATAAAGTGGATGATTATAAAGTTTGAACATGCACGTATGTGTATATCTCTAGGTTTGATATATGAATTTGAAATCACGAAATCCCGGCTTAAAAATGTACCTCCATTTAAATGAATTATAAAAGCTAATGATGGAGTCGAATTCCAAAATTCCAATCTTAGGTTTGTAATTCTGGTACATCAAGGTATATCACGCATGTTCAAAAGTATCGTTATCTCATAGTACAAACTGTGAAACAAATTGATCAACCATGAGTGCACAATATCTCAATTACGCTAAAGTCCCTCAAATATAGACACCTCACTCTTTATCTGAAGTCAACCTCCCCCCTCACCACCACACACACACACACATAGAGAAGTCGTTCTCTCCCCCAAATACCAACACACGAGCACATTAACACCCCTCTCTCTTGTAAAGTCCTTACCCTAACATAGGTCTCTATCACTTTGTCTCTCGGGCATGCACACATCTCTTCCCTCACTCTCTAGGTCTCCCGCTATCTCTCTTACCCAAGCACACGCACTATGTAGAGTGTATATTTCCCATACACAAAAAACGTCGCCCCCAAACGTCTATCTCCCTAGTTATGTGGTTCTCGCGCACTCACCTCACACACCACCCCCACTACAAACAAGCACACTTTGTCTCCTTGTGCACCACTCTCCTCTTTCTATCTCTCCCACATGCGGATCCGCCCCAGCTCCTTCCCTGTATACATATATATCGTGACTCTTTGCATAGCTCCATAATGTATAATCGTTCTCGGTTTCGCACATTGTTCTCTACACCATCTATTCTAGATCTCTCATGAAGTCCCTATCACACACACGATGACTCGCTTCCCTTGCGTCTCCGTTCATAGGCCAATTTCAGACAACATCAACATTTTCTCCCTATCTATACGCCATTTATGGACACAAACGACCCCTCTCGCTTCCTCTCTCTCTCTCTCTCTCTCTCTCTCTCTCTCTCTCTCTCTCTCTCTCTCTCTCTCTCTCTCTCTCTCTCTCTCGCTAGCTCTCTCTTTCTCTCGCTCTCACACCCCTCTCCCACACACACTCGATGTCTATTCCAAATAGTCTGCTCCCCCCCCTTTTACGTGCTATCTCGCTACTACACATGTCACACCATTCCCCCTTCCCTTATACTAGGTTTACATCATCAGTGGTCTCTCTACTCCACATACACTCTCTCCCTCTCACACAGAAACGCGTGCACAAACACACACAGACACGCCCAAACACCCATTTATCTGGATCCTCATCTCTCCTCATGTCCGCATGTGTATCTCACACACTCACTCTCTAATTATGTATATGTGTCTCCACGTAACACAACACAAAGCCCCATGTACATGTCTCTCTCTATCCTCCACACACATAGACACAAAGAATCTATTATCATTGCCTCAGTTTCTAACATTTCACACACGCACACTATCTCTCTCTCTCTCTCGCAAACACGCTCAACAAGGGTTTCCCCGTGAATAACTTATCATCTATTCATCAATAGTCGTGGCAGTACGGCGAACACGAGACGTGAAAAAGAATAAATCTACACGTGCTTAGACCACCTAGTATGACTACTAGGACTAGAGCAAGCCAAACAGCGCGCCGCCGTTACCCCCTCCTTGTCGGCGACGGGAAAATCTTTGTTTTACACAGTCGAGAAGTCATTGTGCTAAGGCCCCACATGCCGAGGCGTTGAATAGAATGTAGATGCTAGTTTACGGAAGCAAGTATCGATAATATGTTTGTATCTCCATACTTATATTTCTTCTCTTATAAAAAACCGAGTTGGTGATGATGGTATGTGTGCCATCTTGCAATATAGACCGTCCGATCTATATCTGACGGATGGAAATTAAACTAAAAGATATCGGCACCCCTCTCCACATTTGCAGACAAGGCCTTCCCTCGTTCATCCTTATCTCCAACAAACCTCACTATTGAGCAATTAAGAAAGGAAGCCTCTGGAACAAACTGGCCTAGTGGCCGCTGCCGGTGTCGTCAATCCCCATGCCTCCGCTCTGTCCGACCACCAACCACCACCACACCCCACTCCGCTTCACCTTATCTCATATTTCTCGAGATATCATTAGTTTTTACACATGGGATTACTCCATGAGGGTCAATCACAACAAGTGTTTTATAAAAATGCATCTTGATGTTCCATGCAATGCATGAGATCTTGCTAGTACTCCTACACAAGACTAAGTTGGTGATCTTTGGTGTGGCTGCCATCCGTCGTTTCGACCATTAGATCTACATCTAACGATTGTGAGGTAAGTTGTTGCCTTTTCTCACCAACATCCCACTTGTCTACCAATTTGCAGAAAAACCCATAATTAGTATCTTAAAACCAACCACATCCCTCCCTGACCTCACCAAAACAGGCCAAGGAATATATTCTAATTGAAACATAATATATTTCTAGTGACATATGTATATCAAAATTAGAGTGTTTTGTACCAAGTTTGTGAATAAGTATTATTCTAATTATGATTCGTTGCAACGGACATGAACATTGTAGTATTTCCAACCATGCATTTTTTCCCTAGTATTCCATAGTTTCGAGTTTTCCGTCAAGATATTAGTCACTCATGGTTGATATTTACTTTCAATCATGTACACATATGCACTATGTAACTAGCCTTGCGTATTGGCTTCCAAAGCTTAACTTTCACTCCTACTTACAATATGTAGAGTATTTAACAAAAACTACCACTTTCAACCAGCCCTAGGAAGAATCTATTGTACAAAAATAGCAAAACATACCCAAAATTCTTAATCCATGCCAAAACTACCTAGTACTCCTACCGATTAGGTTCGTTTAAACCCATTTATGACAGGGTTGGCCCACACGTCCGTCTTGTGAGGCAGCTTAAACCAACACATTTTGTTTGATTTGTTGAAACAAGGGACCCACATATGACCTTCTATCCTGTTATTCCCCTCAAATCATTATTTTTCCTGAACATTACTTCAAACAAGATCTTGATGCGTGTTAAATCGGTGGCGCCGATGATGGCGAGTTGGCCGCCGCTCCACCGGACGGGCGGACGCCTTGGCCAGCCTCCGCACGCAGGTTGGCAGGTTGGCCCGGCGTGACTCACGGCGAGCAAGCCGCCCTGGCCTTCGCCGAGCGGATGGCTGACCTTAATGCGGCGCAGCGAGCAAGCCGCCGCGCTGCCGTGCCAATCTAGCTAGCAAACCTTGCAGACAAGCAGCTGGACGGAGCTATCTTGGCTAGCTAGCGGCCGCGAGCGCCGGACGGAGCTGGCATCCAGGCTACCGCAACATGGGCTCTGCACCGCCGGCGGTTTTGAGCTCGCCTTCTGCCGGCGGCGGTTGCTGCGTCCCATGGCCGAGGATGACTAGGTGGACGGGCCGGAGGTAGGAGGTCACTCGAGGATTTTTGTTGGTAAGAGCATGTACAATGGTTGATAAGGTAGTCTTATCTTAAGTCTGCCATGTATGCAAGTGGTAGTAGTTTCTTGGCATTTTAGTGGTTTCTTGCATTATTAGAGCAAGTACAACAGAGCTGAGTCAGCGGGCTATAAGAAATAAACTAGTATATTTCTTCTTAGTTGGAGGAAAGAGAAGAGGAGAGAGAAGGTAAGCGGGCTCTTCGTGAAGAGCCAGCTCTAGCACATGCTCCTAGGCACTTTGTGAGAATGAGAAGTGGGCCACATAATAAAAAAGTAGTACACTCTTTTGATCTATTATTGTACATGTTGGCTATAAGATGGGTTGTAGATGACATGGCACTGGCTTATAGCTAGCAGCTGGCTATACTATTAACCATGCTCTTAGGGGTTTCTTGTAAGGAATAATGTACGTACTACTAGCGACAATAGGCGATTCTAGGTTGCGTTGTACTCCAACTACTAGTGGTCGCAGGAGTGTATACCTCGTTTTGTGGGTTCGATCCCGGCCGAACGCACGGCGGCCTTTTTCTTAAAATAGTACTACTACACTTTGCTGCGAGCCAATATTTTACACGGGTAGTTTGAGTTTTGAAGTCAAACGGATGTGCGGCCCCACAATCTGGGTGCACTGGACAGCCGAGCAATGCTACATCCACGTAATGGTTTACGTAAAGTTATGAACTGATGTGATGTGGGACTATTTGATTGAATTAAAGGAGATGATTAGGCCCACCCCACCTGAAAATCAGGGGGGCATATATAGATTAGATGGAAAGTATACGTAGCAGCTACGTAGCCCTTTGTAAGTCTAGGTTTTGGCCTAGATAGCCTAGCCACGTGAACGGGTTTTCCTTCCCAGCATCCCGTGGCTTGCATGCTTGCCCTAGACGCACCTCGCTTGCAGCTTCCAGCTAGTAGCATATTTAAACTAGCGCCTCCCAATTAAGCCCGAGGAGCCGGAAAAGCCTGGCGGGGCATTGGGAACTATGCAATATGGCTCTGTACGTAAAGTGCTCTACTACTACTCTGTAGCTTGTGGCGCTACACGCATGGACTTCACTCCATTATTGTCTCTACTATAAAAGAAATTCCTCTTGACGTGTTTTTTTTGAAACTTAGGCAAAAGCTTTGCTTCATATCATTCATAAAGAAGGAAATACTAGCTATGTTCGATGAGATCCATTACACCTCCACAAATGGAAGAGAAAAGCCTAGTCTCGTTGTATAAAATAAATCAAATGTTCTGCCCCCGCAGTAATCGTCGCTGATAAAGAGGCTGCTAATGTGTGTGCGAGATGAGCGGCTGAGTAGGCCAGCTACATGAGAGGAGCGGCTGAATAGAGCACCGAGAGTACCCACTAGGCCACTACGCAGGTTTACTTCCCCTGCATTGATAGTACAGCGATGGTTCTAGAGAACAGTAGTACCCTCCACTTCCAACTGTAGCTCCTTGGCCCTGAGATTCAAGAGTTCCAAACTGGTGCACTATAATAGACTAGACTAGAAGTACAATAGATCGCACTACTAGTTGAGAAAAGTAGTACTAATCTCTGCTACAAAGATGCAATACGTACTCCTCAAATCACATAATGTAAGGCGTTTTTGACACTAGTTGGCGTGTACAAAAATGGCAAAAACATACCCAAAATTTCTTAATCCACGCCAAAAACTACTACCTAGTGCCAAAAATTTCTTACTAGTGCTATTATTTACAATATAATGCAATCCCATAATGTTCCATAATGCTAGTACTAGTAGTAAATAATATCCTCACCCCTTCGCTGAGGAACGACCTACAGTTGGAAGGGACGAGGCCCTGCGGTTACTACGCTCTTATCCCCTCCTCGCCAGTTCCCCTCTCCCCGAAGAGAAGGCAGTTCGTCGCAGCGCCCATGGATTCGCCAGGCGGTTCTCCTCCTCGTCGGGGCTGGGAGACCTTGGACAACGATCCTCTGGGAGAAATCGCATGCCGCTCCGACGTCCTAACCGCCGCAAGACTCGGTGCTTCTTGCACCAAGTTTTTCAAGACGCTGCTTAAACAGGCTTGGGAAAAGACCATGCTTGTTGGTCTTCCATGCGTCCTCGAGGAGAAGGTTCTTCTATGGGACAATCCTTCGAACAGTCCACCGCTCCCTGGCCATGGTTGCACGTTGACTCCGAGTTGCCGACGTTGAGAGGTAGTCTGATTTTGTCCGATGAGCAGGTCAGTAATGGAGTTTGATCATGTAGTACTTAGTTATTCCATTTCCATCCCGCCATTTCTCCGCTGCCCACCGTCTTATATATAGGTCTGGGTCGGTGCCAATGAAGATTGGCTTGCATACCTCCACCATTGGGATCGGCCTTCCTGACTGGCTGGGCTTGAATATGTATGATGATGCCTACATGAGATTGAAGAAGATAGCAATTGCGGACCCGCCGACAAAGCGACGCGGCTACAGCCATTACTATCTCATCGCGGTGTTCGACATAAGGATTTCCATCAATGCAAGAGGTAGTAACGGCAGAGGCTGGCGCATGTTGGCGGGGGCAGATTTGTACCCCTCCATGTTCGAAGACGCCGTGCGCCATCTAGGCCGCATCTTTGCGATGACAAGCCAGGGGACTTGTTTCATCTTGTTGCCATCCTACGGTACGGGAGATTACAAATGGAATGCCCAAACCATCATTTGCATCCCTAGCGGTACTCCATTATTTTGCAAGGACCAGTCATCCCCCGATCAAAATAAGATTGCCGATCCTGGATGTGCATTTGCATCTGCGATTCGGTCTAACCTGGAACCTTGTAGCTAACTTTGGCATATTGGGATCAACTATCTTAGCAGTCATTACCCATGGTACCACTGATGTGCAACATGGTCACACAATCTACCACGATCGGACCGTCACCATCTACCCATGTATTCCATTTTTTAACCCTCTCACCTTCTATTTCATTGTTGTACTAGTAGTATACTTTGTAGTACTAGTAGGAGTACTTTTTACCTTGGAGGACGCGTATAGCGAGCTAGGCCCTTGAAGACTTGAACCCACTAGCTGCCACCATTTTTATTTTTCCGTGTCTTACTATCTCATCCATGTAGCCAAGAGTGGCTATATATAATAAGCCGGTTATTTTACTTCGTCTATACCGGAGTAGTACTATTTGCTGCACAGTATTACTGACCGCCATATTTGAGCACAACATTATTATGCATGGACCTTGACTATGTACGTCACCATGTGTCCAGATCTGGGATGCCAAGTGTACCAGATGAACGGCGCCGAGTTCGACCCCCGTGATGCTACATGGGTGCCGAGGAACACTCTTGGAGAGTACTCGCTTTTCATCGGTGACAGCTACCCCATTGTGAAGCGGATGCCACCTTCCGTGCACGACACGGAAGGCCTGCCGTTCATGAAGCATGGTTGTGTCTTCAGTGTGCACCGCCGGATGAACGACATGCTGGGACACGCTATCCTTTATTTATGCCGCTTCAGCTTGGATGAGTCTCCATCGTGTGGAACCGGTCTAGAAAGCTACGACAATGATTCCCGTTGCCCACAGCTATGGATCATGCCATCCATGAAGAACACCTGGGACTAGAACCTGGAGGAGGACATGTAGCCCATCTATAACGTGTAAGTGGAGTACGGTAATTGTGAACGGTAGCACTGTGAATATATGTAGACTAGTCATGCACAAATTTATCACATGAATTGGAGATGAACTTGTGTGGCATACTGGCATTTGTCCTTTAGAATTTATTACTAGTAAATGTGTTATGTGTACGTGCAACTTGTGTGGTTGTTGCACGGGCTCCAACATGCTCTTTGAGAAAAAAAAGGTGGCACAGCTTTGGATATACGTGACATGGTGGCATCATACAGTAGTATCGTTCGCTATAGTTGTAGTACACTCCTACTAGGACGACAACTCCTATAAAACCTTGCGCTTCGCTCTTTGCCTCTTCGGGAGGTTCAACAGTTTGTACTCGTGTGAACCTTGCACTTGGCTCTTCGCCTCTTCGGAAGGTCCAACAATGATGATACTACAGTACAATATGCTTCTGGGAATCTGACACCGATTGAACTGCTGCACGTCCACCGCGAGGGCAAAGGCGAGGGAGAGGGAGTGGGAGAGGGTGCTGTAGTCAAAACCCTCTCCTCGTCCTGCGAACCACCGCGCGCGTGGGCGAGGGAGAGGCGTAGTAAGCAAGCTTCTCCTTGTTCGATGAGTTGACGGGACACATCAAAGCAGTACTAGTACTAGTAGTAGTAATCCATACTGCGTCCTTTCCGATTAATATGGCTTAATTTGAAACGAGAAAATCATACTGGCGGTCAACGTATGTAACAATACGCTCTTTACGGTCACTATATATAGTTTTGCGGCGATTATACGATCACTAGCTCATCGTATTGCACCCTACTGACCGGCCACATAGTCGACGTGGCACTTTGTTGACTAGTTAAATTGTCACCTGGTTTCTGGGTCCCACCTGTCAGTTGGCAAAGCAAAGAAATCAATTAAGCAAAACTTTACGCAGGTGCGACACGAGTCCAACCCTTGCGCGTGAACCGCCCTGGCTGTGTATGTTCACGTGTCCTCCCTCGGTCTTCCAACAAAGAGTGTACATCGGCTATAAAACAACGAGTGTAGTACATGATGTACATCTACACTTCCAATGCATTTAACCTTTAATCTAAATCGATATTGATTGACTAATGCACCAACTTGTGCTGTAGGTATAGGCTACATGTCTATCCACAGCATTCAACGGCCTTCATTTAATCTTCTTATCTCAATGGTCGCATGCACACATAAGTCTGCTACTTTTGGGAGTTAATTATGCCCTGGTCAATGTGTAAATCTCTAAATGTACAGTATTTCACGGACGTAGGGAGTAGGTTGATCACTTAAGCATGAGCGTGTGTGTTGCGTCGTGTGCTGTGTGCCGCATGGGTGCGTGAGTGTTGCGTGCATCCATGTGTACGTGTGAGTGTTGCATGTTGCATGCATGCATGCATGGGGCTTACTCCCTCCCATTGACATGTTCATATTTCAAGCTTCCTCTGTTCCCTCCATATGGTTATACTCCCTCTGTTCCCAAATAGTATCGAGTAAAAGCCTCCCTCTGTTCCCAAATACGGAGTATTTGTCTTTCTACAGATTTCAACAAGTGACTAGGTACGGAGCAAAATGAGTGAAGTAAGCGTAGAGGCATAGGGATACTATAGAAAGGAAGTCCTCGCGATCCATTATTCCCCATCTCGGTCAGAGAGAACTATTCAACTAGTCTTTGCAGTGAAGTGACAATACACGCTGCAGCAGATGGGACACGTAATTAATAAGCTGAATCAGCGTGTTGGTTTTACTAAATCAGCCTTACCCAGTACTGCCATCATGTTTGCCAGTGGAGCACGCTTCCGCAAATACACCTACGCACCTCTGTCCTCCATTAACTGACATATGGGCCCTGTTGTGGTAGACCCACATGTCATCGGTGTAAGTGTTTACACTCCAAAGGACAGTATATCCTGGTAGTAGTACTAGTAGAATTGAGATTGAATGCACTTTCTTCCCCATCTTCCACTCTTCTTCCTCCTTTCTTCCTCTTCCTCCTCTCTTCACCATCACCGGCCACACACCATTTACCCCCTCTCACTGCTCACCCGCCCACGCCATCTTCCTTGGTAGCTCGCGCGTACCATATCCCCCCGCTCACTGCTCGGCCACACGAGGAGAAGCTTCTTCGCTTCGCCGCTTGAATCCACTTCCCGCTGGCTCGCAGGCACCGAAAACCCCAATGGCAGAACCGACTGACACGCAGAGCCACGATTGGAATTCCCTCCCCGATGTTCTCTTGGAGAAGATCTGTAGTCGTATGGACCTACTCAGCACCGTCTGTCTGGTCACAGGCTCGATGTCTTTGTATCGTCTACTCGTCTGCAACCGGCCGACTCTTTTCAAGACACCCTGCTTACTGATGCCTGATCCTCGCAGGTGGCCCAGACACCGACTTGACGATCCTACGGAGGTTGCCGTGGTGCCCCTCGACATGCTACATGTCCTTCATGCGCGGCCACTACTGGGCGGGCATGAAGGCCAACTGGATCGTCCTCATCCACCACACCGGTAGTCCGTGGTGTCTCGTGGATATCTACACCCAGCGAGAGATCACCCTTCCATCGTTGGATACCGCCGCCATCGAGCCTCGCGGCCCGCCGGACACTCCTGCCTACTACGCATGAGACGCATGAAGCTTTTGGCTCGACCTCTGTTTGCAGAAAGTTGTAATCTGCGAAGTGCCCACACCATCAGAAGACTACATGGATTACAAGCTCGTTGCCTTGTTCAACATGGGATTAGTCTATCTGGAATCCGGTCGCCTTACATGGTTATGGCTCATCATCAATCCTGTTGAGGCAAAATTTCTGTCTGATGCTATAGTGCACGATGGCATCCTTTGCGCGGTCGACGCACAGATTGGCTGCCTATACTGGTGGAATCTATCGTCGTGTAATCATTCTATCTCATCTCATCTTTACCTTATGAATACGACTGCCTGTTCATTTGTTACAAATTTAGAATGCATAGCATGTCTATAACCACATCATTGCTATATGTTCCTCTCATTTCCTAGATTTTTATGACCACACATGTTATTGGTAGAGTTGATATGAGAACAATTGGCACCTAATGATTGTTAGAATACATATTATGAGCATAAAATCATGATTGCTATATGTTACTCTCGTTTACAAGATTTTTATAACAACGCATGTTATTGCTTAGATTTGATATGAGAACAGTAGTAGTAAGTGCTATGGTAGAATATGAGTAGGCGCTATCATAGCTGTTTTCCTCTCATTGTTACATGATGTTTGAACCATGACATATTGCTAGAATATGAAATCCATTGGCTTATTTTTTTAACTTGGGGTATGATTATGACCACGACATTGCAATTCTCTGTCTATGATATGTGTCACTGTTATAATAATCTTAATTCCACACATACTCTGAACATGATTGTTTATTTTTGTCCTTTTGGTCTCCAATTTGAATTGTTGAAGCATATGCAAATGCGCTGGCCTTCATGATTCCAGGACCTGGAATCAACCAGCCGATGGGTGGTGGTTTATCGCTCGTTCAGCTGACGGTAGTCATTTGATGCTCATTCGCACGTACCAAATTGACCAAACCATTACATCAAACCACATGCAGTACAATGCATGGGGTGTTTGTGACATTGATGGCTATGGCTGCTTCGTGTTCGAGAAAGATCCCAGCTCCATTGGGCGGCGATTCAAGCTGAGGCGGGTTTACAGCCTCGGCAACCACTCCTTGTTCCTCGGGCTCAATTATCCGATCATCCAACCAATCATCGATCATATCACCGGCGATGATTACTATGCTATGCAACTTCCATTCGCGAGGGGGGGGGGGATGTGTTTACACATCATACCATGGGTTTCATGAATCACCATATCCAGAGATTCGTCGACACAGCTTGTTTCCAGATAATCTTCAGTGTGTGAAAGGCATCAAGCTTCCATGCAATGGATGGTTTTTGCAAACCCGACACGCGGCGATGTGGTTCAAGCCAACACCAAATATGCACAACTTGATTCGTGCTGATATCTAGACCGAGCCATGTATTCTACTGCTGTAGCACGACCCTCTTTTTTTGGATATTATGTACTGTTGTTAGTTTGAAGCTCTCCTCTGGTTTGAAGGATAGATACCTTCCTGGGATCAAGTGCATCCTAACTCACCTGCACAGGATGTACTGATAATGATGATGGAGATGTTGTGCAGAAGCCATATATCAGTTAGGCTTCAAGTGCGTACTTGTTAGTTAAACCTATGTATAAATTGTGACACTAAATAAGACTAGTAAGTAGTACAGTAGCAGTACTAGTATACGTTGGTCAAATTATTCATCATGTCCACACATTGAATTGATGTGACAACATGCTGCGCGTGAGGTGACACAAGAATCCCGGCGGCGTGTTCGGGTATTCTGGACATCAGATTTGGAGTACCACTTATCTGTCGAAATCTTTCATCATTCACTTAAAACAGTCGATTGATCATACATTGAGTACCATATAACTGGAATTACCGATGCAAGTCGAAGAACGATTGGCCGGTGCTGCCGGCTGGCATCAAGTTCGATCCCACGGATCAGGAGCTGATCGAGCACCTTGAGGCCAAAGTGAGTGCTGACAGCGCGAGATTTCAGTCTCTCATTGATTTGTTCTTACCAGCCATCGACAGCGAGCACGGCATATGCTAGACCCAACCTGAGAAACTTCCAGGAGACACTGATCGGCCTTCTCTTGCACAAACACATTCCTTTGTTTATAGCTCCATTTTTCTTTTTAGACGTAGACCTGGTGAAGCAATTACAATTTGACAGTTAATAAAAAGTGAAACAAGTGACTGCAACATGCCAAAGATGTTATGAAAATGCCAACTAGGTACACTAAAACCTGTATTCCACAATCTGCAGTATCACAATCGAGTGGCCTAAGGAAGCATTTCTTCTAGCGCAATTCAGGCGTTCAAAGGGGCACGTGGACGGCGTAGCAAGTTCTGATCGGAGTGTGGCATGCACGCGATGTGGCACAAGACCGGCAATACCTGGCGGTGATGGTCAACGGCCGCAGACGGGCAGCAAAAAGGTTCGGTGCTGCACACCAACAAGAACTTCACCAGCGAGAGGACCAATCGGGTGATGCACCGCCACCTCGGGGACCTGGAGCAAGAGAAGGAGCGGGAGCTGGTCCTCTGCAAGATTTTCTACCAGACGAACACTAGGGCCAGGAGTAAAAAGATTAGAAGTTAGTTTGGTATTGGTAGTTGTACTACCTTGTCGTCCACAAGGTGGTATTGTTGTTAACGATCTTTTGGTATGAACTTGCATTTGCTTCCAACCATCATGCCGAGGGTCGACGTAGATATAAAGCTGAATCATTTGTTTCGAAACGATTTTTCAGGCACCTGATTTTTATTTGATGGGTAGCATAAGCACTCGCCGTTCGAATTCCTAGTTCTCCAATTTTTTCGAAACTAGTGCATGCACTTATTATCACGATAAAAAAATAATATCCGTGTTGCATCCCAGTTATCAGTCTGTACTTGCAGAATTCTCTCGTTTATTGAGCACGTATATTGTATTTTCAGGTCGAGCAAGTTTCAACTGGGCTGTAGACTGCCCAGAGTTGGTTTTGTTTTTAACAGGCCCAGCCCATGACGACAACGGGGCACAAAGATCCAGCAGGTATCTAGCGGCCTCGCCCGCCAGCATTAGTTATATTTTGTCTTACAACATCCGCAGGCAGTTTTTTATGAATCAAACACAGAACCCAGTTCTATTTTCCTCTTGAAATGCAAGTCCTACATCCGTTTTCTAATCTCTACCTATAGTTTTACTAGTTCATATACATGTATCATTATATTGAAAACACATAAAATTCCCTTTTCATATTTACATCCTTATTTTTGTTGTTTTTTCCCACCCAGCGCTGATTTTTTTACCACTGGTTTTCCCTTAAACCAACTCAATTGTCCCACGTCTTATTTCCTTACAAAAACAAAATGATTTTTTTGGCAAATCAATAAGTTCTTAAAAAAATGTTTATCATTTCAGGATTACAACAGTTCGGACTCCACCGAAATATGCAAAATAAGGTTGAACTTTTTGACCGTGGTCCTGGGCAGAAAATGGGCTATAATAAATTAGTTAAGAATTAGCAAATGGGCTGCAAATTATAAAAAATAGCAAATGGGGTTTATGTTGTCTGCCACAGATTTGGAGGCTGACTTGTGGGCCTACTAAGTTCATGCGTACACAAGGTTTCTCAAAAAAGAAACTTAGTCAACAATCGACTCTACCAGCGTCAGACCGTTAGATGTCAATCTAACGGCAATCGTGCTTCTTCAGTCACTGATCTTCCTGCCCCAGCCGCCCAAACCAGCGCCGTCGGAACCGCCTGCTCCCGCTTCCCGTGGCCTGAAGTGCTGCCGGGAAGGCCTCACGGCCCCATCATACTCGCATCCCTGGCCTGTCTATCCCTCTACTCACCCACACCTCCTGTTATTTTCCGGCGACGGCAGCCGAACCAGTCAACCCTCGTACTCTCCACCGCGTGGGCAGCCACTGCCGTGTCTTCCCCGGCTCCGTGTCGTTCCCTTCGTAGGCCTCGCCGTCGTGCACCGCACTAGTGCTCTCGGCGCGGCATGGTAAATGATGTCCATCCAACGACCGTAGTGCTTCTTCAACCTCTGGTCTTCTTGCCCCAGCCGCCCAAAGCAGCGCCGGTCGTGCCGCATGCTCCTGCCTCCCGTGGCTAGCTGTGCTGCCGCGGAGGCCTCACCGTCCCCATACTACGCCCACTGCTGGCCAGGTCATCCCTCCATTCACCCACTCCCACTGTTATTCTACGGCAACGGCATCCTCACACCGCAGCCGAACCAGTGAACCCTCGTACTCCTGTCCGCATGGGCATCCACTGCCGCGTCTTCCCCGGCTCCGTGTCGTCGCCTTCCTAGGCCTCGCCGTCGTCCACCGCCATGGTGCTCTCGACGCGGCATGGTCAATGTGGTCAACGACCGACTTCCATCGGAAGAGTACTGTACGTGGAGAAGCTGACAGCTGGGTCCACGGCAGCCGCAAGGAAGTGCCTCCTTATTACTGCTACGTCTTGATCTTGCATTGGTTTTCCTCGAAGACGAGAGGGTGATGCAGGAAGTGTAGCATAAGTATTTCCCTCAGTTTTGAGAACCAAGGTATCAATCCAGTAGGAGGCTTCTCAAAAGTCCCACGCACCTACACAAACAAACTAAGAACTCGCAACCAACCCAATAAAGGGGTTGTCAATCCCTTCACGGCCACTTGTGAAAGTGAGATCTAATAAAGATAGTAAGATAAGATAAATATATTTTTGGTATTTTATAATATAGATGCAAAAAGTAAAGATGCAAATAAAAGTAGATTGAAAGCAAATATGATAAGAGATAGACCCGGGGGCCATAGGTTTCACTAGAGGCTTCTCTCAAGATAGCATAAGTATTACGGTGGGTGAACAAATTACTGTCGAGCAATTGATAGAAAAGCGCATAGTTATGAGATTATCTAGGCATGATCATGAATATAGGCATCACGTCCATAACAAGTAGACCGACTCCTGCTTGCATCTACTACTATTACTCCACACATCGACCGCTATCCAACATGCATCTAGAGTATTAAGTTCATAAGAACAGAGTAACGCATTAAGCAAGATGACATGATGTAGAGGGATAAACTCATGCAATATGATATAAACCCCATCTTGTTATCCTCGATGGCAACAATAAAATATGTGCTTTGCAACCCTTTCTGTCACTGGGTAAGGACACTACAAGATTGAACCCAAAGCTAAGCACTTCTCCCATGGCAAGAAAGACCAATCTAGTAGGCCAAACCAAACTGATAATTCGAAGAGACTTGCAAAGATAACTCAATCATACATAAAAGAATTCAGAGAAGATTCAAATATTATTCATAGATAAACTTGATCATAAACCCACAATTCATCGGATCTAGACAAACACACTGCAAAAAAGAGTTTACATTGAATATATCTCCACAAGAGAGGGGGAGAACATTGTATTGAGATCCAAAAAGAGAGAAGAAGCCATCTAGCTAATAACTATGGACCCGTAGGTCTGTGGTAAACTACTCAGAACTCATCGGAGGGTCAAGGATGTTGATGTAGAGGCCCTCCGTGCTTGATTCCCCCTCCGGAAGAGTGCCGGCGAAGGCTCCAAGATGGGATCTCGCGGATACAGAAGGTTACGGCGGTGGAAATTGTGTTTCGTGGTGCCCCTGGATGTTTTTGTTGTATGTAGATATATGGGAAGAAGAAGTACTTCGGTGGCCGCCCGAGGGGCCCACGAGACAGGGGGCGCGCCCTACAGGGGGAGGCGCAACCTCCTCTCTCGTGTGGTCCTCGTAAGCTTCTTGACTTGCACTCCAAGCTCTCCGGATCAAGTTCGTTCCAAAAATCACGCTCCCAAAGGTTTCATTCCGTTTGGACTCCATTTGATATTCCTTTTCTTCGAAATACTGAAATAGGCAAAAAAAAACAGCAATATGGGATGGGCCTCCGGTTAGTAGGTTAGTCCCAAAAATGATATAAATGTGTAAAATAAAGCCCATAAACATCCAAAAGAGGTAATATAATAGCATGGAACAATCAAAAATTATAGATACGTTGGAGACGTATCAATTACGTGGAAAATAATTATTCCTCCACCTGACAGCAGGTACCCACCAGGCGGACCACCAATATTTCGCGGATAAAACGTTTCCCCCCTGACTGCTGGGACCCACCGGATGGGCCACCGTATTTAGTGAAAAAAACGTTTGCCCCTGACTGCTGGGACCCACCGGACGGACCACCATATTTCACGAAAAAACGTTCCCCCGCTGTCAGCTCGGACCCACCGGAAGTGCCTCCTTATTACGCACAGAAAAATGAATACTCCCCCAGCTAGCTGGGACCCACCATGGTGGGAGGCTGACTTATGGGCCTACTAAGTTGACGGGGACGGAGCGCTTTGTCAACTTAGTCAATATGAACGATTCTAGCTCCAGTGACCGTACGATGTCCATCCAACGGCCATCGTGCTTCTTCAATCTCTGCTCTTCCTGCTCCAGCCGCTCAAACAAGCGCCGGCGGGACTGCCTACTCCCTCCTCCCCACGGCCGGCTCTGCTGCCGCGCAGGCCTCATCGCCCCACCGTACTCCCATCGCTGGCCTAGCCATCCCTCTACTCACCCACACCTGCTGTTATTCTCCGGTGACGGAAGAAGAACCAGTAAACCCTCGTAAAGTCGTACTCCCCTCCGCGTGGGAAACAACTGCCGAGTCTTCCCTGCCTCCGTGTCGTTCCCTTCCTAGGCCTAGCCGTCATCCACCGCCCTGGTGCTCTCGGCGCGGCCTGGTCAACATGGTCAACGACCGACATGCATTTGAAGTGGACTGTACGAGTGTACGTGGAGAGGCCGACAGCTGGGTCCACGGCCGCATGCAAGGAAATGCCTCCTTATTATGCGCAAAATAATGATTCCTCCACGACATCGAGGACCCACCGAAGGGCCTCAGTATTTCACGAAAAAACGTTATCGCCGCTGACAGCTCGGACCCACCAGCTATATCTTCGCACGCAAGGAAGTGCCTCCTTATTACGCACAAAAAATGAATACTCCCCCTGTTAGCTGGGACCCAGTATAGTGGCAGGCTGACTTGTGGGCCTACTAAGTTGACAGGGACGGATGGCTTTGTCTACTTAGTCAATATGCACGATTCTAGCTCCAGTGACCGTACGATGTCCATCCAACGGCCGTAGTGCTTCTTCAACCTCTGGTCTTCTTGCTTCAGCCGCCCAAACCAGCGCCTGTCGTGCCTCGTGCTCCTGCCTCCCATGGCCGGCTGCGATGCGGCGAAGGCCTCACCGACCCCTACTACTCCCACCGCTGGCCAGGCCATCCCACTACTCACCCACACCCCCTGTTATTCTGCGGCGACGGCAGCCTCACACCGCAGCGAACCAGTGAACCCTCGTACTCCTCTACGCGTGGGCATCCACTGCCGCGTCTTCCACGGATCTGTGTTGTCCCCTTCCTAGGCCTCGCCGTCGTCCACCACCCTGGTGCTCTCGGCGCGACGTGGTTAATGTGGTCAAGGAACGGCTTCCATCGGACGTGGACTGTACGTGGAGAGGCTGACAGCTGGGTCCACGGCCTTAGCAAGGAAGTGCCTCCTTATTACGTGCAATATAATTATTCCTCCACCTGACAGCGGGGACACACCGGACGGGCCACCATATTTCGCGAAAAAAACGTTTCCCCCCTGACTGCTGGGACCCACCAGCTACATCTTCGCACGCAAGGAAGTGCCTGACAATCGGGACCCACCTGGTCGTAGCGTGCGTAGCGTTGTCATTCTGGTCGCGAACGTGTACGTACATATATACTGGTGGATGTAGAGGCGCGCATGTGTCGTAGTAGAGGCGCGCACGTAGCATATACACATATGTATAGTGGCCAGGGTGCAAGAAAGAAAATATGGCCACGTATGTGTACATACGGGCGGGGTCTCGAACGCCTACTCGCGCATACGTACGGCCAGGGATCGTGTACATGGCTGGGTCGGAATGGAGAAACAACGTCGTCGTCGTGTTCATGGGGAGGCAACGGAATGCGTCGTGTTCACGGGGCAACGGAATGTGTCGTGTTCATCGGGAGGCAGCGGAGCGTGGGAGCCAACCGGCTGGGTCGGAACGGAATGCGTGGTCGTGTTCATCGGGAGGCTTGGACGGAATAGGCGATGGAAGCGAGGCTGGCGTATCGCTGGCGAGAAATGGACCTCCTATGTTCAAACGGGGTCCTGTTGATCGGGAGGGGTGTGGCGTACCGCAAAACGGAGGAAACAAACCTCCTACGGTCGAAGCGGGGTCCCGTTGATCGGGAGGGTGTGGCGTGCCGCAAAAGCGGAGGAAGCGGACCTCCTACGGTCAAACGGGGTCCTGTTGATCGGGAGGGTGTGGCGATCTTGCAAACGCAGACAAACGGACCTCCTACGGTCGAAACGGGGGTCCTGCTCATCGGGAGGGGTGTGACGTACCGCAAAACGGGACTCCACGGGATACTTTTCATCTCCACCAGCGACCTCCTCCAGCCTCCACGGGCTACCGTCGACCTCCTTCAGCCTCCATGGGCTCCTGTTCATCCAGCCTCCACCGCGCGCTACTCCACCGGCTACTGTTCAACCACCCCTCCACCATCTACTATTCATCCAGCCCTCCACACCACGGGGTCCTGTTCAACCACCCCTCCACGGGCACCTGAAAGTGCAACTATCCCTAGGTGGTTTTGGTAATTCCTAACAACATATAGCTCATTGAGCTAACATTATTCCAAGATGAATATTTCAGGAAAAGCTCAATGAATGGCATGGCATGGATGAGGAAAGTGGACCCCTCAAAATACTAAGGATAAAAGGATTGGCTCAAGCTCAAAAGCTCAAGACTCTACATTTTATATTTTGGTGATCCAAGATCACATTGAGTCTATAGGAAAAGCCAATACTATCAAGGAGGGATGAGGTGTTGCTTAATGATTTTCTTGCTCCATAGTGCTTAGTGATATGCTCCAAAGCCCTCAACTACTTTCTCACATCCACATATGACCCAAACCAAAAGTCAAACTCAGCCCCACCGATTCTTTCTATCCGGCGCCACCGAGTTCAGATGTCATAGCCACTGCCACAAACCCTAGGCAAATCGGTCTCACCGATAGGGATCTCGGTCTCACCGAGATGGGATTGTAATCTCTCTGTTTCCCTTCGTAAAATTCCGGTCCCACCGAGATGAGCGATCGGTCCCACCGTGATTGCAATGTAAACTCTCTGTTTCCCTTTCGTAACATTTTGGTCCCATCGAAATTAGCGAACCGGTCCCACCGTGTTTACCTGACCAACTCTCTGGTTAGCTTATTACCAAAGTCGGTCTCACCGAGTTTGTGTAATCGGTCTCACCGAGATTACGTTATGCCCTAACCCTAACCATATCGGTCCTACCGAGTTGCATGTCGGTCCCACCGAAAATCATAACGGTCACTAGATTTGCTGAGTTGGTCCGACCGAGTTTCTCAATTCGGTCTCACCGAGATTGGTAAATTGTGTGTAACGGTTAGTTTTTGTGTGGAGGCTATATATACCCCTCCACCCACTCTTCATTCTTGGAGAGAGCCATCAGAACGAACCTACACTTCCAATACACATTTTCTGAGAGAGAACCACCTACCCTTGTGTTGAGGCCAAGTTATTCCATTCCTACCATATGAATCTTGATCTCTAGCCTTCCCCAAGTTGCTTTCCACTCAAATCTTCTTTCCACCAAATCCAAATCCTGTGAGAGAGAGTTGAGTGTTGGGGAGACTATCATTTGAAGCACAAGAGCAAGGAGTTCATCATCAACACACCATTTGTTATTTCTTGGAGAGTGGTGTCTCCTAGATTGGCTAGGTGTCACTTGGGAGCCTCTGACAAGATTGTGGAGTTGAACCAAGGATTTTGTAAGGGCAAGGAGATCGCCTACTTCGTGAAGATCTACCGCTAGTGAGGCAAGTCCTTTGTGGGCGACGACCATGGTGGGATAGACAAGGTTGCTTCTTCGTGGACCCTTCGTGGGTGGAGCCCTCCGTGGACTCGCGCAACCGTTACCCTTCGTGGGTTGAAGTCTCCATCAACGTGGATGTATGATAGCACCACCTATCAGAACCAAGACAAAAACATCCGTGTCTCCAATTGCGTTTGAATTCTCCAAACCCTTCCCTTTACATTCTTGCAAGTTGCATGCTTTACTTTCCGCTGCACATATACTCTTTGCATGCTTGAATGAATTGTGTAAAGATTGCTTGACTTGTGCCTAGATAGCTAAAATCTGCCAAAGACTAAAATTGGGAAAAGGATAAGTTTTTATTTGGTCAAGTAGTCTAATCACCCCCCTCTAGACATACTTTCGATCCTACAAGTGGTATCAGAGCTTTGGTCTCCATTCGCTTTGATTTCCATTGCTTTTGGTGGTCATAGCCTTGGTTTCACAACCTAGGAGAGTATGGCGTCTAGCGAGGGAAATTATCACCGAAGAGGTCCTTACTTTGATGGTACTAATTTTGCTAGTTGGAAGCACAAGATGAAAATGCATATTCTTGAACATAACCCCGCCGTTTGGGCTATTGTGTGTATTGGCTTGCAAGGTGAATTCTTTGATGGAAGAGAACCGAACCGTGAAGCTTGCGCGGAAGAGTCGAAGATGCTGCAATACAACGCTCAAGCTTGTGATATCCTCTTCAATGGATTGTGCCCCGAAGAATTCAACAAAATCAGCAGTCTTGAGAATGCAAAGGAAATTTGGGATACTTTGATTGATATGCATGAAGGTACCGACTCCGTCAAGGAATCCAAGTTGGATGTGCTTCAAAGTCAACTTGACAAGTTCAAAATGAAGGACGGTGAAGGTGTCGCTGAAATGTACTCTAGGCTTGCTCTTATCACAAATGAGATTGCCGGCTTAGGAAGTGAAGAGATGACCGACAAATTCATCATCAAGAAGATCCTAAGAGCTTTGGATGGAAAATATGATACCGTGTGCACATTGATCCAAATGATGCCCGATTACAAAGATCTCAAGCCAACGGAAGTCATTGGAAGAATTGTTGCTCATGAGATGTCACTCAAGGATAAGGAGGAACTTCACAACAAGTCAAGTGGTGCTTACAAAGCCTCATGTGAAGCCCCCACATCATCAAGTGAGAAACAAACCTTCAATGAAGAATTGAGCTTAATGGTGAAGAACTTCAACAAGTTCTACAAGAATAGAAGCAAAGAGAGAAGCTCCAAGTCAAGGTCCTACAATGACAAAAGATCTTCTAGTTGAGAGCGCAATTGCTACAATTGTGGGAGACCCGAACACTATTCCAATGAGTGTACGACACCCTACAAAAGAAGAGAAGAATCACCCAAGAGAAGAAGTAGAAGAGACGAATCACCACCAAGAGAGAGGAGGAGTAGAGATAATCGTTATGAAAGAAGACCCTCACGGAGAAGCAAAGATTCGGAAAGGAAGGACAAGTCATCAAGGAGCTACACAAAATGAAGACATCAAGCTCATGTTGGTGAATGGGTATCCGGCTCCGACTCCGACAATCACTCAGAGAGAAGTTATCACTCCGACTCCGAATATACTCAAGATGAAGGTGTTGCCGGTCTAGCACTTGTGTCAACCAACTCCTATGACATATTTGATTCACCAAATGAAGGAATTGGAAGATGCTTCATGGAAAAAGGTCCAAAGGTAACACATCTCGAGTATGGTGATTTCAATAGTGATGAAGATGACTTGTTAGGTGATGATGATTTACTTGTTGACAACTCTAGTGATGAATACTATGATGAAATGTCAATTAATCATGCTAATCAAGATAAAACGAATGACAATGATAAGGAGAAGATTGAGCTTCTAACTAAAGAACTAAACACTCTTAAGTTAGCTCATGAAACTATCTTAGAAGATCATCGAGAACTTTTAAGGACTCATGAGAAGTTACACTTTGAAAAGCTCAACCTTGAGCAGGAGCATGAGTTCTTAAAGGCAATCAATGATGATCTCCGTAAGAAAAGTTCTTCTTACATTGCCAAGCGTTTACTGTTATCTACTTACATCCCTCAAGTCAAGTCTAGTAACAAGAACAAGAAGGATTCTTCCTCTAGTAGTAACAATATTCATGCTAAATCCAATGTTGTTGCTTCTAGTAGTTCTCTTGATTCCACTAATGATTCTCTTAGCCAAGTTACACTTGAGCAAGAAAATAGCTTATTGAAGGGAATTATAGAGAAAGGTGTTTACAAGAGCCTTGCGGGAGTAAGCAATTTGAGGAAATTGTATGCAAAGCAAGGAAGGCACCGGAAGAACCAAGGTGTTGGTTTTGAATGAAAGTTCAATGCCAATGGAGTTGAGTGGGAAGAAGATCAATACCCCAAGACGAAGTTTGTTCCTCAACAAGAGAAGTATGATCCTACTTCCTTCAAGGGGACACAAGCTCAAGATGATCTTCCACCACAAGACCATAAGCAAAAAGGCAAGGATAAGCTTCAAGAGGAGATTGATGCGTTTGAAGAAGCTCCAATGGCCTTGGTCAAGTGGGTTTCCAAGACTACGTCAAGCTCTACTTCATCAACTACGACTACAACTCCAAGGATTCCCATCAAGATGATGTGGATCCCGAAGAAGAAGAACTAGAGAGTTCTTGAGGGTGACTCCGCCAACATATTTCACTCATATCATTTTGGCAACTACAGGTGCAATCAAATTTCACATCTTGCACTAGTTCAAGGAGTCACAAACCATCTTGTGGTAAGACAAGGGACAAGGTAACCTAATGCTCTTATAGACATTATCTTGTGTGTGCATCACTCTATGTCTATGGATATCCTTGTTTGTTCCTTGTGGGACTAACCCTTGTAGGTATTGAAAGTGCAACTCACTCCAAAAGGATTGCTCCAAATGATCTTCATCAACATTGAGCACCCACATCTTCAACACCTACATGAAGTCATCATCGACAAAACCCAAGGTTAGTTCATCCCTCTAAGGGGGCATCTCACATCTAGGGGGAGATTTACTCTAAAAATTGAGCTAAAGCAACTCTAATGGTGTGAACACATCAATGCATTATGTAAAAGTGGTAACCCCACTTGTGCTTAAACGATGAGTATGACCTATGATCAAATGTTCTCATTTGACTCCTAAGTCAATATACTCATATATAGATGACCTAGTCATCGCCAATTGCTTGATAGATGCTATAATTGGTTGTGCATGCTTTGCCACATATTTCATTTGCCATTTTATTCTGTGAGCATGTTAGTTGCATATTTCACTCATTCGAGGACATCCACTTGTTGTCATGATTGATTGGTTTCTTTTTCTTTTGCCAAGTGGATGGACAAGAATGCCTAAGAACCTTCTCTAGCTATCTATGCTCTTCTCGTCCCAAACTCTATTCATGCTGCATCACAAAATTTGACCAAGTCAGATTCGAACCACTCTGTGTGAGGAGCACTCGGAGTCCCCGATTCGTCAGACTTAAACTTCCAAAACTTCTTTGTGCATTTTGGTCTGACCGATTCTTCCATTTCGGTCATACCGAGATCACTAAGTCGATCTAGGTTTTCAATCTCGGTGCAACCGATTTGAACTTTTCGGTCACACCGAGTTGTCAGAATCGCTTGCGATTATGCATCTCGGTGCCACCGAGTTGTTCCACTCGGTCACACCGACAGGGTCAGGCTATATATAGCCACGGGCAAAAATTTGGAAACTTTCTCCAAACTCTTTCACCCGCGCATAGCCCGCTCTGCCTCCAGGGTCTCCGGATCGTCCTTCTCGTCGCCAGCCGCCTCCTGTCGCTGGTCTCCGCCGCCGTCAGAAATCATCCCCACCGTTGCTGCCGTAGCGAGTTCATCGCCGAACTAGGGTATTGACTCGATCACTGTGCTATCCCCGTCCGATCCCTAGCACATTGTGTTCAACATGAATCTTGCCACGATTGAAACTATTCTATCCAGTCAATACACTCTGTAGATTAGAGATGAATTTAAAAATTAGGGTTAGGTCTCCGCCGAGACCATCTCGGACCCACCGACTTGTAGAACTCGGTTCCACCGATTCGGCTAAGGACATTGCACATGTGATTCTCGGTCTGACCGAGAATTGCAAATTGGTGTGACCGAGTTCAGGACTTTGTGAAACCCTAGCAGTCTCGGTGCCACCGAACTGTGACTCGGTCCGACCGAGTTCACTAGTTTAGGTTCCAAAAACTGCTTCTGTATCACCGAGTTTACAAATCGGTTGATCCGAAATGCTTTCTGTGGAAAACTAAAACTAAGTTTTGACTCATTCTTTTGCAAAAATCTCTGTATTTTGTGATGATCATCCACTCTATCTCATCTATTTCTATTCACAGGGTCTGTTGTCAGTGATTGCAATATGTCTGATCAGAGTGACAGCTAGAATAGGGAAGAGGAGCAAGTTCAAATGAGTGAGGGCACTAGTACCTCTAGCAGCTCTGATGAGGGTAGGAGGAGCACCCCAAGCAACTTACCCAAAGCTGCCACCAGGACCAGAAAGAAGAGAACCTCAGAATCTGAGGATGAAGACTATGTGGTTGTTGAGGATGAGGCCATTTCCAAGAAAAAGGTGCTCAAGAAGGAGTATGGCACAGCTGCTGCCACTAAGCCTG
The DNA here is from genome assembly GCA_021605205.1 of Aegilops longissima. NCBI lineage: Eukaryota > Viridiplantae > Streptophyta > Magnoliopsida > Poales > Poaceae > Aegilops > Aegilops longissima. The sequence goes on from CM038677.1 coordinate 270,613,880, forward strand.
GTATGAAGACCAAAGTACCTGCCAAAAGGATTCCCATGTCTAAAGCCAGAGCCTCCACTCAAGCATCTTTGGAATCTGAACCCAAAGAGGCTGCTGCAGAAGGGAAGAAGAGGAAGGAAAGGGTCAAGAAGACCATGGCCAGAGTAATTGGAAAGCCTTCCATGATGGAAGAGGAGGAAGAAGAAGAGGTTGCTGCACCAGCACCCAAGGCTCAGAAGCTTATGGGTGAAGCTATCAGGTCAGGGGCTGCATCATCAAATCCCAAAGAAGCACCCAAAGCTGCCTCCAAACCCAAGACTGTACCTAAGAGAAGTACCAGGAACATTCCAGCTGCTGAGAAGAACAAGGCCCCAGTGCCTTAAGTTGTTGCTGAATAAGAAGATGATGAGACACATGTCTTGAGAAAATTGAAGCCAAAAATTCCAGATCATAATGATGCTCATCCTGTATATGAGAACATGAAGATTAGGAGAGACTCAGGATTGAGGCTATGGAGAGAGTCAGATCCATATGCCACCAGAAGGAGGACTGTTGTTGACTACAGGTTCCACACAAAGGAACAACAGGATTTCTATGAGACAGTGTTGTTGGACAAGAAGCCAATAGTGTGTGACATTAGGTGGGTTGACTAGACCTACATGAAGGAGAATGAGGAACACTATCCTGGTGTGTATGACAGTTTCAGTGCTTGTGGAGTGGCAAACTTTGTTGGGCAGAAGCTCAAAAAGTGGAATGAGGAGCTCATAATGCAATTCTACTCCACATCACACTTCTATCCAGATGGCAGGATAGTATGGATGTCTGAAGGTACTAGGTACCAATCATCTATTGAAGAATGGGCTAATCTGATCAATGCACCTAAGGAGGAAGATGATGACTTGGATGTCTATGCCAAGAAGAAGATGGATCATAACTCTATGGCACATATGTACAAGGAGATCCCAGATGCTGCTATAGGATCACACAAGTTTGGATCAGTACATTACCTTCTATCAGGACTGCCAACCATTAACTGGATCCTCAGGCACACTCTCTTGCCCAAGTCAGGTGATCACAACATGATCAGAGGCTATGCAATAAATCTGCTACACTTATTTGATGTGCCACAGAAGTTCAAGGTCATGAGCCTTATAGTTGAGACTATCAAGAGGACGGCTGCTGAACAAAAGAGAAGTTGTGGGTATGCCCCACAGATCTAGGAGCTGATTAACTCCAAGATGGGCACATGCACATACTTGTTGGACAAGGAGCACATGCCTATCTATCCAGACTTTGAGGACAACCAAGTGGTTATGGATGAAGATGAACCATCTTCAGTGCAAGCACAAGCTAAGAATGAGAAGGCAAGGACTGAGAAGGCTACCAAGATGCCAACAATGGTACAGGCATCTCTGTACTTTTTGAAGAGCAAACAGGATCAACTTGTCTACTTGATTGCATTCACTCTGAGGATTGAGAAGGGGCTGGCCACCCTGACTTGAAACAAGGAGAGCTTGGAGAGAATCATGGAGCAGAAGTTCTATGACATGGATGTGAAGGTCATAGAGATCCAGTCCATTGTTGAGAAACTTCAGGATGATATGCAGGAGAGGAAGGGCAAGTCAACCAATAAGGCATTTGCCAGAGTGCCTAGAGCTCAGAGATCAGCTGCAGTGCGGTGGATGCACACACGAGCCACTTCATCCGCACCAGCTACAGCTTCAAGCCACCAGCTCCAACATCTACTCCACCAGCTCCATCTACATCAACTGATGCCTTCGTCCTTGGCGTTTTATCTACACCACCACCTGAAGATCAAGCCTGAGAGACGATTTAGTACTATGCATTTTCTATGAACTTTTTTGTAACTTGTTGCCAAAGGGGGAGAAAAATGTATAGATCATAGGCTTCGAGAGAGAGTGTTGCTTTTTATTCTCTCTTGCTTTGGTGGTTGAACTTTATTTGCTTGTTTCAGATACATTATGTCTGTGTGATACTTGGATGATCATGTGTTTGATCATATGCTACATTTATGCTTGTTGGATGACATTATCCTTTTATCTCTATATGATCACTCACTTTGCTTGGTGATGAGTGCATGTATTCAATTATTATCATTTTGAGCGCTCCACCAAGATGTATGTGACATGGAAGAGTAACCCATGAGCCTAACTTCTTGTGCATTTGCAGACCAAAGAAAATCTTAAACTATGCACAAATTTAGGGGGAGCTCTTGCTTTTCACATACTTATCAAAGCGACAATTTTTTTCTCTCTCATTATCATTTGTCGAAGTTTTGATCTATATATGTTGTCATCAATTACCAAAAAGGGGGAGATTGAAAGTGCAACTATCCCTAGGTGGTTTTGGTAAATCCTAACAACATATAGCTCACTGAGCTAACATTATTCCAAGATGAATATTTCAGGAAAAGCTCAATGAATGGCATGGCAGGGATGAGGAAAGTGGACCCCTCAAAATACTAAGGATAAAAGGATTGGCTCAAGCTCAAAAGCTCAAGACTCTACATTTTATATTTTAGTAATCCAAGATCACATTGAGTCTATAGGAAAAGCCAATACTATCAAGGAGGGATGAGGTGTTGCTTAATGAGTTTCTTGCTCCATAGTGCTTAGTGATATGCTCCAAAGCCCTCCACTACTTTCTCACATCCACATATGACCCAAACCAAAAGTCAAACTCGGCCCCACCGATTCTTTCTATCCGGCGCCACCGAGTTCAGATGTCATAGCCACTGCCACAAACCCTAGGCAAATCGGTCTCACCGATAGGGATCTCGGTCTCACCGAGATGGGATTGTAATCTCTCTGTTTCCCTTCATTAACGTTTCGTCCCACCGAGATGAGCGATCGGTCCCACCGAGATTGCAATGTAAACTCTCTGTTTCCCTTTCATAACATTTCGGTCCCACCGAAATGAGCGAACCGGTCCCACCGAGTTTACCTGACCAACTCTCTGATTAGGTTATTACCAAAGTCGGTCTCACCGAGTTTGTGTAATCGGTCTCACCGAGATTACGTTATGCCCTGACCCTAACCATGTCGGTCCTACCGAGTTTCATGTCGGTCCCACCGAAAATCCTAACGGTCACTAGATTTGCTGAATCGGTCCGACCGAGTTTCTCAATTCGGTCTCACCGAGATTGGTAAATTGTGTGTAACGGTTAGTCTTTGTGTGGAGGCTATATATACCCCCTCCACTCACTCTTCATTCGTGGAGAGAGCCATCAGAACGAACATACACTTCCAATACATATTTTCTGAGAGAGAACCACCTACCCTTGTGTTGAGGCCAAGATATTCCATTCCTACCATATGAATCTTGATCTCTAGCCTTCCCCAAGTTGCTTTCCACTCAAATATTCTTTCCACCAAATCCAAATCCTGTGAGAGAGAGTTGAGTGTTGGGGAGACTATCATTTGAAGCACAAGAGCAAGGAGTTCATCATCAACACACCATTTGTTATTTCTTGGAGAGTGGTGTCTCCTAGATTGGCTAGGTGTCACTTGGGAGCCTCCGACAAGATTGTGGAGTTGAATCAAGGATTTTGTAAGGGCAAGGAGATCGCCTACTTCGTGAAGATCTGCCGCTAGTGAGGCAAGTCCTTTGTGGGCGACGACCATGGTGGGATAGACAAGGTTGCTTCTTCGTGGACCCTTCGTGGGTGGATCCCTCCGTGGACTCACAAGAACTGTTACCCTTCGTGGGTTGAAGTCTCCATCAACGTGGATGTACGATAGCACCACCTATCGGAACCACGACAAAAACATCCGTGTCTCCAATTACGTTTGAATTCTCCAAACCCTTCCCTTTACATTCTTGCAAGTTGCATGCTTTACTTTCTGCTTCTCATATACTCTTTGCATGCTTGCATGAATTGTGTTAAGATTGCTTGACTTGAGCTAAGATAGCTAAAATCTGCCAAACACTAAAATTGGGAAAAGGATAAGTTTTTATTTGGTCAAGTAGTCTAATCACCCCCCCCCTTTAGACATACTTTCGATCCTATAGCACCCCTCCATCGTCTATTGTTCATCTGGCCCTCCACACCACGGGGTCATGTTCATCCGCAGGCAACGCCACCGCTCACTTGTTCATCCACAACCCCCCGCGCTCCTTTGCTCATCCCAAAGGCAGCATCGATCGGCTTCGATTAGCAGCGATGGCGAAGAATCGCTCGATCGGGTTCGATTAACACCATCGATTGATCGCTCGGGTTCGATGAACGCGTAGCTGCAAAGGCAATCGTTCAGTTCGATTAGAGCCCAATGCCTCGCTCGGGTTCAGTTAGAGCCAACACCTTGCACAGACGCGCGTACGTGTACGAGAGAAACACGCATCGCTCGGCCCCCGACCTCCCACCGTAACCGGGAACTCCCCGAAATTTTCATCACCCTCGCTTCTACCACGGTTTTTTCCGTCATGGACGGCCCAAAGAATGTCATGCAGCTGCGTCTCCGGCCCGCCCAGGACGAAAAGCCCATTTCCTTTCATGATTTTTTTTCATAGAAGTAGGAGCCCACCACATCTATGATGATACCATGTTTTGTCACAATTATCGTCATAGAAGTGTCATTTGTATGACAGAAAAAAAATTGTTCAGCCCAAAATGTCACGGATGTGCCTTTTTTTGTAGTGAATTACCATGCTGTTTTGTAGGACTCTCAAAATGATATAAGTGAAGCATGAGAGAACAATAGTTTCTATAAAACAAACCACCGCCGTGCTCTAAAAGATATAATTGAAGTACTAGAGCAAAAACTATATAGCTCAAAAGATATAGGTGAAGCACATAGAGTATTCTACTAAATTCCGAATCATGTGTGTCTCTCTAAAAAGTGTATTCAGGAAGGATGATTGTGGTAAACTAAAAGCAAAGACTCAAGTCATACAAGACGCTCCAAACAGAAAAGTTATCATGTGGTGAATAAAAATATAGCTCCAAGTAAAGTTACCGATGGACGAAGACGAAAGAGGGGATGCCTTCCAGGGCATCCACAAGCTTTGGCTTTTTGGTGTCCTTGGATTTACCTTGGGGTGCCTTGGGTATCCCCAAGCTTAGGATGTTGCCACTCCTTGTTCCATAATCCATCAAATCCTTACCCAAAACTTGAAAACTTCACAACACAAAACTTAACAGAAAATCTTGTGAGCTCCGTTAGCGAAACAAAACAAAACACCACTTCAAGGTACTGTATTGAACTCATTCTTTATTTATATTGGTGTTAAACCTACTGTATTCCAACTTCTCTATGGTTCATAAACTCTTTTACTAGCCATAGATTAATCAAAATAAGCAAACAACACACGAATAACAGAATCTTCAAAAATATTACAGTCTGTAGTAATCTGTAACTAACGCAAACTTCTGGAACTCAGAAAAATCTACCAAAATAGGACAACCTATATAATTTGTTTATTGATCTACTGCAATTGGAATCAGTATTTCTCACGTTCTGGTGATTTTAAACAATTGTTTTCGTGAACAGAAAGTTTCTGGAATTTTCAGCAAGCTCAAATAACTATCATCCAAGAAGATCCTATAGGTTTCACTTGGCACAAACACTAATTAAAACACAAAAACAAATCTAACCAGAGGCTAGATCAAAGATTTATTACTAAACAGAAGTAAAAAGCAAAAAACTAAAATCAAATTGGCTTGCCTCCCAACATGCGCTATCATTTAATGCCCCTAGCTAGGCATAAAAGCGAAGATAGATCTAGGTATTGCCATCTTTGGTAGGCAACTCTTCAATAAAACACTTATAACCCTTAGGAGTTTCCTTATTTTTATTAATGATTAAACACCTAGGCAAGAAATCAAGAATATCATTTGTAGAAAAAGGTTCCTTAATGATAGTGACAAAGTTGGGGTGAACACTTATGGATTTGAGATCCGCGTTTTCCTTACTATAAGTTTCACCCTTATTTTTAGGAACGTACGTCAATTTGGAAATTTTAGTAGGATATTTTGGAGTACTTTTCGCGGAAGAAAAGGCTGACCCTAAGTTGGTAATAATATCCTCAATTTTATCAATTCTAGTGGAATCTTGATCTATCTTTTCATTAACCATGGGTTCCTTTTCTTTGAAATTTTTAAACGCAACTCCTACCTTAGATCCATATTGGGTAATTTTCTTGTGGAACTTTTTATCCAAATTTTCAATCAACTCTATTGTGGCAACTTTATTTTCAATAATTTCAAGCCTTTGCATCACATGTTCCAAAGTTAAAACAGTTCCATTAACCAAGAGATGTGGTGGCCCAAACAAATCTATCATAGCATTATAAGAATCAAAAGTATGGCTACCCAAAAAATTCCCTCAAGTAATGGTATCAAGAATATATCTATTCCAGGGAGTGATGCCTACATAAAAATTGCGAAGAAGAACAGAAGTAGATTGCTTCCTAGTAGATCTATTTTGCGCATTGCAAATTTTGTACCAAGCATCTTTTATAATTTCTCCCTCCCTTTGTTTAAAATGAAGAACTTCATTCTCGGGAGACAAAGGAGTAGATAAACGACTAGTCATAACAACGAGGCAAGCGAAAAAGTGGCGAACGGAAGAAGAGGGCGAATAAAACGGCAACGGTGAAGTGGCGGAGAGGAAAACGAGGCAATTGGCAAATAATGTAATGCGAGGGATAAGAGTTTGTGATGGGTACTTGGTATGTCTTGAATTGTGCGTAGACTCCCCGGTAGTGGCGCCAGAAATGGCTCGCTGTCAGGAGTCAAATCTTGACTTGACTTGGTGTAGGCCTCCCCGGCAACGGCGCCAGAAATCCTTCTTGTTACCTCTTGAGCACTGCGATGGTTTTCCCTTGAAGAGGAAAGGGTGATGCAGTAAAGTAGCGTAAGTATTTCCCTCAGTTTTTGAGAACCAAGGTATCAATCCAGTAGGAGAGCACGCTCGAGTCCCATGCACCTACACAAACAAATAAGAACCTCTCAACCAAAGCGATAAATGGGTTGTCAATCCCTTCACGGTCACTTATGAGAGTGAGATCCGATAGAGATGATAAGATAATATTTTTGGTATTTTTATGATAAAGACTAAAAGTAAAGAAAGAAAAATAAATGGCGGCAGAAATAGCTAGTTGACGGGAGATTAATATGATGGAAGATAGACCCGGGGGCCATAGGTTTCACTAGTGGCTTCTCTCAAGATAGCATAAGTATTACGGTGGGTAAACGAATTACTGTCGAGCAATTGATAGAATAGTGCATAATTATGAGAATATCTAGGCATGATCATGTATATAGGCATCACGTCCGAGACAAGTAGACCGACTCCTGCCTGCATACTACTATTACTCCACACATCGACCGCTATCCAACATGCATCTAGAGTATTATGTTCATAACAACAGAGTAACGCTTTAAGCAAGATGACATGATGTAGAGGGATAAACTCAAGCAATATGATATAACCCCATCTTTTTATCCTCGATGGCAACAATCCAATATGTGTCGTTTCCCCTACTATCACTGGGATCGAGCACCACAAGATTGAACCCAAAGCTAAGCACTTCTCCCATTGCAAGAAAGATCAATCTAGTAGGCCAAACCAAACTGATAATTCGAAGAGACTTGCAAAGATAACAAATCATACATAAAAGAATTCAGAGGAGATTCAAATATTTTTCATAGATAATCTTGATCATAAACCCACAATTCATCGCATCTCGACAAACACACCGCAAAAAGAAGAGTTACATCAAATAGATCTCCAAGAGAATCGAGGAGAACTTTTTATTGAGATCCAAAGAGAGAGAAGAAGCCATCTAGATAATAACTATGGACCCGAAGTCTGAAGTAAACTACTCACACATCATCGGAGAGGCTATGGTGTTGATGTAGAAGAACTCCGTGATCGATTGTAACATCCCAAATTTTCAATTTGGAATGTTATACATTACATCATCATTACATATCATATTTTATTGCATTTTGGCTTGTTCCTAGAAATTCTACGCAACTCAAGGACCCACGGAGAGAGTTGGGGATTTCATTATTTTCATATTTGAGTTTTCTCAAATTTTGAAAAGAGGATCATTTGATTTTAATTAGTTTCTCTTCGAATATTTCTTTTATGAAAATAAAAGAGAGGGGATAAAATGACTTCCCCAAAATAAAGAAATATTGGAGATTTAATATTAAAATCAAATAAGATTTTTATCCGGAGTTTTATCGCTGTTTTATTTGAATTAGGAAAAATATGAGTTTTTCAAAATTGCATTAGAGGCCCAAATAAATGTTCACCTTGTTGAAAGGACAGGGAAAATTTATTATAGGATTTTTCGAGTCCGTTTAGTATTTCTTTTCTTCGTTTTTTTGCGCGGAATTATTGTCAAAAAAAAGAGTCAACCGACTTACTGGGCCGTGTCCGACCTGGACACTGCGCCCGGGCGGCTTTATAAGACGAGTCCTGCGACCCCGAGGCCCATGTCGCCAGCCCCCCCTCGAAACCCTAGCCCGCGCCGGCCGCTGGCGCCCCGCCGCCATCGCTGGAGCCGCCGCCGCCGCCGCCGCCGCCTCGCCGCCACCGCCGCCAGAGGCGGCTCGCCGCCATCACGCCGACCCCGCCGCTGGAGGTAGCCGCCGCCGCCGTCTGTTTTTCGCGAGAAAACCGATTGGTTTTTTTCAAAACCCTAGATCCCGTTTTTTATTTAGATCGGTTTTTTTGGTTTAGTTATTTAGCGAACGTCCGTTCGTACGTTAGTTTTAACGAACGGTTTTCACCTGTTAGCCGCAGACAGCGAACGTTCGTTCGTTAGCCTGTTCGTCAGTTTCTCATTTTGCAGGGTTTTTCCCCGATTATTTTCGATCGCGATTTCTGCCCTAATTTTCGTTCTAGTATAACTTTTCGCTCGTTTATCGAAATGAGGCGACTCAAGCGCCTAGTCTTTGTCTCGAAGCCCTCTTTCTATTTAACCAACTTGAACAAATTTTTGCTACTGTAAAATTTGACTTTAGTCCAGATTAGTAAACGGATCTTATTTCTTTCGCAATTTGAGTTTCGTTGCTTCATTTGATTTGATTCTTTTTTCAAACCGGAGTTCTTAAGTTGAACTTTCTGGTTAGATCTCTTATTTGAAGTTTTACCCGTGCTTCTATTTGAGTGCTTATGGTATGCTTGTTTGCTTGCGATAGAGTATCCGGGGTGCGAAGCATGCTACTACGAGTCTCTAGGTTTCGCGGATCATTAGCAAGGCAAGTAACACTTTGATCATACCTCTTTACTACCCAGTTTTATTGCATTAGATCAATCCTCCAACAATTGCTTGGTTAGGATCTGATTAAATTTTGGGTTTTGGAAAGTAGATGAGGTAGTACCTATTCACCTGTTTATTATCAAACCTTTGGGAGTTACTTGTACGTTTCTTATATTGCTATGCTATGCTCGTAGACGTGGATTGGGTTTGAGTGTATTCCCGACAGATGTGAGTTTGTTAACTAATGGTTCAACTTAAGGTGGCAACTTAAATTCACATCTGGGTGGATTGCTTGTGGGCACCTGGAGAATCCAGTGTTGTCCTAGGATATCCCAGAGGACCCGTGTGATCATCCTACGGCCCGCCACCCAGGATCAAAGGGATCATAAGATTATTCATCCTAGAAACTTCCGTGTGTAGCCACAAGCTATTACGGGCTCTAGCATAGTTGAGTAAGTTGCGTGAAGCTCTTCAAGAGGTAGACTAGCAGATGTAATGGGTTGTAGGTGGTACTGTCTTCCCAGAGTAGAGAGTTAATGCTTCAGAAAGACTGAGTCTCGAATCTCTGACCATGGATATTTTCAAGTCTTGTGGGGAAAAGTGCGCAAACCTCTGCAAAGTGTACAAACTAATCATGGTTAGCCGTGTCCCCGGTTATGGACATCTTGAGTATCTAGATCTTGGATTATCATGTGGATCGCATCACTCTTAATATAATTTGATTGGGTTAATGATGATGCTTAATTGGGATTGAGTTGGAGGAACCTTCTCAATGTTTAACAACCACCATGATAGTTAAATAAAATTTATTTCTTTGTTGTAGGGAAAAATTGGCTTTTCGAAAACATATTAACCATACAGCCTCCACCAGCCAAATATGCATGTAGTAATTGCATTTATTCGGTTCATTACTATTTTGTATTATATTGCTAGCATATTCCATGTGCTGACCCGTTTCGGGCTGCAACATATCATGTTGCAGACTTTTGAGATGACGAGTAAGGAGCCATAGGTCTTTGTCTTTCACTAAGTGATGCCGTTGGAGTTGATGGACTCACTTTATCTTCCAAGCCTTCCACTGTTATCATGTTAGATGGCCTCAAGCCATATTTATTGTAATAAGTTCTCTTTTGAGACATTCGTTGTAATAAGTGTGTGATTGCTACTTTGTTATAAATCCTTCAAGTACTATGTGTGTCAGCATTACCGATCCAGGGATGACACTGAAGCACAGAGACTTGACTATTTGAGGTCGGGTCGCTACAAGATGGTATCAGAGCACACGCTGATTGTAGGACACGACCACTAAGCTAAAAGCCCTAAATCACTACTCTCTTCTCATTTCTGACTCCTCTCCATTTTCTACTCTTTAGGATGGCGGATGCAAGGAACAAGTTTGCACAACCGGACGAAGACACACCTTTTGGACGACATTTGAAGGAAGTTACTAGATACCTGAACATCGGAATACCAAGATTCACTGGGACTTACAATGCTACTTTACTAGAAGATGAGCGTTGGATGATTCAAGTTCAAGTTCTAGGAAGGACGTTCACGCCAGTCACTGAGCCCATAGAGTTTTCCTTTGACGCACCCACCTGGAGTCAAGGAAAGTGCATGGCAGCCCACATCACCATGGGACGCATTGGAGAAGTTTACCACAAGGATCTCAAGGATACTATTTACCAGATTTGTGGGCGCCGAGATGAGCAATGGGAGATGATCAGCACCAGGAAGGATAGATCTATTGCAGCTTTCATCCAGGAGTTAAACCAGCACATTCGTCGCCAGGAGAATAAAATGTGCGCAGGCATGATGGATCTGAAGAAGGCAATGAACAGGATCACGGAGCTGGAGGAAGAACTCAAGGCTACTCGCGAAGATTATGAGGAGGAAATCGTCGTACTAGTGGAGAAGAATGACGACCTGACAAGGAAGCTGGGAGTATTCATGGGAGGCCCCGTGCCAGGAGGAGAAGATGATGATTCCACTTGCTCGGAGAACTACATCATCATCAACAACACCGACTCGGACCCCGACGATAATGATGATGACTTTGTTGATGAAGCTGGAGCAGATATTATGGAGTCTTCCACCGATAAATTTTTCTAGTCGACCACCATATCAGTAGTAGTATTCCCCCATGTATATAGTATAGTCCGAGGACTTTTGTAACGATAGTTAGACTGGTTGTATGCCCTTGTTTGAACTGATTGAAGTGATATGATTGTGTTTGTCTCATGTGCATATGGGTAGTGTTCCCCCCTAGAACTCATTCTACTCTGTTATCTCATCTTTTCTAAACCCAGCAGATGCCTCCGAGACGCGACAATGGATTTGATTTCCCACCGGAGCTCACCCAGTTGATCCAACAGCAGAATGCATTGATGCAGATACTAGTCCAGAATCAGAATCAGGGGAACAACAACAACAACCCCCCACTGCCACCACCTGTTGATCACTTAGCCCGTTTTCTAAGGCTGAATCCATCGGTGTTCTCTAGTAGCACCGAGTCGATAGTTGCAGATGATTGGATCCGCAAGATTGGAAGGGAGTTGACCACTGCAGGATGCACAGATGCAGAGAGAGTGCGTTTTGCCACACATCATCTTGATGGACCCGCAGCATCATTGTGGGAGAATTTCACAGCCACTTACCCCATCGACACTGTTAAATGGGACCAGTTTCAACAGGCTTTTCGCACTGCCCATGTATCAACAGGAGCTATGGCGATGAAGAAGCATGAGTGTCGCAACATATGCCAAGGAGGACGCACAGTTGGCCAGTATGTGGATGACTTTAGTAAGCTAGCACGTTATGCCCCAGATGACGTCGCTACAGATGCAGCAAAACAGGAGAAGTTTCTGGAAGGACTGAATGATGAGCTGAGCATGCAGTTGATGGTGGCATTTCAATAACTACCAGGAATTGGTAGATAGAGCTCTCATGATTGAAGGGAAGCAACAGCAGATTGACAACCGCAAGAGGAAGTATGAACAAGGGAAGTACAATTCTGGAGCTCAGCAGAGACCCCGTTTTACCTCGAACTCGGGAGGACCCCTTCAGCATAACCATGGAGGTCACAATCACAATGGAGGGATGTCGCACAACCATAGTGGCTCCGAGAACGGGAATAGTAATTGAGGAAGCAACGGACAAAACCGTTCCAACCCAGCAACACCCGCCAAGAAGGATCTAAGTCACATTACTTGTTTCAAGTGCGGGAAGAATGGACATTATGCCACAGAGTGTTCTGAAGCAAAGAATGGGAACGAAAATGGAAGCTCTTGGAAGAAGCCCAACCCTTTCAACAGAGGACAAGTGAACCACGTTATCGTGGAGGAGGTTGAAGCGCAACCCGATGCAGTAATAGGTAAGTTTATGGTTAAGTCATTTACTGCAATCGTTCTTTTTGATACTGGTGCATCGCATTCGTACATATCAAGGGGATTTGTGTATAAGTTTAAACTGCCAACCCAAGCCCTTAGGTCACACATGTTAGTAACCTCGCCAGGAGCAGAGTATATGGCTAGCCTATGGTGTGAGCGGTTACCATTAAGGATTGGTAACTACCTGTTTCCCTCAGACCTAATAGTATTGGAGTCACAAGGACTGGATGTGATATTAGGCATGGATTAGTTATCGAAGTATGGAGGGAACATTGACTGCGCCAGTAAGTCGATTTTGCTTACTACCCCAGAAGGAAGAAGGATCAAGTATGTATCTCGGCATGTGCCGAATAGGACTCAAGTAAATTCCTTATCAGGAGTTGTACAGGAGGAAGTACCAGTGGTGAAGGATTTCCCTGATGTATTTCCAGAAGAGTTGCGAGGCATGCCACCGGATAGAGACATTGAGTTTTTGATCAAACTTTTGCCAGGCACAGCGCCAATATATAAGAGACCGTACATGATGCCTGCAAAGGATTTAGAGGAAATTAAGAAGCAGATTAAGGAGTTACTGGATAAAGGCTACATTCGCCCAAGTTCATCACCTTGGGGATCACCAGTGCTTCTAGTGGAGAAGAAGGATGGATCGTTGAGGATGGTGTTGATTATCGAGGATTGAATGAGGTGACGATCAAGAACAAGTACCCACTTCTGATGATCAATGATTTGTTTGACCAGCTGCAAGGAGCTAAGGTGTTTTCCAAGATCTATCTGCGATCAGGGTACCACCAGATGAAGATTCGAGAGCAGGATATACCTAAGAAAACTTTTACCACAAGGTACGGGCTATATGAGTATACCGATATGCCATTTGGACTGACTAACGCACCTGCCTATTTCATGAACATGATGAACAAGGTGTTTATGGAGTTTTTGGATAAGTTAGTTGTGGTGTTCATTGATGATATTTTGGTCTACTCGAAGAATGAAGAGGAACATAAGGAGCATTTGCGTCTGGTACTTGGGAAGCTCAGAGAACACCAGTTATATGCCAAGTTCAGAAAGTGTGAGTTTTGGTTGAAGGAAGTTGGATTCCTTGGACATTTTATATCCAGAGAAGGAATAGTAGTAGACCCTACCAAGGTTGTCACTGTGACAAATTGGGAAGCACCCACGTCAGTTGGAGAGATCCGGAGTTTTCTTGGACTCGCAGGATACTACCGGAGGTTCATTGAGAATTTCTCGAAGATTGCAAAGCCCATGACGGAGTTGTTGAAGAAGGACACCAAGTTCAAATGGACTGAGGAATGTGAGGCCAATTTTCAGGAGTTGAAGAAACGCTTGGTTACAGCTCTAGTGTTGATTCTTCCAAATCAATGCAAGGATTACTAGGTGTATTGTGACGCTTCTTGTCGATGACTTGGAGCAGTGCTTATGCAGGAGGGAAGAGTTGTTTCATATGCCTCACGACAGCTTAAACCCCATGAGTTGAATTGTGCTACCCATGATTTGGAGTTAGCAGCCGTAGTGCATGTGTTGAAGACATGGAGACATTTTCTCAACGGAAACCATTGTGAGGTGTACACGGATCACAAGAGTTTGAAGTATATCTTCACGCAGAAGGAGTTGAATCTCAGGCAGAGGAGATGGTTGGAGCTCATTAAGGATTATGATATGAAGTTGCATTATCATCCCGGAAAGGCTAACCTAGTAGCTGATGCATTGAGCCGCAAGGGTCATGTCAATACACTCATGACCGGAGAGTTATCCAAGGAGTTAGCGGAGGATCTTCATGAGCTATGTTTGGAAATAGTTCCAAGAGGTTATGTAGCAGCATTGGAGATTCAGTCCACCTTGATGGATAAGATCAGGGAAGCTTAAAAGACAGACAGGGAGATTGCTGAGATAAAGGAAAGAATGAGCAAAGGAAAGGCTAAGGGATTTCGTGAGGATGAGCACGATACCCTATGGTTTAAGGACCGCGTTTATGTGCCAAATGATTCGGAAATCAGGAAGTTGATTCTGCAAGAGGCCCATGATTCACCATATTCAATTCACCCAAGAAATACCAAGATGTATCTGGATTTGAAGGATACTTTCTGGTGGGCCGGAATGAAGAAGGACATTGCGGAGTATGTAGCAGTTTGTGATGTATGTCAGAGAGTGAAGGCAGAACATTAGAAGCCAGCGGGATTGTTACAGCCATTGCCGATACCATAATGGAAGTGGGATAAACTAGGCATGGACTTTATCACGGGATTACCCAGGACTCATTCAGGCTATGACTCGATATGGGTTGTAGTCGATCATTTGACGAAGGTAGCTCATTTCATTCCAGTGAAGACCACTTACACCAGTGCTAAGTTGGCAAAGATATACATGACCAGGATCGTATGTCTGCATGGAGTTCCGAGGACCATTGTATCAGATAGAGGAACCTAGTTGGAGGACATGTTAAGAACTTGTGTGCTAGACTATGGATCTAGCTGGGATGATAATTTGCCGTATGCAGAGTTCTCTTACAACAACAGCTATCAAGCCAGTTTGAAGATGGCCCCTTTCGAAGAATTGTACGGAAGGAGGTGCAGGACACCGTTGTTGTGGGATGAAGTTGGAGATCGCCAGTGGTTTGGACCAGATTTGATTAAGGAGTCTTAAGAGAAGGTTAAGTTGATACGCGATAGACTCAAGGTAGCCCACCTAGGCGTAAGAGCTATCAGATTACGAACGCATGGAGACAGTTCTGAAGTCGAGATGAGTGTATCTTCGTGTATCACCACTTCGAAGTGAAGCGTTTTGGAGTGAAGGGGAAGTTAGCACCGCGTTTTGTGGGACCATACAAGGTTTTGGAACGTATGGGAGAAGTTGCTTACAAGTTGGAGTTGCCTGAAGGATTGTCAGGAGTTCACGATGTGTTCCACATTTCTCAGTCGAAAAAGTGCCATGCAGAGATGGTTGATATTCCTCTGAGAGATACAGTGCCACTGGAAGCGATTCAGTTGGATACCGAATTGACCTACGAGGAGAAACCAGTCAATATTGTCGAGTTTGCCAGCTGAGTCACACGCAGTATGGTTATCAGGTTCTGCAAAGTTCAGTGGAGCCACCATACCGAGGATGAAGCCACCTGGGAACGAGAGGAAGACCTACAGAAAGATCACCCTCACCTATTTTCTAGCCAACCCGAATCTCGAGGGCGAGATTCATCTTAAGCGGGGTAGGTTTGTAACATCCCAAATTTTCAATTTGGAACGTTATACATTAGATCATCATTGCATATCATATTTTATTGCATTTTGGCTTGATCCTAGAATTTCTACGCAACTCAAGGACCCACGAAGAGAGTTGGGGATTTCGTTATTTTCATATTTGAGTTTCCTCAAATTTTGAAAAGAGGATCATTTGATTTTAATTAGTTTCTCTTCAAATATTTCTTTTATGAAAATAAAAGAGAGCGGATAAAATGACTACCCCAAAATAAAGAAATATTGGATTAGGAATTAGGAAAAATAAGATTTTTATTCGGAGTTTTATCGCTATTTTATTTGAATTAGGAAAAATATGTGTTTTTCAAAAATGCATTAGAGGCCCGAATAAATGATCACCTTGTCCGGTAGATTTTTAGAGGACGGGGAAAATTTATTTCAGGACTTTTGGAGTCCGTTTAGTATTTCCTTTCTTCGTTTTTCTGCACGGAATTATTTAAAAAAAAGAGTCAACCTACTTACCAGGCCGTGTCCGACCTGGACACTGTGCCCGGGCGGCTTTATAAGCCGAGGCCCGCGACCTCGAGGCCCAAGTCGCCAGCCTCGCTGAAACCCTAGCCCGCGCCCGCTGCTTAGCGCCATGACGCCGCTTGCACTTGCTGCCGCCATGCCGGCCATTGCTGGCCGCCGCCGCCGCCGCCCGACCCACCATTGAGCCGCTCACCGCCGCCTCGCCGACCCCGCGGCCGGAGGTAGCCGCCGCCGCCGTCGGTTTTTCGCGAGAAAACCGATCGTTTTTTTTTCAAAACCGTAGATCTCGTTTTTTTATTTAGATCGGTTTTCTCCGGTTTAGTTATTTAGCGAACGTCTGTTCATACGTTCATTTTAATGAATGGTAGTCATCCGTTAGCCGCAGACAGCGAACGTTCGTTCATTAGCCTGTTCGTCAGTTTCTCTTTTTCCAGGGTTTTTCCGCGATTATTTTCGATCGTGATTTCTGCCCTAATTTTCGTTCTAGTATAACTTTTCGCTCGATTCAAGCGCCTAGATCTTCGTCTCTAAGCCCTCTTTCTGTTTAACCAACTTGAAAAAAAATTTGCTACTGTAAAAGTTGACTTTAGTCCAGATTAGTAAATGTATCATGTTTCTTTCGCAGTTTGAGTTTCGTTGCTTCGTTTGATTTGATTCTTTTTGCAAACCGGAGTTCTTAAGTTGAACTTTCTGGTTAGATCTCTTATTTGAAGTTTTACCCGTGCTTCTAGTAGAGTGCTTATGGTATGCTTGTTTGTTTGCGATAGAGTACCCTGAGTGCGAAGCGTGCTACTACGAGTCTCTAGGTTTCGCGGATCATCAGCAAGGCAAGTAACACTTTGATTGTACCTCTTTACTACCCAGTTTTATTGCATTAGATCAATCCTCAAACAATTGCATGGTTAGGATCTGAATAAATTGTGGGTTTTGGGAAGTAGACGAGGTAGTACCTATTCACCTGTTTATTATCAAACCTTTGGAGTTACTTCTACGTTGCTTATATTGCTATGCTATGCTCGTAGACGTGGATTGGCTTTGAGTGTATTCATGACAGATGTGAGTTTGTTAACTAATTGTTCAACTTAAGGTGGCAACTTAAATTCACATCTAGGTGGATTGCTTGTGGGCACCTGGAGAATCTAGTGTTGTCCTAGGATATCCCGGAGGACCCGTGTGTCGGGGAGGCTAATCTGACCCACGAACACCTATGGGACCGGCAGACCGAGCCCCTTTCGGTTCGGCGGGGGGCGGAGGTCTCACGAAGAGCAGATTGAGGCGAAGCACACGAGCAGTTTACCCAGCTTCGGAGCTCTCCGGAGAGATAATACTCCCATCTGCTGCTTGTCTGATTGTATTGTGTTCATGCTAGGGAGCACCGAGAGCTACTGACCTAGCCCGAGTGTTCTCTGGTTTGAATGAACCAACCCCTTCTACGCTATGCATGGGCCTCCTTTTATATGCTCAAGGGTCTCCGACAGGTGGCAACGTAGACAAGGGCAAAACATAAAGGAGTCGTGGTCGGTACAGCTACTTGTACAATGTATCATACCTAACCACGACGGCAGGGACAAAGGCATTAAATGCCCGCCTAAGTCGACTAAACAGGCGAGAAAGGGACCGTCTGTGGATGCCACCACTTGCCACGATGGCAATCTTGTCGAGACCGCTTGCCACAGCTCCGCCGGCCAAGACAGACCTCTTGCCACGCTGCGCTGGAAAGGTCCCATGGAGACACGTTGGTGGATGTCTTTGAGCGCAGGCGAGTGGTAGTCTGCGTTGCAAGCGCCTTTGCCGCGTTGTTGCCTTGTCGCGTCCGGAAGCTTGTCGCTCATGGGCCTTCCCGCAAGCTCCTCTTGCCGGGCCTTGTCTTCTAGGTGCCTTGAGTGGCCTTCCCGCAAGCCCCTCTTGCCGGGCCTTGTCTCCTTGGCTTAAATACTTTGTTCTTGAATGGCTCCAAAGGAACCACGGAGGACCTTGGCGGTCACCAGCAAGCCTTGCCGCTGGGTGCTGCGATCGCCAGTGCACGAAGTTCGGGATACTAGGGTACCCCTACTCTAGTACCGACAGAGCCCCGGCTGGGCCACATCTGGTGCGAAGGCTGTTGGGCGTGCCCAAAACAGGCATGCACACGCGCGGCCCGGGTTACGCCAGAACTCACTCCGGACCCACCACGCCCCCACGAATGGCACGCGTCGAATGCGGCATCGTGGGAGAGATCGTGGGGTTTTTTTATTCGTAAAAGCGAACGTCCGCCTCCCTCTTTATAAGCAGGGGAACAGGGTAGTTCGCCCACCTCGCCATTTGCTGTAAAATCTCGAAAAACCTCCGCTGCCCCCCTTCTTCCCAAGTCTCAAGAGAGCAGCGCCCGCCTCATCGCCACTCAGTACCACCAACGCCGCCGGTCTCCCCACCACCTCCGCCATGGTTCAAAGCCGACAAGGGAAGGGCGGAAGTCGGCCGAGGCGCAGCGGCTCGTGGCGCCGCGAAGGAGCGGCCATATCCCCAGCTCGGCCGCAAGGGAGCTGAGGAGAACTACTACCTTCTAGTCGACGGAGACGCTGCAGATCCAGCGCGCGAAGGTACTCCCACCGCTGCTTCGAACTAGCCCCAACGGGTACCCTTTCTTCGTGACAGTTCTTCTATTATGGGCTCTACCCGCCTCTTCTCTGAATTTTTCTGCGATATCATGAACACCTACGGTTCCGCCTCCTTGACTTCACCCCAATGCTGTCTCGACCATGGCAGTTTTCGCACATCTTTGCGAAAACTTTGTCGAGTCCACCCAAACGTAGCCCTCTTCCGCCACTTCTTCATGCCTCGAGTCGAGAGAGGAGAGCCACTTGCGGAAGAATCGCTGATCTCAAGGATCGCAAGAAGGAAGCCTATCTCGAAGGAGAGCTCCGCAGCAAGTGGGAGGAGTTGAGGCAGATTGGTGTTGGATTGTTGAGGAGAACCCGAGCCTTCATCGCCCAAATACTAAACCCCAATATCAAGCGAGCAACGATTGGAGTAACGTGGCCCCTAAGATGCTAGGCTGAAGATTGCAACACCGAATCCTTCGCCTTTAGACTTGCCAGCTCACCAGAGGCACCGTTGGCGCCGATTTCTTCGCCGCCGATCACCCCTTGCAGGAGAGGAGGAGACCTGCTTGGGAGTTTCGAACGCGGCAGATATCATGCGGCTGCGCCCGCCTTAATTTCAATTTCACAGTCTTGCAACTTGACGCGATGCTCTTGAGCTGTTCAAGCCCGACCTGCACTATCCCGAAATGTTCAGGTTGCCGAGGGGCGTAGTTCCGTTGTGCAACAATTCTTCACTCGACCGCATCCGTGCAATGATGCCATTGGGCGACTCGCATGGAATCATCCCCACTTGGCAAGAGCCTGCAGATGACGTCGTGCGGGAGTTCTTTGACAGCCTGGTAGAAGTGCCGGTCCGCCCTGATGAGCAGAGGGGCCTCACCATGACACCACCGACGACGAGATGCAGCAGACGCCACCAGCCGAAGAGGCGGCAGGGCGAATCGGGTTCACCGTGGAGGAGGCAGAGGCAGCAGAGGCGGCAAGCCTTGTCGAGCGGAAGGGAGTTTGCCGCAGGAGGAGCTTGCCAACCTCAAGCCGAGTCAAGTGAGCCCGAGGCGCCTCCTCCCCACCATCTAGCAGCTTGCCGTGAGCGGAGCCCCCAGCCCACTGACGGGCGCCTCCGCAAGGCTGAGACGAAACGGGCGGCAGACGGGTCAACAGCCACCACAGCCACATGACGCTTCCCACCGCTGCAAGCATCTGCTGCTGGAGCACCTCACGCCATGGGTAACTGGAGCGGGCCTCCTGTGCCACCGCTGCTGCCTCGCTAAGCGGCCAAGGGAACCCACTCTCCACCTCGCCGCACCGGAGGCGCAGCCAGAACTTGATCTCTCCGCCAGCCCGGACCGAAGAAGAAGAAGAGTAAGCTTCAAAGTTGTACTTGTATTTCTTCAATTTTGTTGCTTTGTCTTGTATCTGATTTGCTTCATTCTGAACCCTTTCCTTTCGTGACGCTGGCCCAAAGAGCTCAAGAGAGCCAAGGCCCGGTGATCGCCATCGAGGACGCAACCCACGCAGCAGCAGGAGGCGCGTCCGAGACCTCCTTGCCGGACCCGCGACTTTTTCCACAAAGCAGTTTCGGCAAGCAGCCCCCAGCGTAAGTATATGTTTTACTTTCTGCTGTTAGGCGTGCATGGGTGCTCTTTATTTGCTGATATTTGACTGTTGATTTGTGTAGGAGCAGAGCAGCCCCACCAGGAGTGCCCTGAAGCCGCACCTGACATGCCGTCTGCTTCAACTACACCGCCAAGGGAGGATCCGCCGGCAAGGGAGTGCTCTCCGGCAAGGGAGGCCTCTCCGGCAAGGGTCAGTTCTCCGGCAAGGGCAGCACCAGCGACCCTCCGGTGGTTGAGACCGCTGCTGCAGATCCCATCGCAGGTAATTCTTTTGCTTGAAAAATTCCCTTGGGTTCTTCTTCTTTTGATCTTCTTTTTGGATATTTGCTTAACTTTTCTTTCTTTTCTGGTCGTCAGATCCATCCGCCGCAGAGCCGATGGAGATTAAGGTCGCCGGCAAGGAGGACGTCGCTGTACATCGACGACGCCATTGCCGCCGAGGAAGAAGCCGGCCCGACGAGCCCGCCCGGCGAGGAGGCCGCCAGGCTGCCGCCGCAGAGCCGGGCGAGGGGTCCGCGATCGACCGACGGTCCCGAGGCTGCAGGAGCGCCAGCGCTACACCGACCGCCGACCCTCTCCGCCGCTGCCGCGCAGCGCCAGTTCAAGAGCCCCAGCCGGCGCCTACTTGAAGGCCGGGCGATGGCGTTTTCATCAAGCTTCCTGGGCGCCAAGCCTGTGGCGCCCGGTCGAAGAGACCTTTGACGAAGAGCTGCTCTCCTCTGCCGGGCTGACGTTGGTCGACGCGCCAAGCAGCAGGAGCGCGAGTCTCGAGGAGGAGCAGCCGAGGAAGCTGTTGTCGCTCTACCGCGCCCGACAAGCCAAGCTGAATCCCGGAAGCGCTTGTCGCAAGGCGGAGCAGACATCAAGAAGCGCCGCAGAGAGCTCCGGGCATCAATCAGAAGCTCTCAGGTCCTTGGCAGAGGAGCGGGAGCGACTCGTCGAGGAGCGCAAGGCCTTCATCCTCGAGAAGGCTGAAGTTGAAGAGCAACAGCGGCTTGCTGCCGAGAAGTTGTCTGCGCAAGAAGGCGAGCTGGCGCAGCGGAAGATCAATCTTGACAGCCATGAGGAGGAGCTCTCCGCGCGCGAGCAAACGTTTGGCGGGGCTCTCAAGGAAGCAAAGGATGCCACCGCAGCTGCCGAGGCCTCCAAGAAGGAGCTGGAGACCAAGGTGACGCAGCTGGAGGCCAGTCTGAAGAAAAGCGGCGAGGAGCTTGCTGCACTCAAGCATGAGCGCGAGAAGGACGCCTACACTCTTGGCGAGCTGCAGGGCTGTCTCGCCGAGAGGAGCAAGGAGCTCAGCGCCGTCAAGGACTCCAAGGCAGATCTTGAGTTGAAGCTGACTACTTTGATTCAGACGCTGGAGGGTGCCAGGGAGCGGGAGGTGGCCTTGTTGGAGAAGATCAAGGTCGACGAGGCGCTGCTGGCGAGTGCTACTGCTGCCTAGAACACCTTCAGGGAAAATGTGGAGCACTGGACCGAGGGTCTCGTGAATGTTGCCGCCGCCATCGACAGGGAGCTGACGGAGCTTGGGATGGTGAATCTCCGGTACTCCTCCGACGAGCACCTCCAACCCAGCGCCAAGCTCAGCTTGTTCTTCAAGGGCGTGGTGACGGCTCTCCAGCGACTCCGGGAAGAGATCCCAAAGCAACTGGCCAAGGAATCGCGCCAGATCTGTGCGGGAGCTCTCCAGAAGGTGCTGATGAAGGTGGCCTTCCGCAATCCATGCCTCAACCTCACCAATGTCCTCAAATCCTTGCCGCCGGATGCTGACGTGGAGGCACTCAAGGCCCTTGTCGCACCCATTGTGGACAAGGTGGGCAAGATCAAGAGGGTTGATGGCGACCGCGTAGATTAGGCCGCCAATTTTATCTTTTCCTTGTCGCTGCTGGTCATGTTAGGAGAACAATCTATTAGAGCTGCGACAAGCTATCTTGTAATATAACTCTATCTCGGGCAATGATTGCAACATTATTTCCTTTACTTGATTCCTTCCTTTGTATGTTTTTTCCCTCGCTTTTAGGGAACTTGCCGCTGGCACCTTAGTCATGAAGCGCCGAGTGCGGAACGTCAAGAGCTCGCCTGGCGTGTCGCTCGACAAGCAACCTTGTCGCAACTAGTTGCGACTCACTTAAGTTGTTGAGCGGACTCAAACAAAGTAAGGGCGCAACTAGCTACGAGTTGGTTCCTCCGCGCATGAGTTTTCCATACAAAGTACGGTCGTTCGAGGAAGATAACTTAAAAATTTAAAAGCTGGTTGCTCAAATTTTGACAACTTAGCTTTTCTATCGTTTGCTTCCCGGTAAGGCGAAACTTCCTCGAGCGATGCTTGGTGGCCCACACCATTATCTTCTCCTTCCCCCCCCCCCCCCGGCTAACTTGTGGGTGAGGGAACCTTCCTTTCTTTAAGAAAGAGAAAGAAGAGAAAATAAAGTTATGGAGCCTCACGGCTCGTTATTGCTTACCGGGTGTAGGTGCTGCACAAAGTGTCAGATAACACATGCAATAAAATGATGAAAGCATGAAATTGACAAGTTGTGCGGAACACATGAGCTTTACTTATGCGCGGGATCTGCGCCTCGCTTTGTACAATGGATTACATGCAACATCGGCAAGACTTTGTAAAAGGTGGTTGCTTAACAGGTTCCGCAACCGCGCTTCTGACGGGTAAAACTTACGAAGATGCTCGATGTTCCGTGAGTTGCTCACCGAATGTCATCTTCGGTCTCAAATGACAGCGCCAGCCTAGTGACTCGCTTTCACCCGATAAGGGCCTTCCCACTTCAAGCGCCAACTTGTTGGATTTCTTGGCGGACGAACGCTACCAAGAACAAGGTCGCCTTCCTCGAGACTTCTCGCATTAACTTTATGGCTTATGGTAGCGGCGCAAAGCTTGCTGGTATCGAGCAGCTCGTGACAAATGCTCAAGACGGTCCTCCTCAAGGAGCAGCGGCCATCTTGTCGCAGCTGCTCTTGCTCAAGCTCATCATAAGCGAGCACTCGAGGTGACCCGAATACGAAGTTCCGTGGGAGAACTGCCTCGCTCCATAGACTAGAGCGAAGGTATCGGCCATGGCTCGATTTGGCGCCGCCCCGATCGACCAAAGAACCACCGCAGCTCCTCAATCCAGTTTCTTCCGCACTTGTGCAGCCCGTCGAAAGTCCTGGTCTTGAGCCCGCAGAGCACTTCAGATTTGCCTCTCCGCTTGACCGCTACTTCGGATGAGCAATGTATAAAGCAGACTTTGGCGCCAAGATCTTGGACGTCGCATGAAGGTGCGGCTCGTGAATTGCGTGTGCGTTGTCGGTGATGATCCTGTTAGGAATCCCAAACGGCAAACAACCGACCAAGAACTTGATCGCCGATCGTGATGTCACCTTCCTCATCGCTTCCACTTCCGCCACTTTGTGAACTTGTTGATTGCAACGCATAAGTACTCAAAGCCCCGACAGCTCGGGAATGGGGCCGAGGATGTCGAGCCCCTGCACCAAAAATGGCCGTGATAAAGGGATCGCCCGAGAGCTTGAGCTGGCTGGTGTATCTGCTGGAATGGAACCGCACGCTTCACACTTGGTTACTTGTGCAGTTGCATCCTGGAGGGCTGTTGGCCAAAAGAAACCTTGCCGGAATGCTTTGCCGGCAAGTGCTCTTGCGCCAATGTGGTGACCACATATGCCTCCATGTATCTGTGCCAACAGCTTCTGTCCATCTTCCCGGTGAATACACTTCAATTTCACATCGTTGAGTCTTCTTTTGTACAGTGTGTTGTCGACAAACTGGTACATACTTGACTGCCGGGCTACTCTTTCCGCTTCTTCTTGCTCTTCGGGAAGTTCTCCTGTCTGAAGAAAATGGACAATCTGTTGTGCCCATGCTGGAGCTTGCGGCTCGACAACAAGGATTAAAGGCACATCTGCTGCTGCGGGAACATCCGCTTCTACGGCGAGAACCTGCGGCTCAGCCGGAGCTTGACGTTCCCCGGCAAGCTTGCCGGAGCAAAACTTGTCGGGAGCGTCTGCTTCAACGAAACAAACCCTTGGGCTTGTCGGAGCAGACTGATCCTCAGCAGTATCGGTGTTGATCTTGGGGACCTTCTTGGTGGCGGCTTCGGGAGCTCGCCGAAAATAGTCACCGAAATCAACTTCCTCTTCTTGTTCAGTCAGGTGATGGTGTTACAGAGGGTTGAGTCAGCTTGAGCACAAAGATCCCTGGTTCCACAGTAACTTGAGGCGGCGCGACTTTGACAAGCCATCAGCAATGTCGCTCGAGCCCTTGGAATATATTCCATCTCAGAGGCCGTCAAAGTGCTCTTCTAGCTTCCTCACTTCATCAACATAAGCTTCCATCAACGGACTCGATAATTCTTGTTAACTTGGCGGATGACAAGCTGTGAGTCACCCCCGATAATGAGCTTCTTGATCCCAAGGTCCATCATGATCTCGAGGCCGGCAAGCAAACCTTCATACTGGAGTATTGTTTGTTGCTTGCTCCTTGGGAAAGTGCATCCGGACTATGTACTTGAGGTGTTCTCCGGTGGGTGCGATAAGCAGCACGCCAAGACCGGGCGCCTTGCAGCGAGAAGGCACCATCAAAGTACATTAGCCACTCTTTGCTTGCTTCCTTGACGGGATGCTCGCTTCGAATTTCTTCATCTTGTGTTGGCGCCCATTCTGCTATGAACTCCGCCAATGCTCGCTTTGGATAGTTGAGGTGCTTTCAAACTTGAGGCCAAAGCTTGATGGTTCCAAAGGCCCACTCGACAATCCCGCCTGCTGCTTACGGATTTTGCAAGATCCTCTTCAGCGGAAAGCGAGTGACGACTGTGATCTCATGTGCTTGAAAGTAATGGCGAGCTTTCGAGGCCATGAGAAGTCCGAAAGCAATTTCGCACACCGAGTACCTTGACCTAGCCCCCTGCGCAAGGGAACCGACAAAGTAAACTGGGCGCTGCACCATCCTTTTCAGATCTTCTCACACGCCGCCAGATCCATCTTTGTCGGGACCAGAGCTTGCCGTGAAGTTCCTTGTTCGTCGCTAGATGCCTCTGCCGTGGTTGCTAGCTCATCATCCGCCTCCTCTCCGCTACTAACGCAGCAATAACCACTTGATTGGTTGCCGCTATATATAGCAACAACTTCTCTTGTGGCTTAGGTGCGACAAGTATTGAGTGGAGGATGGTATCTCTTTAAGTCCTGCAGCGCAGCCTCCGCTCGAGTCCATTTCATTGACCTGCCTTTTCAATATTTTGAAAATGGCAGGTATGCTCCATCGACCTAGAGATAAACCTCGCCGAGAGCAGCTACGCAACCGCAAGTCTTCGTGACATCCTTGACGTGCTTTGGTGCTTCAATCTGCTCAATGGCCTTGATCTTGTCGGGATTGGCTTCAATTCCCCGCTGAGACACGAAGAACCCGAGAAGCTTGCCGAAGGGACTCCAAACACACACTTCTCGGGTTGAGCTTGAGGTTGATCTTGCGCAGATTTGCAAAGGTTTCATCTAAATCTTGAATCGAGTCGCTTTGTCCTTGCTCTTGACCACTATGTCATCCATGTAGGCTTCCACATTTCGTGCATTTGTGGCTCAAAAGCGCCATGGACTACTCTTGCAAATGTTGAACCAGCATTCTTTAAACCGAAAGGCATCCGTATGAAACAAGATGTGCCACATGGGGTGATGAATGCGGTTTTCTCCTCATCCTCTTCTGCCATGAAAATCTGATGGTACCACGAGTATGCATCAAGAAATGAAAGCAAATCACATCCGCCGTGGAGTCAACAATCTGATCGATGCGCCGCAAGGGAAATGGGTCTTTGGTACAAGCTTTATTAACATCGGTAAAGTCGATACAAAGTCTCCATTTCCCGTTTGCCTTGCGCACGACTACATGATTGGCCAACCACGTAGGATGGAGCACTCCTCTGACAAGGCCTGCTGCTTCCAACTTCTTGATTTCTTCTGCTATGAACTCTTGGCGCCCACTTTCGCTTTCGACTTTCTCGCTGACGGGCGTGCATGAGGACAGACAATGAGATGGTGCTCAATTACTTTCACAGGAACACGGGGATGTCGACGGTTGCCATGCAAACACGCCGACGTTACCGCAGGAAAGCAACGAAGCGCTTCCTATTTAGGGTCAAGAGTGGCATCGATGGTGAAGGTACCACCGTGCCGCCCTCCTTGGCGACACCTTCTTGGTCTCGGTGGAGCTGCCATCGCCTTCTTACACTTGCCGGTGGAGCTCGATGGTGCGTCCTCAACGGTAGCGCAGCACTCAAGAGGTGCGCTTGCCGGAGTGGGCATCGAGCTCTTGCCGACATGGTCTTCTTCTTCCCCGGAGCTTCAACGGCAAGTGACTTGTGATCTCGCGCTCTGCCGCTTCCGATAGATCTTGTCGGCGCAGATAAGAGCATCCTTCTTGTCGCCAGGGACAGAAATGACACTTATCGGGCCTGGCATCTTGAGCAAGTTGTATGCATAATGAGAGGCTACCATGAACTTAGCGAGTGCTGGACGGCCAAGTATCCCATTGTAAGGCAATGGAAAATTAGCAACGTCAAAAGTGACCCTCTCAGTCCTGAAGTTCAACTCGCTGCCAAATGTCATGGGCAACGTGATCTTTCCCTTTGGCTTGCTCCTTCCCGGATTGATTCCTTGGAATGTGCCGGTCTCTTCGAGCTCATTGTCGTGGATCCGGAGTTTCGGAGTACCGAGGAGATCAGGTTCAAGCCGCCCCGCCGTCAACTAGCATCTTAGTGACCTTGAGGTTGCGGATAGTTGGTGAAACCAACATCGGCAAGCACCGACCGCCGTTATGCTATCGGGTGGTCCTCAATATCAAAGATGATAGGCGTCTTTGGACCATTTCGAGGCTTGCGTGACTCGACGGACGGTTCTCGCCGCATTGACTTCCCGTGATCCACCGCTTGAGTTGGCGGTGTGAAGTATGCGAGAAGCACCGCCGTCAACGCATAAGACCTCTGTGGCTTTCTGGAACTCCTGCTCATCGGCTTCATCATCATCCATGTCTTCGTCATCGTCGTCATCTTCATCCTTATCGCGGCCGCGGGGAGGTCTGTCTCCTTGCCGCTGCTTGGCCTTGCCGCGGCGTCCTCCTCGGCTTGGACGTTTCTTGCTGGCTCCTCCAGCACCTTCCTGGGCCTTCTCCTTGTCGCGCCGCTCATACTTAGCCTTTTGCTGTTCAACAAGCTGCTCGACCTTCTTGCAGCTCTGGAGGTCATGACCCTTGGTGCGGTGGCTCTTGCAAGATCTTGTTTGTTGGCGCTTGTCACCTTGTCGGCGACCGCCACAGCCTGGCAGTTGGTGCCCGCGGCAACCTCCTTGCCGGAGCTACCAACTTTGGCTTTCTTGACGCCACCCCCATTGCCGGACTGCTCAACAAGTAGCACATCTTTGCCTTTCTTCTTCCTGTTGCTCCGCCGCCGGCTTTTCTTTGCCGGGGCTGCCTCTTCACTATCAGATCCGCTGCTTCAGATTCTCTCCGGGAGTCTCCTCCTTCCTCAAAGACATGCACACTTGTTGGCCAGGCATATAGCTCATCGACATCTCTGATCTTGCACATCGCCATCTCCTCCGCATCCTGCGGTTTCGCGACGCTCGATGGAACGCTACCGATCATGTGGCAGGTGGACATCTGAGATGTTGTGCCGCATGCAGCTGAATCTCTCGAATGTACTTGCGCAGGGTTCTCCTTCCTTCGGGCTAGCAGATGAAGGTTGCTCTCTTAGCCATGGGGCTTGTGGCACCGTGAAGGCGCCGACAAACCGATGGCATAGATCTGCCCAAGAGGATATGGAGTTGTCCGGAAAGTGCATGAGCCAAGATCGACATTGGGCTTGAGTACCAGCGGAAGTAGTTGGCGAGAATCTTGTCGTCTCGCCCGCAGCTTGCACCGCAATGGTGTAGATGCCGAGGAACTCCGACGGATGCGTCTTGCCGTCGTATTTCTCTGCACGCCGACTTGAAATTCTTCTTGTTGGGCCATTTGACTTGCCGCAGCTCACGAGTGAACGCAGGGCAACCCATCACAGACGGCAAGTCGCTCGCCTCGGGCGCATGCATGTCGACAGAGGGCCCAGCGCGCTGGTTGGATTGACGCCACACTTCTCTTCGGCGCTTGATGCGAGTTTGAGCGTCTTCTTGCTGTCGTTCGTGAAGAACTTGGCGCTGATCGCGATGAGCTCGTGGGTCCGATGACGCGGTGGAGTCGCTGTCGAGGTGGATCCGACGAGTTGGCGATCTTGGCCTTCGGGGTGGAGAGTGCATGGTGGTTGCACCCCCACAGGTTTTGCCGCCACCGCTCGCGTTTTGTCGCCTTGCCGCGGCAGCGGCGTAGTCGGTTGCCGCGAGTGTCGCTGCTGGCAAAGCCGATGAGACTCGAATGGTGGCCTCCATTCGCCAACCTTGTCGGCCGTTGAGGGTAATCCAAGAGCAGCTTGAGCTCTCGCCAAAGCTTCGCTGGAGTGGTGGGTGGTAGTGGCGAACGGCGCGAGGAGCGGATATGCTCGGACTTCTAACTATGTTAGAAGGAGCAGATCCCGTCCAGGCGACCATGCCTCGCTCGTGCCAGCCTGTTGGCGTGCATGCTGGCCTTGAGCATCCCGAGATCCACCAACTCGATCTTGGTCCAACGAGCGTATGGTATTGTGAATACCATGACGCTGTCGGTCCCGCTGCCCCGAGATGGACGCGGTGCATGCACGGATGCCGAGGTCTGCGCAGCCTTGTTCTTGGACTTGGCAGCACCGTGGACTCCTCGTCGACGCTTCGTTCTTCCGCTTAATCGTCTACCCCACCACTCGTCTGCTCCGGTGGTGGTGGGATCGACGTGGACGGCTCCGCTGCCGCCGAAGCCTTCTTCTTCGGTGGCATGTCGATGAAGATGACGAAGATGATGAAGATGTAGCTCGTGTGAACGCCGGATCAGGTTCACACAGCCTCGACGCCCCCTACCTGGCGCGCCAAAGATGTCGAGGAGGCTGATCTGACCCACGAACACCTATGGGACCGGCGGACCGAGCCACTTTCGGTTCGGCGGGGGGCGGAGGTCGCACGAAGAGCAGATCGAGGCGAAGCACACGAGCAGTTTACCCAGCTTCGGAGCTCTCCGGAGAGATAATACTCCTACTGCTGCTTGTCTGATTGTATTGTGTTCTTGCTAGGGAGCGCTGAGAGCTACCAGACCTAGCCTGAGTGTTCTCTGGTTTTGAATGAACCAAACCCCTTCTACGTTGCGCATGGGCCTCCTTTTATATGCTCAAGGGGTCTCCGACAGTGGCAACGTGACAAGGGCAAAACGTAAAAGGAGTCGTGGTTGGTACAGCTACTTGTACAAAGGTATCATACCTAACCCCGACGGCAGGGGACAAAGGCATTAAATGCCCGCCTAAGTCGACTAAACAAAGGCGTAAAGGGACCGTCGGGGACGCCACCGCTGCCACGATGGCTATCTTGTCAAGACCGCTTGCACACCTGCGCTCGGCTGGCCTCAAGACAGCTCTTGCCACGCGGCTACCGAAAGGTCCCATGGCGACATCGCTGGTGGATGTGCTTTGAGCGCAGGAACGGAGTGTAGTCTGCCGCGGCAAGCGCCTTTGCCATGTTGTTGCCTTGTCGCGTCCGGAAGCTTGTCGCCATCGGGCCTTCCCGACAAGCTCCTCTTGCCGGGCCTTGTCTTCTAGGTGCCTTGAGTGGCCTTCCCGCAAGCCCCTCTTGCCGGGCCTTGTCTCCTTGGCTTAAATACTTTGTTCTTGAATGGCTCCAAAGGAACCACGGAGGACCTTGGCGGTCACTGTGCAAGCCTTGCTGCTGGGTGTCAAGGATTGCCTGCACGAAGTTCGGGAAACTAGGGTACCCCTACTCTAGTACACCGACACCGTGTGATCATCCTATGGCCCACCACCCAGGCTCAAAGGGATCATAAGATTATTCATGCTAGAAACTTCTGTGTGCAGCCACAAGCTATTATGGGCTCTAGCATAGTTGAGTAAGTTGCGTGAAGCTCTTGAAGAGGTAGACTAGCAGATGTAGTGGGTTGTAGGTGGTACTATCTTCCGAGAGTAGAGAGTTAATGCTTCAGAAAGACTGTGTCTCGAATCTCTGACCATGGATGTATTCGAGTCTTGTGGGGAAAAGTGCGCAAACCTTTGCAGATTTTACAAACTAATCATGGTTAGCCGTGTCCACGGTTATGGACATCTTGAGTATCTAGATCTTGGATTATCATGTGGATCTCATCACTCTTAATATAATTTGATTGGGTTAATGATGATGCTTAATTGGGATTGAGTTGGAGGAACCTTCTCAATGTTTAACAACCACCATGATAGTTAAATAAAATTTATTTCTTTGTTGTAGGGAAAAATTGGCTTTTCGCAAAACATATTAACCAGACAGCCTCCACCAGCCAAATATGCATGTAGTGATAGCATTTATTCTGTTCATTACTCTTTTGAGTTACATTGCCAGTATGTTCCATGTGCTGACCCGTTTCGGGCTGCAACGTATCATGTTGCAGACTTTTCAGACGACGAGTAAGGAGCCATAGGTCGTTGTCTTTCACTCAGTGATGCCGTTGGAGTTGATGGACTCACTTTATCTTCCAAGCCTTCTGTTGTTATCATGTTAGATGGCCTTAAGCCATATTTATTGTAATAAGTTCTCTTTTGAGACATTCGATGTAATAAGTGTGTGATTTCTACTCTGTTATAAATCCTCCTAGTACCGTGTGTGTCAACATTACCGATCATGGGATGACACTGAAGCACAGAGACTTGACCGTTTGAGGTCGGGTCGCTACATCGATGCCCCCTCCGGCGGAGCACCGGCAAAGGCCCCAAGATGGGATCTCATGGGTACAGAAGGTTGCGGCAGTGGAAATAGGGTTTTGGCTGCGTATCTGATGTTTCCAGGGTATATGAGTATGTATAGGTGAAGGAGGTCAGCCAGGGGAGCTATGAGGGGCCCACGAGGGTGGAGGGCGCGCCCCCCTACCTCGTGGCCTCCTCGTTGGTTTCTTGACGTCCACTCCAAGTCCTCTGGATCATGTTTGTTCTGAAAATCACGTTCCCAAAGGTTTTATTCTGTTCGGACTCCGTTTGATATTCCTTTCCTTCGAAACACTGAAATAGGAAAAAAAAAGAGCAATTCGGGCTGGGCCTCCGGTTAATAGGTTGGTCCCAAAAATAATATAAAAGTGTATAATATAGCCCATTAAACATCCAAAACAGAATATAATACAACATGGAACAATAAAAAATTATAGATACGTTGGAGACGTATCAACCTAGGTTGGATATTCCGCAAAAAAAGTATAGCTGGGCTAGACATTTTCACCTTGAAAAAATAATATCTGGGCTGGATATTTGGTCGACATAAGTAATAGCCTGGGCTAGACGGGCCACAACCCGCCCAGGTGATACCCTGCTCCTCTGAACAACAACAAAAACATCGCTCAAGAAAAACATCGCTTACACCTAAAAAAACAAATACTGCTCAAGCTGCTGGGTCCCAACTGCCGGCTGCTCCATGTGCAATTTTCTCGTTTATTGACTATATAGGTTGACGATGGTGTGGGACCTTGATGTTAGGAAACCTGGAGGAAGAAAAAAAATATAGTTGTATATAATAAGGAGGATCTTGCGTATGTACGGCTATGGCCCTAGTGGGTCCCTACTGTCATGCTCTCCAAATAAAGTCATCTCCTGATTCCTCATGTTCGTTGACCATGTTGACAATGCTCAGCGCCACGACGAGCGCAACAACTTGAAGGATGACAGAGAGGGCCTCGCCAGCCCTATGGATGGTCTGATACAGCGCCCGCTGCTCATTCAGGAAGCCAGGATTATTTGACACCTATGAGCACCTTCGAGAGACTGAGATGGCATGAAATGGTAAGGCCGCGCTTGGGAGCTCTGGATTGTTTCGCACCTATATTAAGATACAAGTGTAATTTACTTGTCATGGAAAAGAATGCGTAAAATACATGCATAATGAAACCGAGGGCCCGAGGTATGTAATGAAAACCGGCGAGTTACACATGCAATTTGAGAGACCAGTGTATATTTTACTAGTCGAAATCGACCAACCAAGAACTTCGCCCAAGACCATCTGTTTTTATTTACAAGTATCAGTTTTACAAGCGGTTTTGGTTGGGAAACGACGTCCCAATCACGGCCTAAGATGATGAGTTGGTCAGAAGATCATATGGTTTCACCTCTAACCTACACGAGTTGTCATATAGGCTGTGAATGAAACATAAGACAATGAACTTCTTAAGAATAGAAACAACAGAAGAGGATGATCTTCTTAACATGCAAATCACAGGCATTAGATCAACATGCAAAACAATATGAAGCATTATTCTCAAGAGGCATGGTGACCAGCTCGTGATGCCGCCAAGCTCAACTTTGCAATCAAACTCACAAGGCCTAGCATTACATAGACAACATTCAAAACAAACTCTTAAAATACCTTACATAACTCAACATTCATGTGACTATGCATCTCAGCAGAGTAAATATTTACTTCTGAACTGAAGACAAGAATAGGAAAAAACGATCGACGCTGCTCATAGCAAAGGGCGTCCCACTAAAAAATATCAAATGCATGTCTTCTGGCTAACATCAATGAGAAAAATTTGACAAGGTTTTCCAATTCCAATATATTAAAATAATGTCTTCTTCCTAACATCAATGATTAAACTTTGACAAGCTTTTCCCATTCAAAATATGTATTCCCTATGATTGTGGAACGGGCAGGGTTCGTCACCAACTTGTCATCTGATAGTCCGGTGGCTCAAGGTGACAACAAATGATTAGAGAACCATTCGATGTATTGTGCATGATGAAATATTATGGAGGACACGAACCATCTGAAAATTTTATGTAGTTACACTAAAATCAAGCTGAGCATCCCTGTGGATTTCGTATTTATATGCTGCAAGAAAACAAAGACACATCAACACACACATGAATATTGGCCCAGTGTCAACCCACCAATCGGTGGACTAACAAACTGAATGTACGGTCAACAAATTACCATACCTAGATGCCCCATCATTGTTGCTTAGAGTGACATTGATAGACTTGGAGTCCTGTCCTGGCTTCTTGTACTTGTTTGCCCAGTGTTCCTCTGAACCACAAGTAAAGCAGCCATCTCTCCCTGTGTCTTTCTTCTTACCCTTCTTAAAGGCAGTATTCTGCTGGACAGAGTTCTTTCCATCGAACTTGTGGGAATTCTTCTGCCTTGAAGACATTGGTAGCTCCATTCAGACGGGTATGGTTTGTCATCAGTTTGCACATTGAAATGGCACATGGAGCCGGATTAACCAACGTATCTTTTTGTGCAGTTCCACTGAAATCAAACAATGTCATGAGTAGCATGGTGGATTTTGTATTTATATGTTGCAAAGCATTAAACACGTTGGTAGCTCCATTCAAGAAGATAGTCCAGTGGCTCAAGGTGATGACGAATGATTAGAGAACCATTCGATGTATTGTGCATGATGAAGTATTATGGAGGACACGAACCATCTGAACATTTTGTGCAGTTCCACTAAAATCAAGGTGAGCATCCCTGTCTGCATAAATACAGAAAAAGCATGATGAATATAATAGTTGTACTAGTTGATTAAACATACGCTTACAACTATAATCATCTTCATTATCTTAACAGGAAAAGATAGCAATACAATTGCTTGAATTAAATATTTATTCAAAACAATACAACAATATAATTAGCACAACATAACAAAGCACGATCATGTGGATGAAGGCCGATACTGACCTCGTTTGTTACAGCTACGCTGCCGACTGACTTGGTCATACCTTTCCTTGTGGAGCGAATTTTTCACCCCATGTGCTGTTGAGTTGAGTTTTCCTTGGTCTACAGACTAGTCATGTCACCAGCGTCTACAATACTCTAAAGCTTCTCGATCATTCCTTTTGTAATGTAGCGCAAACAGTGAGTGCTTCTTTTTGCAAAGTGGTAAGACCAACTGGACCCACTAATGCAATAGTTTGACTTAAACACATTGTTCCTTTTGTGCAGTTCAACTAAAATGAATGTCGACGTAAAACCTAGCAGAAGTTTTGATATCCCTGGATGCAACAATAGGTACAAGGGAAACAATTACTGAGAAATAATGGTTGACGACTTATACTCCCAGAAGAAAAACATCTACTGATCTACCTTATCTTAATGGGAAACAAAGCAGGAGAGTAGCAATTCTCACTCAGTCTGATTCATTCATATTAACTGAGACATTATCTTAGCAATGCCTTGTTTCAACATGTATAAAGAATGACAAAGCAGAAAAGTACCATTCCTAAAACAATGCGACTGATTCATATTAACAGAGACATTATCTTAACAATACCTTGGTTAAACATGTAGAAAGAACTACAAAGCAGGATAGTACCATTTGTAAAACATCAGAATCGATATATAATAACAGAGACATTATCTCAACAATACATTTCTTAAACATGTACTCCGGCCGATCCCTAATAGAAATGGTACTCCCGCCGATCCCTAACAAGTGTTGCAGTTTTGAACTTAGAGTCAGTAGTTAATTCTGATAGTGGCATTGCTTAATTCTACCAGTGGCACTAGATTAACAAAATGCATAAACAGTTCCAAGGGAGAGTGGGCGCAACAACACCATGTGCTTCCATCTACTTATAAAGGCGGTGATGCAGAATTTGTTGTAACAAAGCAATAGACATCATGTCTAGGTTGGTCCCATTGTTGTTCATTACTTAATGGGAAAAGACAGCAATTCAATAGCTTGAATCCAACATTTATTTAAAACAGTACCAATACAAGTAGCACAACATCTGAAAGCACACTACACGATCATGTGGATGAAAGCAGGTACTGACCTTTCATGATGCAGACAAGATCACCTACGAATCTGCCAACACGAATAGGAAATCCAATCTCGTTTTGTGTAGTTCAACTAAATCAAGCAAAGTCGCCGGTGTGACATTTCAGTTTGCTATAGCAACAAGTTGAATAGATATCCCTGTTTCAACAGAGGCAAAAAAGGAAACAATTACTGGCCAATAAAGGAGGATGAAACATACATCGACAAAAAGAAGCTTCTAACTTATCTTGATGGAAAACAAAGTAGGACAGTAGCATTTCTAAAACAGTTGCATTGATTCATATTAACAGAGACATTCTCTTAAAACAACCTTCGTTAAAAAATGTAATTTACTTTTAACAATGGCATTGCTTCAATTTTCCAGCGGCATTCTTAGATTAACAACAGCAAAATAGTTGTATGGGACATGGGACATGGGACATGCCAGCACCATGCGCGTCCACACGTATAAATGGGTGATTCAGAGTATGTTGCCAAACAACATATCTGCGTTGGTCCCATATTTGTTATCTTTGAACCTTTTTGCTATGTGAGGGCAGCAAATTTGGTTCTGCACAAACTACTAGACCACCCAGTTTCTTTCCTTTTTAAACAAAGAGATAGGTTCCTTATAGATGCGTGTACTGGGTTACCCCCTGTTTCCCTTTTCGACCAACAAAGCGACTAGATAGCCAGTCTATACTACTTTCCCTCCCTCCTTTCCTCATTGAACCACGTCCTAGATTCATGCTCCACCCCACCCCACCCTTCTTTCCTCTTTGAACCAAGACCTAGATTTGACTACAGAATCGAAAAAGATCCGCATGCAGCTAGAGCAATGATGGTTTCAAAGAAAGTTATACCTTAGGGTCGTCGGGATGTGGCTAGGCGTGCGGCGGGAGGCCGGTTCTGCCCACACTGCATATGACAACGAGGAAGAAGGGGTCGGTGGCCCTCCCGCACACGCGCTGGGTGAAAGAGAACAGCGCAGCCGGCGGTGGATTGCCTCCCTCGCCGAAGGCGATAGAGTGAACGCTGCACCTCCTCCCCTTCCCGGTGCGACGGGATCTGGACGGCTCCTTCACTAGCTGTGAGGGGGAGATAGAGACAAAGGCCAACACAATCTTGTTTAGATCTGGTGAAGAGGGTGAGAGGTTGTGAATATAGCAAAACCCTAGCAAAGGAACGCTGAGCCTCCAGCGTGTATATATATGTAGTGCGGCGAGAGTGTGGAGAGTGCAAACCCTAGGGAACAAGCACTGAGGCTCCAGCTTATATAGTGCTCGTGTATACTACTAATATATAGTGGAGTGTTTTTCTTTTTCTCTCCATAACAATTGTTTTAAATTGTGTAAGTACGAAACGAAACTCTTTATTTAACGTAGCAATGAAGAAAACTACTTACGAACAACTAACGATCCACGCGTCCTGGTCGCACTTCCTATCCTTCACTTGTGGTACACTACCCTCCATTAAGTGAACAACCACACATGCACCAAATTATCGGAAACGTGTGAGAGTGTGTACAAATAAAGAATTTTGATTTCCATTATCGGAAAGGTTTGAGAGTATGTACAGTTTGCCCTCTCTCAATAGTTATGGTTTGTTGTGTTCGGCCTAAATTTGGTCAAACTTTACAAAGTTTGACTTCAGTCAAATATAATATGCAGAGTAAATAAAAATGGACGGCTACAACGTCCATCCGGTTTTTTAGTCCACACCAGTTTTTTAATCAAAGTCTGACGTCATATTTAGTTAATAGCTGGACAAATAAAATTAAGGGGAGCTGAACACAAAGTTGTGAGAAGGCTTAGAAATCAATACAAAACTTATGCTCTTAGTACCAAATTTGTTCTTTCTTCAAGGAAACATTTGGTTCATAGCCAATTATGTGATAAAATTGCACCAACGTGAAAGACGACTGCGTCTCCAACGCAACCAAGTTGAACTGATGAATGATGTCATCTTTGTGGGTAACAAGCAAAGAGCACTGATGGAAGACAGCTTGTTTTTCGTTGAAGATCGATCAGCTTCACCAGCCGATGCAACCATGAGACGCAACCATGAGCATCGATAGGTCATCGTGGTTATGCATCATCCATTTGGCATCAAGTTTGGGTGAGGCACCAATGAAGTTCGACAAATCCTCACCGTGGTCTGTTTTTTCTCAGTAATCAAGCTCGAGGAAGGAAGAACCACGTGGCAGAGGACAGTGAGGCGGAACAACAATGGCCATCCAATTTTGTGCAGTTCCACTAAAATTGAGGAAGACATGCCCGGTTATGGAGGTACGCATCGCTGTTTGCAAAAATATAAAAAGGAATATAGTGTTGTTACATTGTTTTGGCAATGGTACAAGATTAACAGTGACATCTCAATTGTCAATAAGAATTAATGAAAGTTACACCCAAACAGAAGCATCATGATTATCTAGATGGGAACTAAACCAGGATACCCGAGAAAAAAAGCAGGACATAAGCATTTATCGACGCCTCTGGATTGACATCAGCATTACTTAAAAGGGATGTCACTTTACCATGGGCATTGCTTCTTTTAACCAGTGCCAGTATTAGATTAGTAGCAGCAATATGAGCATATACACAATGACCGCACAACCACCATGTACTTTTTGTCGAAAAAACATGTATACCTCCACCAAATCATAAACTAGGTCAACTTTTCGAGTGGCCTTTCCTCTATAATAGTAAAAAATAGGTGATGTTGGACCAGCCGACGAACCCTAGCTATTGTTCATGGGGAGCTGGGGAGTAGTGGCATAGAAAAAAACCCGCATGCGGCAACCTGGGGCTGGACTAGTACAATGAAGCATGAAATCAAAAAGAAGTTATACCATAGGTGGGCAAGATGTCGCTTAGGCGGGCGGGCGGGATCTTCCCACACGACGGCAGCGAACAAGGGCGTGGAGGACCTTCGTCTGCGCCAGCGCTGACTCAGAGAGGATGATGCGCATCGGCTTCCTCCATCGCCGATGGCGACAACGTCAACACTGCACCTCCTCACCTCCCACTGAGGACGGGATTTGGCCGGATCTATGACCACCGGTGAGGAGAGAGATAGAGTGGACACTGTCATCTTGTTTAGATATGGAGAGGGTGAGAGAGTGATACGTGAGAAACCCTATCAAACAAGTGGCTATATATACAACGGATTAAAAAAATCTCTCCATAGCAGTGGTTTTCAATAGAATACGTGCAATCCCGAAAAAAAGAAATGAAAACTGGCGGACAATTTTTTTAATATACCAAGAAAGAAAACTCGACCAAAAACACGCCCCGCTTCTAGGTCGCAGTTTCTATCGCTCACGTGTGGACCCCGACCCTCCATTGTTAGGTGAAGAAATTAAAGAGTCAAATTATTACGTATGTATGTATGCTGCCTCTTCGTGTACAAATGCGCTCCATCGTTTACTCGCGGGTATCTCGGAGGCAGAGTGAGTGCATGTACATTTCTTCTTATACGTCGTACTCCATTTATCTCACTTCATATTGTTTCCTACTCCTATGATATTCCTATCCTAGGAAAAAAATGAGGCGGTACTAAGTTTGTGTGTGTAGGGAGAACGAGACATCGCTGGTGTGTACAAGTAGTCACGAGAGTCGTCGCGCACATACACATAGACATAGACATGCATATCCAGTGTTTACATAAAATTCCATCTCCATCTCCATCTCCAATCATATTTGTCCAACTGGCACATTATTTACATTGTCAATTATATACGCGACAATATTTACGTACAACATCTCTTGTTTGCGGGTGTCCGGACTGCTGCCACGCCCGCTCTTGACCAACCCGAACCCTCTTCATCACCCGCGCGTGCTTCCTGCCCAAAACGGCCAATGTCGCATTCATGGCCGCCCAGTGCGGACGCAACCTCTCACTGCCACCGGCATTGAAGCGGCGCGCCGGCCGAGAGAGCGCCACCCGCGCCGCTTCCCGGTGCACGCGACTGCTCCATGTTGAAATGTCGCCACGGCCGGCCACAACATGCATGTAAAAAGTTCTTGGGAGTCCGTGCTACAGCTAGCTGTCCTCCCCCTCCTCGTCAATATCTTCCAGTAGTGCTAGTACTCCTTGGCGCAATCCATCGACAAGCAGGCGGGAAAGTTTTCGTATACTTGTTTTTCGGTGAGTGGCATGCCGAGCCACCGTTTGGGGTGGAGCCGTGGAGGAGGGTGAGACACGAACGCGACAGACGTGATTTAAACATTGGTTTTGCTCGATGGCGCGATCCAACAAAATGAAATGTTGGTTTCTCTCTGTTTCCATTTTTTCTCGGGAAAATGGAAACTTTCCACTCCATTTTCATTCCTACTCCAAGGTTGCCCCGTTACAACATTCCATCAAATACAAAGGAAAACTAACACGCATGCTGATGCATCTCAATGGTTCACAGATCATAGCCAATATTTACTTCACAATTAAAGACAAAAGTTGTGAGAGTGTGTACAAAAAAAAACTACTCATGGGGTCTCCACGTTGTAAACCCTAAACCCAAAACATGATTTAATTTCCTGGCTAGGTAGAACCTCTCGAAGGAAAGAAGGCTAGCACCCTCGGATCATACGATGCTTTTGTGCAGTTCCACTAAAATCGAGCTGAGCATCCATGTTGGCAAAGATATTGAAGAAGTGTGATTAGAATAATAGTACTGGCACTAGTTCAGCTCATCACAAATAGAAGCCCGTAGAAGTAGAGAAAGATCAACATGGAGATGGAGCTACGTGGGGAGCTGCTGTAGTGGAGCAAGCCAACTCCAAAAGAAAGTTGTACCTGTGACGTCGGGTTGCAGCTAGAAGGGCGGCTGGTAGGCGGCATCAGCCCA
Organism: Aegilops longissima; assembly: GCA_021605205.1. Classification (NCBI taxonomy): domain Eukaryota; kingdom Viridiplantae; phylum Streptophyta; class Magnoliopsida; order Poales; family Poaceae; genus Aegilops; species Aegilops longissima. The sequence goes on from CM038677.1 coordinate 270,654,150, forward strand.
TACCGCAGGGACCCCCGATCGGGAGCACCGACAGTGGGTTTTCTCCCTCGCCGCTGTCGACCGCGTCTACGCAGAACATCGTCCCCTTCCCCCCAACGGCGGGATCAGGCGGGATGTGTCACCAGCGGTGTGGCCAACGTCGTTCTATGCTTGTGAAGAGAGCAACCCAAGCAAGCAGGCTTTTAACTTAGGCTCCTACTAGTGTATATATAGTGGAGCGGTTTTCTTTTTCTCTCCATATCAACCATTTTATATTGCATACATGTCATTGAAGAGTGAAATGATGGTTTCTTCTTCCGACTAACTTACTGTGTCATTTGACTGCTCCTGAGTGGCCCCTACACGTACTCTCCCTACGTGTATGACCGTTCCCGAGTCTCACTTGTACTTATCTCTATTTTCTTGCATGACACATACTCCCTCTATCCTGGCTCCCTCCTTCCGGTTCACTACTAGTACTCATTGTTACTGCACATAGAGGAATTTTGTTACTGCATGTTGTTACGTAGTACTACTAGTACCTACTCCCTCCTTCCGGTTCATTACCCGTACTCCCTCCGTCTTGGCTTATTGGTCCCCTTTGTACTCAATTCATGGGCTCGTTTTCCTCAAGAAATTGTCTTTACCAACGTATTAATACCGGGAATGCATGCGTGAACAACGAATGATTAAACCTTGCATGCAACGTTTTGACAAAGCATTGACTTATGAACATGTGAATTTGAGGGACTACAACCTCGTGCATGCATGCAAGAGTCACACGTACACATGGACACAGAAACGCACGCGAAGCCCTAATGCATGCATGTCCGAGCACACGATGGAACACACACAGTCACGGTCAAGTGCTCAACCTACACGTGCATGCACACACATACTCAGCCAGGGTGAGCTAATGACCGTATAAACAACGGAAAATGTATATATTGACTGCAATGAGCATATTATGAAGTCCACTGACCATATTTTTACAAATATATAGTGACAGACAATGTATTTATCTCGTTTCAAATTAAGCCATATTAACCGGAAAGGAGGCAGTATGGACTAGCATTACTTTGTTGTGTCCCATTAACTTGTCGAACGAGGAGAAGCTTGCAGGATGGGAGAAGCTTGTGCGTGGTGTCTCACAAGACAAGGAGAAACTTTTGACTAATGCAAGCTCTCCCTTGCTCAGGCGGTGGACGTGCAGTAGTTAATTCAGTGTGAGATTGCGACAAGCATACACTATACTAGTACCATTATTGTTTGACTTCCTGAAGAGACGAACAGCCAAGCACAAAGTTTACTACTAGTACTACTACTATAGAGGTATGTACTACTAGGAACTGGATGGTGGAGTGTCTGCACTCTTATTTTATTTTAAAATGTGATAAACCAATCTTCAACACATTTGGTTCTCTTCGAGGGTTCTCGCATGTGATAATGGAAGTTGATTGCATGGAACACTCGCCACAATTATCGCTTAATTCTGGCTGCTATCCTGTTACAAATAGGAGTGCTTTGTAATATATTTTTTTGTTATTCAGCATGTAAACAGGTCAGCAAACCTTGTAGGGCATCTTTGTGCGAACCGTGCTTGCTGCACTTTGAATGTGACCGGGAGCTGGCTTGATGAAACACCTCGCTTCCTTCTTCTTTTTTTGCGGGGTACCGCGCTTCCTAGTGACCAGTCTCTTGGCTGATCATCCTAAGAATGCTTATATATGAATAAAGCTTTCTCATTTACCCACAAAAAAGATTAAGCCATATTAACCGAAAAGGAGGGAGTATGGACTAGCACTACTTTTTGGTGTGTCCCGTCAACTCATAGAACAAGGAGAAGCTTGCAGGACAAGGTGAAGCTCGCTTATGCCCTCTCCGTCTACCTCAAGCCTGGTGGCTCGCAAGACGAGGAGAAACTTTTGACTAATGCAACCTACCCTCGCCCAGGTGGTGGACGTACAACAGTTCATTCGGTGTTAGATTGCCAGAGGCATACACTATAGTACCATCATTGTTCAACTTCACAAACAGGCGAAGAGCCAAGCACAAGGTTTATTAGGACGAGTATGTGATAGCCTGGCTTAATAGGATGATAGACTACTCATATCAATAAGGAATTCCTTCTTTTTCGGGAGCCCATTCGGAAAGAACTTCAAAGTTAAGCGTGTTCATCTTGGAGTAGTTTCAGGATGGGTGACCGATCAGGAAGTTGCTCCCGGGTGCGCACGAGTGAGGATAAAGTGCACAGAAAAGACTAGTATTGATCTGTGAGGGCAGTCTAGATCCCGCCAGGAGTAACGACCACCGGCGGGTGTGTCTGGGGCATTATAAGATGGTATCAGAGCCGACCCTCGCGGTTACATGGATGTTTGCGGACAGGCGATCATGTTGTGCATGACGTTTGTGACCCGTCGTGGCACACGACATGACACATGTGCCGGACTGGAAGCACCAACGTATGTGCCAAGAGGGAACGTTCCTATGGCCCGACAAGGACGTCGGTTCCTCTGAGTGGGGGTCTATGTGATAGCCTGGCTTAATAGGGATGCTAGACTACTCATATCAATAAGGAATTCCTTCTTTTCCGGGAGCCCATTCGGAAAGAACTTCAAAGTTAAGCGTGCTCAGCTTGGAGTAGTTTCAGGATGGGTGACCGATCGGGAAGTTGCTCCCGGGTACGCACGAGTGCGGACAAAGTGTGCAGAAAATACTAGTATTGATATGTGGGGCCAGTCTAGATCCCGCCAGGAGTAACGATGACCGGCGGGTGTCTCCGGGGCGTTATAAGTTTGTATCAGAGCCGACCCTCGCGGTTACACGGATGTTCGTGGACAGGTGCATGGTCATGTTGTGCATGACGTTTGTGACCCGTCGTGGCACACGGCATGACACATGTGCCGGACTGGATGCACAGACATATGTGCCTAGAGGGAACGTTCATGTGGCCCGACGAGGACGTCGGTTCATCTGAGTGGGGGTGTTTGTGATAGCCTGGCTTAATAGGGATGATAGACTACTCATATCAATAAGGAATTCCTTCTTTTCCGGGAGCCCATTCGGAAAGAACTTCAAAGTTAAGCGTGCTTAGCTTGGAGTAGTTTCAGGATGGGTGACCGACCGGAAAGTTGCTGCCGGGTGCGCACGAGTGAGGACAAAGTGCGCAGAAAATACTAGTATTGATCTGTGGGGCCAGCCTAGATCCCGCGATGAGTAACGACCAACGGCGGGTGTGTCCGGGGCGTTATAGAGTAGTACTACTACTAGTATACAGGTACTAGGAATCGCATGGTGGAGCGTCTATACTCTTATTTTATTTTAATCTATGATAAAGTACACATTTATTCGGGAGAAGTGCGGAAAACAGCAGCCCAATAGTACTATTAAAAACATCGAACATGTAATGCTGATATCAACCATGCTCGAATATATCTTGGGCTCCGTGCAAGCCCGTTTGTGTGTTCACGCTCCTCGTCTCTCTCAAGGAACGGCGGGTTGGCCATTTTTCCATCAATTGAGATCGGTTTCTCACACTACGGTCCCACATGTCAGTGATATGCCAGGAGGAAGTGCGTTGACCGACTGGCCATACGCATGCTTGGTTTTGCACCTTCATACTACTCCTCCCTCTGTCACAGCTTACAGGGCGCGCTTTATTCTCATGCATTTCTCTCCATGCTTTTCCACCAGCAGAGAGACTTTAGACATGTTTGGTTTAATGCTCAATTAATTAGGGCGTGGTACCCGCAATCAAGTCCACAATTTTCTCTTGATGTACTAGGTGTGTACACGGAGTGGAGTAAGTGCATGCATGTGTGTGCTCGGGGGGGAGCACTACATGTATGTGTGTACACATTATTTCCTCTAGTAATAAACGCCGTGCTATAACTACCAATGTTATTTTTCAGGCTGATCGCTAGTCGCCTTGGTCCCAGAGATCGTTGAAGCGCACTCTATAAACAGTGACGGAGGGAGTAGTATGAGCGGATTCAAAGAAGAGCGTATTGATGGTTGCTTCTTTCGAGCAACTTACAGTGGGAAAAGGTGGGGCTTATGATTTGACTGCTCATTACTCACTATTAGTGCGGTGCAACGACTGGGCTGAGTCTCCCATGCGGTTGTGCACTACTCCCTCCATTCTTAAAAACTTGTCTTTCTAGAGATTTCAATGAGTGACTACATATGAAGCAAAATGAGTGAATCTACACTCTAAAATATGCCCATTAGAAATTTCTAAAAAGACAAATATTTAGGAACAGAGGGAGTATAATTTTGTGCATGGCACATGGACCCGGATGCTGAAGAGGCTTCTGGCAATGCTATTAAGCTTCCAGCATTTGTTTACATAATTGACGTACTATAAAAATAATTTTCCAGGTACACGAAATTGTACAATGCTCTAGGCTTTCAGCTTTTGTTTCGTGTGTCTTGCCATCCATGCTCTTTCAGAAAAAAATAAAAAACTAACTTCCTTGCTAATGCATCTCAATGATTAGCAGATCAGAGCTAATATTTACATCACAACTGAAGACAAAGTTATGAGAAGGTGTTAAATTAAAATTGATCCATGCTTTCATTGGCAGCAACTTCCCCCCAGCTCTGTCTAAATCAACAAGGCATGTTGGAAAAAAGTAGCTATCTGGAGCATGCAACATTCCGATCATTTTGTGCAGTTCCACTGAAATAGAGCTGAGCGTCCCTGTTCCAAAGATATTAAGTGTGATTACAATAAAAGAGGTCTGTTGATGAAGCAATAAACACAAAAATAGAAACCAGTCACCTTTGCAGTCTCTCTTAAGACTAAATAGTATGAGAAGATTAAGCAAATAGTTGGAGAAGATTAGGCTCGAAGTTGGATGAGGAGGACAGAGCAAAACCAATCTCCCTTTGTGCAGTCACACTGAAATGTAGAGACGTTGCCCGTGTGACATTTTAGTACAACTGCACAAAACACTCTTAAGAAAAAAGTGATTTGTGCAGTTCACCAAAAGGTCCCAATAGCAACGAGGTGAAATGGCTTGCCCTGTTTGCAAAAAAGTGGTAGAATAGAAACAATTACTGGACAATAGTAGTTGATGACACATACGACGACAAAAAAGAAGCATATTGCTTGTCCTAAGGGAAGATAACAACACGGTTGTGTTTGTCTAAAACGGTGTGAGGACGAGATTGCAATATGGAAAGTATGCTGGACGAGCTACGTTTTGGGCAAAGAACTATGGAAGATCCACATGTAGCGATGTGGGAAGACGGGTAGTGCGGCAAGGCCGAAGCGGATACCTAGGGGTCGTCAGGATGTAACTAGGAGAGCGGCGGCGGGCGGGATCTGCCCATACTGTGGCAGCGAGCAAGTGGCGTAGGCCCTACCGCGCCAGAGCTTGGTCAGAGAGAACGACGGGTACCGTAGATCGGGACGTGCTGCCTTGGCGCCATCAAACGGAGAAACGATGCACATCCTCCCTTTCCGCCGGCGTACGGGATGCGGCCGGATCAGTGACCTACGGTGAGAGAGAGAGAGAGGCCACCGCCGCCTTGTGTGAGATACTCAGAAGAGAGACAAACCCCGGCAGGCAGGCTCCATTGTATATAGTGGAGCGGACTACCTTTTTCTCCATAAAAATCGTTTTATATTCTGCGTACGTGCCATTGAGTGATATAACTTTATTTAAAAAGAACGCGCCAATGCATCAAGTCGAACTTTGTTTCGTGCACGTGTGGTACATGACTTCCGTAGGTAAACAACCGCTACACGTGCTCAAATTATCATGTGGGATGCCATTTCATACAGAAATCAGCTCCACCGTGTACCCGCACGGGTGTGGCTGGGCACGAAGCGTGAGTACATGCACCTATTCTCTTCGTGTACGTACACCACCTACGTGGGGTTGTGTGAGAGAGATACAAACGTAGAGAGATATAGTGTGTGGGTTCATGAGTGTTTTGGGGAGGGGGCGTGAGAGATAGATAGGGAATATGTGTCAATGATATTTCAATCAAAAAATGTAACATATGCAATGTGTGTGAAATAGAGGCCTGGATATATCATATATATAGAGGGGGTGATCCACGAGAACAGAGTGGAGGTATCATCGGCGTGAGGTATACATAGAATCGAAGAGAGAGATGATGTGTGTGTTTGTGCACGCGCGATCGATAAAGAGTGCCAGTGAATTTGTGTGTGCCCACGTCAAAGATATAGGGTGGCTGGCCTATTGGAACGTGAGAGGGGACAGGCGCAGTTTGTCTCTGTGGCATGGATACCTACCTACAACGCACGACTATCGGTGTGGGAGGGGGGAGACCTAATTATAGAGGTACAATGGTTGGTATATGTGTGTAGGAGGAGAGATACCTACCTTATGTATTGTGGGAGATCGATCAGCATCCATGCACATGTGTAGGAGAGGAATAAGGTTGGGAGAGAGACAGAGCTAGAGTGTGATGTCTACTACACAACTTTATTCTTGTAGACACGTGTTGGGCCTCCAAGCGCAGAGTTTTGTAGGACAGTAGCAATTTTCCCTCAAGTGGATTACCTAAGGTTTATAAATCCGTGGGAGGCGTAGGATGAAGATGGTCTCTCTCAAACAACCTTGCAACCAAATAATGAAAAGTCTCTTGTGTCCCCAACACACCAAATACAATGGTAATTTGTATAGGTGCACTAGTTCGGCGAAGAGATGGTGATAATAGCGTAGTAATGATTGTAGATATTGATTTTTGTAATAGGAACAATAAAAAACAGCAATGTAGCAATTGATAAAGCGGAGTACAAACAGTATTGCAATGCTTGAAAACAAGGCCTAGGGTCCATACTTTTGCTAGTGCAATCTCTCAACAATGCTAATATATTTGGATCATATAACCATCCCTCAGAGTGTGATGAATAATCACTACAAAGTCCCTATCTAGCGGAGAACATAAGAAGGAATTGTTCGTAGGGTACGAAGCCACCTCAAAGTCATTCTTTCTGATCGATCTAACCAAGAGTTCGTACTAAAATAACACCAAAGAAAATTTAGATTCATAATATTCAATCCAACACAAAGAACTTCAAAGAGTGCCCCAAGATTTCTACCGGAGAAACAACGACAAGAACGTGCATCAACCCGCATAGATTACCCCAATGTCACCTCGAGAATCCGCGAGTTGAGTGCAGAAACATATATCAAGTGAATCAATACGATACCCCAATGTCACCACGATATGCAAGACGTATATCAAGTGCTCTCAAATCCATGAAAGTATTCAATCCGATAACAATGAAATCTCAAAGGGAAAACTACAACAAGGTAGAGAGGGGAAAACACCATATGATCCCACTATATTAACAAAGCCCGCGATACATCAAGATCGTGACATCTCAAGAACACGAGAGAGAGAGAGAGAGAGAGAGAGAGAGAGAGAAATATTAAACACATAGCTACTGGTACAAACCCTCAGCCCAGAGGGTGGACTACTCCCTCCTCGTCGTGGTGGCCGCCGGGATGATGAAGATGGCCACCGGTGATGATTCCCTCCTCCGATAGGGTACCGGAACAAGGTCTAGATTGGTTTCTCGTGGGTACAGAGCCCTCGGCAGCGGAACTTCTGATCTAGGTTTACCCCGAGGGTTCTTGGAATATTTGGTGATTTATAGGGCAAAGAGGGGGTGCGGGAGGCCACCGAGGTGGGCACAACCCACCTGGGCGCACCTAGGCGCCCACGCGTGCCCTGGTGGGTTGTGCCCCCCTCGGGGCACCCCAGGTGCTTCTATGGCCCACTAGAAGTTTTCTGGTCCATAAAAAATCCACAAAAAGTTTCCCGATGTTTGGACTCCGTTTGATATTGATTTTCTGCAATGTAAAAAACAAGCAAAAAACAGCAACTGGCACTGGGCACTGGGTCAATAGGTTAGTCCCTAAAAATGATATAAAGTTGCTATAAAATGATTGTAAGACATCCAAGAATGATAATATAACAGCAAGAACACTTCATAAATTATAGATACATTGGAGACGACAAGATCCCTGCTTAATTCCTACTGCCCCTCAGTAGGTAAATGATAAAAGAAATAATTTACGAAGTGTGAATGCAAGCAAAGTTCATAAGTTTGATCAATGATAATTTCAATCACTTTTCCTAGCATCATAACAACAATTATTTCTTATAAAACTTCTCATGTTAAAGTAGCAAGCGATTCACATGTTAAGGTTCAAACAATGAATTCTCCTGAAACTCAACAACCTATATTCTTAGTCACCAAACAATTGCAATTCAACTTATTCAACAGAGTCTAAGTAAGAGCTTCACATACTCAACCATCATATAGTCTTCTATGATTGCTAACACTCACCGCATACACATGAGCAAAACGTTTCAACCGGACACATAGAAAGATAGGGGCTCATAATTTCGCCTCCCAACGTATTCACCTCAATGGTGATGTCAACAATGATAATGCATGTGTCGGTGTACTAGAGTAGGGGTACCCTAGTATCCCGAACTCGTGCACGGACAGTTGCAGCACCCCGCGACGGGGCTGACTTGGTGACCGCCAAGATCCTCAACAGCTCCTTTGGTACCATTCAAGAACAAAGTAATCAAGACCCCGGCGAGAGGAGCTTGCCGGGAAGGCCACTCAGGGCACGAAGGAAACAAGACCCCGGCAAGAGGAGCTTGTCGGGAAGGCTTGGTGGGCGCCGAGCCCCCAAGCGCGACAAGGTTTCTGCCGCGGCAAGGCACTTGCCGGGGCGGGCAACCTCTCTTCATCTCCGCTCCAGCTCATCCGCCAACGTGTCGCCACGGGGCTTCCCCAGAAACGCGTGTCGACGTGCTGTGTAACCAGCGGGGAGCAGCGATAAGCGGGGCTGATGAGCTACCATCGTGGCAAACAGAGGCGCGCTTGACGGTCCCTGTTACACTGTTCAGGCGACTGAGACGGGCATTAATGATTCTTGTCCCTTGCCGTCAGAGTTAGGTATAGATCATCGTGTACCGTATAAAGCAGTGTACCAACCTATGTTTTTACTATCTTACCCTTTTCTACTTGCCACATGTGGTGACCCCTTGTGCCTATAAAAGGAGGCCCAAGTGCAACGAGAAAGGGTTCGTTCAGCTCCGCTTAGTTCATTCTACTCATACGAGACCACATTCAGGCTAGGTTTCGTAGCTTCCATTGCTCCCTAGCAAGAACACAAGATAATCCACAAAGCAGCAGTAGGAGTATTATCTCTTCGGAGAGCTCCGAAGCTGGGTAAATCTGCTCGTGTGCATCGCTTCGATCCGCTCTTTGTGCCATCTCTGCCCCCCTCCGAACCACAAGGGACCAAGGTCCCATAGGTGTTCGTGGGCCACGATCAGCTTCCCCGACATCTTTGGCGCGCCCGTAGGGCGTTGAGGCTGTGTGAACCCGATCCGCGCTCACACGAGCAATTTCTTCATCAACATCTTCGTTCAACATGGCGCCAAGAAGAAGTCTTGGCAGCAGCAGAGCCGTCCGCTGTCGAACCCACCACCACCGGAGCTGTCGTGGTGGGGAACGTCGCGGAGGAACCGGGTCGCCGAGAGAGCCCACAACGCCGCCAGACCAAGGACAGGGCAGCGCAGTATCGGGCGTCGAGTCCGCACCGCGTCCTTCTCAGAGGCGCGGGACCGACAGCGCCATGATGCTCGCGCACCATACGCCGTTGGATCAAGGCTGCCGAGGATCCCGAGGTTTCGAGACCCGAGATGCACACCAAAGATGCGGAACGAAGCGGGTATTTATCGCTTAGGCGGATGCTGCTCCTCCTAACTTGGTTAGAGTCCAAGCACATCCTGCTCCTAGCTACGCACGCCATTGCCACCCACCACACCAGCGAAGCCTTGGCGAGAGCCCAGCTACTTAGACTACCCTCCAACGGCCGACAAGGTCGATTTAATGGAGAGCCACAATCCAGAGCCTCATCGGCTTTGCCAACGGCGACGTCCCGCGACAACCAAGCGCTTCGCAGCCACGACAAGGTGACAAGGCACGAGCCGATGGCGACGAGACTTGCGGGGGTGCAGCCACCGACGCCCCCTTCCCGGGCCAAGATCGCCGGCTCGCGGATCCACCTCGACAGCGACTCCACAGCGTTGCCGGATCCGCGAGCTCGTCGCGACTCAGCGCCAAGTTCTTCGTGAACGGCAAGAAGAAGACGCCGAACCCGTATTGAGCGCCAAGAGAAGCGCGTCGTCAATCCGACCAGCGCCGGGCCCACTGTCGATATGCATGTGCTGGGGAACCAGCGACTTGTCAGACGCGTAGGTTGCCCTCGCTCACTCGTGAGCTGCGGCAAGTCCGTGGCCCGACAAGAAAAACTTCAAGCCGATGTGCCGAGAAGTATGATGGCAGGACACACCCATCGGAGTTCCTCAAAGATCTACACCATCGCGTGCAGGCTGCGGGGGACGAGACGACAAGATCCTCGCCAACTACTTTCCCCGGTGCTCAAGCCAAACGCCGATCTTGGCTCATGCACTTGCCGGATGGCTCTATTTCTTCTTAGGCAGATTTGTGCCACCAGTTTGTTGGCGCCTTCACAGCGGCCACAAGCCTCATGGCCAGGAGAGTGACCTCCACCTGCTTGCCCGTATGAGGGAGAGTCCTGCGCAAGTTCATCCAGAGATTCAAGAGAGTGCACTACAACATCCCGGATGTCCACCCCGCCATGTGATCGCCGATTTCATCGTAATGTGCGAAACCGCAGGATGAGGGAGGAGATGGCGATGTGCAAAGTGAAAGACGCCAGTGAGCTTTACGCCTGGCCGACAAGTGTGCACGCTACTGAAGAGGGAAGAAGACTCCAGAGAGAATGTGGGAGCAGAGTCCGACAGTGAGGAGATCGCCTGCAAAGAAGAGCCAAGCGAAACAATGTAAAGAAGAAAACCAAGAAGTATTAGTTGTCGAGCAGTCCGGCAATGCGGATGTGGCGCCAAGAAAGCTAAGGCTAGCGGCTCCGCAAGGAGGTTGCCGCCGACGCCGACCGCCAAGCTGTGGCGGCCGCCGACAAGCCTGACAGCTCCAACAAGCAATATTGTAAGATCCACCGCACCAAGGGCCACGATCTCCAGAGCTGCAAGAAAGTCAAGCATCTTGTTGAGCTACAGAGAGCTAAATACGAGCGGCGAGACAAGGAGAAGGCCCAGGAGGGTGCAGGTGCAGCTAGCAAGAAGAGACCCGGCCGGGGAGGACGCCGCGGCAAGGCCAAGCAGCGGCAAGGAGATAGACCTCCCCGCGGCCGCGACAAGGAAGAAGACGAAGATGAAGATGACGAGGACATGGAAGATGATGAAGCTGACGAGCAGGAGTTTCAAAGGCAACGGAGGTCCTTTATGTTGACGGTGGTGCTTCTCAGATACCACACCGCCAACTCAAGCAATGGATGCGTGAGTTTAATGCAGCGGAACCATCCATAGAGTCGCCAGAAACCTCTGAAGTGGTCCAGCACGCCCATCATCTTTGACATTGAGGACCACCCTAATCGCATCACTGCGGTCGGGTGCTTGCCGATGTTGGTATCACCAACTATCCGCAACCTCAAGGTCACAAAGATATTGGTTGACGGCGGGGCCGGCCTGAATCTGATTTCCTCTGCAGTGCTCCAGAAGCTTCAAATCCCTGACAGCGAGCTCGAAGAGACTGGTACTTTCCAAGGAATCAACCCCGGAAGGAGCAAGCCCAAAGGGAAGATCACGTTGCCGGTAACATTTGGCAGCAAACTCAACTTCAGAACTGAGAGGGTCACGTTTGACGTTGCCGATTTCCCATTGCCCTACAATGGCATACTTGGCCGCCCAAAGACTCGCCAAATTCATGGCCGCCTCATCATGCTTACAACTTACTCAAGATGCCCGCCCGATAAGCGCCATTTCTGTCCATGGTGACAAGAAAGATGCGCTTATCTGCGCCGACAAGATTTACCGGATGCAGCGCCGCAACAGATAGCAAACCACTTGTCACCGAAGCTCCCGGGGAAGAAGAAGACCACCAAGTCCGCAAGAGCTCGATGCCCACTCCGCAAGCGCACCTCTTCGGAGTGCTGCGCTACCGCCGAGGACGCACCATCGAGCTCCACCGCAAGTGCAAGAAGATGATGGCAGCTCCGCCAAAGACCAAGAAGGTGCCCGCCAAGGAGGACGGTGCGGTGGTACCTTCACCATCGCCACGCTTGACCCTAAATAGGAAGGCGAGCTCGTTGCTTTCTCGCGGGCGAATGTCGATGTGTTTGCATGGCAACCATCCGACATCCCCGTGTTCCTGTGAAAGTAATTGAGCACCACCTAGCTGTCTGTCCTCACGCGCGGCCCGTCAAGCAAAAAGTTAGGAAACAAGCAGTGGAGCGCCAAGAGTTCATAGCGGAAGAAATTAAGAAGTTGGAAGCAGCAGGCCTTCTCAGAGGAGTACTCCATCCCACGTGGTTGGCCAATGCGGTAGTTGTACACAAGGCTAATGGGAAATGGAGACTTTGTATTGACTTTACAGATGTTAATAAAGCTTGTCCCAAAGACCCATTTCCCTTGCCACGTATTGACCAGATTGTTGACTCCACGGCTGGATGTGATCTGCTTTCATTTCTTGATGCATATTCAGGATATCATCGATATTCATGGCGTAAGAGGATGAAGAGAAACCGCATTCATTACACCATGTGGCACGATCGCTTCATACGGATGCCTTTCGGTTTGAAGAATGCTGGTTCAACCTTTGCAAGAGTAGTCCATGATGCCTTTGAGCCACAGATGCACGTAAATGTAGAAGCCTACATGGATGACATAGTGGTCAAGAGCAAGGACAAAGCAACTCTAGTTCAAGATTTGATGAGACGCTTGCAAATCTGCGCAAGATCAACCTCAAGCTCAACCCCGAGAAGTGTGTGTTTGGAGTCCCTTCCGCAAGCTTCTCGGTTCTTTGTGTCTCAGCGGGAATTGAAGCCAATCCCGACAAGATCAAGGCCATTGAGCAGATTGAAGCACCAAAGCGCCAAGGATGTCGAAGGCTTGCCGGTTATGTGGCTGCTCTCGGCGGTTTATCTCTAAGTCTGCTGAGCGCTACCTGCCATTTTTCAAAATTTTGAAAAGGCAGGTCCAATAAAATGGACTCGGCGGAGGCTGCGCTGCAGACTTGAAGAGATACCTGTCTTCCACTCCAATACTTGTCGCACCTAGGCCACAAGAGAAGTTGCTGCTGTATATAGCGGCAACCAATCAAGTGGTTAGTGCTGCGTTAGTAGCGGAGAGGAGGCGATGATGAGCCGAAGAACCGAGGCAGTGCATCCAGCGACAAGCAAGGGCTTCACCGTCAAGCTCGGTCCCGACAAGGACAGATCAGCGCAGGTTGCGACAAGATGCAAAAAGGATGGTGCAGCGCCTACCACTTTGTCGGCCCTTCTCGCAGGGGCTAGGTCAAGGTACTACGTGTGTCGAAGTTGCTTTTCGCCTCCTCATGGCCTCGAGAAAGCTGCGCCATTACTTCCAAGCACACGAGATAACAGTTGTCACTCGCTTTCCGCTGAAGAGGATTTTGCAAAATCCAGAAGCAACGGGCTTAATTGTCGAGTGGGCACTGGAATTGTCAAGCTTTGGTCTCAAGTTTGAAAGCACTTCAACTATTCAAAGCAGAGCATTGGCAGAATTCATAGCGGAGTGGACGCCAACGCAAGATGAAGAAATTCCAGAGACGAGCATCCCCGTCAAGGAGGCAAATAAAGAGTGGCTGATGTACTTTGATGGTGCCTTCTCGCTGCAAAGCAAGCCCGTGTGCGGCGTGTTGCTTATCGCACCCACCGGAGAGCACCTCAAGTACATAGTCCAGATGCACTTTCCCAAGGAGCAAGCAACAAACAATACTGCAGAGTATGAAGGTTTGCTTGCCGGTCTCAGGATTGCGGTAGACCTTGGGGTCAAGAAGCTCATTGTCAGGGGGGACTCGCAACTTGTCATCCGCCAAGTAAATAAAGATTATCAGAGTTCGTTGATGGAAGCCTATGTTGATGAAGTGAGGAAGCTAGAAGAGCACTTTGAAGGCCTGCAAATGGAACATGTTCCAAGAGCTCAGAACGATATGACTGATGGCCTCTCCAAATGTGCTGCACTTAAATTACCTGTGGAACCAGGAATTTTTGTGCTCAAGCTGACTCAGCCAACCGTAACATCATCAACAGGACAGAACAAGAAGAGAAAATTGGTTTCCGGCGACTACTTTCCGGCAGAGCTCCCTGGAGCCGCCGCCGAGAAGGTCCCCAAAATCAATGCAAATATCACTGAGGAGCAGTCTGCTCCGACAAACCCTGCGGTTTGTTTCGTTGAAGCAGACGCTCCCGGCAAGCTTTGCTCCGGCAAGCTTGCCGGGGATCATCAAGCTCCGACAGAACCGCAGGTCCTTGCCGTAGAAGCTAATGTTCCTGCAGCGGTAGATGAGCCTTTAGTCCTTGTTGTTGAGCCACAGGCTCCAGCATGGGCACAGCAGATCGTACAGTTCCTTCAGACAGGAGAACTCCCCGAAGAGCAAGAAGAAGCGGAAAGAGTAGCCCGGCAGTCAAGTATGTATCAGTTTGTTGACAACATCCCGCATGTAAGAAGACTCAACGGTGTGAAATTGAAGTGTATTTGCCGAAGATGGATGTAAGCTATTGGCGAGAGATACATGGAGGCATATGTGGTCACCACATTGGCGCAAGAGCACTTGCCGCAAAGCTTTCCGGCAAGGTTTCTTCCGCCGAAGCCCTCCAGATGCAACCGCACAAGTAACCAAGTGTGAAGCGTGCGGCCCATTCCAAACAGATACACCAACCAGCTCAAGCTCTCCAGACGATCCCTTTATCCTCGCCCTTTTTGGTCTGGGGCTCAACATCTCGCCCTTCCCCGAAGCTGTCGGGGCTTTGAGTACTTGTACGTCGAATCGACAAGTTCGCAAAGTGGCCGGAAGTGGAACCAAGGAGGAAGGTGACAGACAACAAGAGTCAAGTTCTTCAGGTCAATTGTTTGCCGTTTTGGGATTCCTAACCGGATCATCACCGACAACGGCACACAGTTCACGAGCCGCACCTTCAAGCAGTACGCCCAAGATCTTGGCGCCAAGATATGCTTTGCTTCTGTTGCTCATCCGAGAAGCAACGGTCAAGAAGAGAGAGCAAATGCCGAAGTGCTGCGGGGACTCAAGACCAGAACCTTCGAAAGGCTGCGCAAGTGCGGAAGAAACTGGATCGAGGAGCTGCCGGTGGTTCTTTGGTCGATCAGGACGATGCCAAATCGAGCCACCGCCGACACCTTCGCCTAGTCTATGGAGCAGAGGCAGTTCTCCCCACGTAACTCAGATACGGGTCACCTCGAGTGCTCGCTTATGATGAGTTTGAGCAAGAGCAGCTGCGACAAGATGACGCGCTGCTCCTCGAGGAAGATCGCCTTCAGCTGTTGTACGAGCTGCTCGTTACCAGCAAGCTTTGCGCCGCTACCATAGCCGCAGTTAATGCCGAAGCTTTGAGGAAGGCGACCTTGTTCTTCGCGCTCAGTCCGCCAAGAATTCCAACAAGTTGACGCTTGAAGTGGGAAGGCCCTTATCGGGTGAAACGAGTCACTAGGCCCGGCGCTGTCCGCCTTTGAGATCAAGATGGCGCTCCGTGAGCAATTCCTGGAATATAGAGCATCTTCGCAAGTTTTACCCATAAGGCGCGGTTGCCGGGACCCGTTCTGGCAACCACCGTTTTTGTACAAGTCTTGCCGCTGTTGCACGTAATCCTTTGTACAAAGCCGGGCGCAGACCCGATGCATCAAGAAGTTTATGTGTTGCGCACAACTTGTCAATACATGCTTTCATAATCTTGTATGCATGTGTGCTCTAACATTTTGTGCAGCATCCACACCCGGTAAGCGATAACGAGCCACTAGGCTCCATAACTATATTTTCTCTTATTTCTTCTCAAACAAGAAGAGGGTTCATCCACCCACAAGTTAACCGGCGGGGGGGGGGGGGGGAGGAGAAGATAATGGTGTGGGCCGCCAAGCGTCGCTCGAGGGACTGTCGCCTTGCCGGGAAATGGGCAATAGAGAAGCTAAGTTGCTAAGTTTAAACGATCAGTTTTTAAATTTTTAAGTTATCTTCCTCGAACGATAGTACTTTGTATGGAAAACCTGTGCGCGGAGGAACCGACTCGCGATTAGCTTGCGCCTCTTACTTTGTTTCGAGTCCGCCAGCAACTTAAGTGTGCTGCAACTAGTTGCGACAAGGTTGCTTGTCGGAGGCGGCATTGCCAGCAGTCTGTCTGAAGTTCACTTTCAGCCATGCAAAAGTGTTCGCACCGACAAGTTCCCTAAAAGCGTAGGGCATAAACATACAAGGGAAGAAATCGAGTAAAGGAAATAACATTGCATTCGATTGCCTAAGATAGTGTATATTAGATAATGACTTGTCGCGGATCTAATAGATTTTTCGCCTAAACATGATCTACAAATGACAAGAGAAAGATAAGCTGGGCGGCCTAGTCCACGCTGTCGCTGCCGAGCCTCTTGACTCCGCCACCCTGTCCACAATGGTGCGATAAGGGTTTTGAGCGCTTCAACGCCAGCCAGAGGGAGGCAGGGACTTGAGGACTTTGGTGAAATCGACGCCGGGTTGTGGAAGGCCACCTTCATCAAGACCTTCGAGAGCCCCACAAGAAACTTGGCGCGACTCCTCCGCCACTGTTTTGGGATCTCCTCCCGAGCCGCCAAGACCCGCAAGACGCCTTGAAGAATGGATGAGCTTGACGCTGGGTTGGAGGTTCTCGCTGGTGGAGTACCTAAGATCCACCATCCCCAGCCCATCACCATTATGGATGCCGGCGGCGGTGTCCACAAGACCTTCCGTCCAAAGGCATTATGTTGTCTCGAGATTATTCTGGCAGTCACAGCTGCTCGGCAGCAGTTCCTCGTTGGCCTTGATTTTCTCCAGCAGGCCCGCTTCCCGCCCTTGGCGCCTTCCAACGCTCCGTCAAGGTGGTCTGGCTCAGCCCAGATCCGCCTTTGAGTCCTTGGCGGCGCCGATCTCCTTGATCTTCTCAGCGAGGCGCCTGCAACTCACCGAGGGTGTAGGCGCCCTTCTCACGCCAAGGCTTCAACCCAAAGTGACCTCCTCGGCACTCTTCCGGAGGGTGGACTCCAGCTGAGCCACCCTCGCCTCCAGCTTCCTTCTTGGCGGCCTCGACAGCCGCAGCAGCATCCTTTGCCTCCTAAAGTGGCCCGCCAATCGCTTGCTCGCAAGACGGAGAGATCTTCCTCATAACTGCCGAGGTTGATCTTCACTCGCCACCACCTTCTCGCTGGAGAGCTTCTTGCCGCAAGCCTCTGCTGCTCTCGACCTCGCCTTCTCCAAGATGAAGGCCGTGCGCTCCTCGCAAGCTGCTCCGCGCCCACTATATCCCGGAGAGTTTTTTGTTGGCGCCGCGGAGCTCTTCCGCGCTTCTCCAAGTCAGCTCCGCCGCGCGACAAGCGCCTCGACTCCAGCTTGGCTTGTCGGGCGCGGTAGAGCGACAACAACCTCCTTAGCAGCTGCCTCCTCAGCTCACCATCGCTGCTGCTCGGGCATCGACCAGCGACAGCCCGGCGGAGGCAAGCAGTTCCGTCAAGGTCTCCCCTTCGCCGGTGCCACAGCTTGATGCCCGTGGGAGCTTGATAAAGACACCTCGCCGCCTTCGATAGGCGCCGGCTGGGGCTCTTCGAGTCTGTGCGGCATCGGTGGCGGGAGGATCGGTGGTCGGTGCAGCGCTGGCGCCTCCTGCGGCCTCAGGGCCGCTGCGATCGCCAGATTCTCCCGACCTCTGCGCCCAAGAGCCTTGGCAGCCTCCTCGCCGGGCGGGTTCGTCAGCCCAGCCTCCTCCTCCACGTTGGCGGCGTTAACATTGTCGCCATGAAAGTGTTCTCCTCGCCGGGCGTTTCGCCTCCATCCGATCTCCGGCAGGCGGATCTGATGGTCAGGAAAAGAAAGAACAAGTCAAGCAAATGTTCAAAAGGGAAGAACAGAAGAAAAGAGAATCCAAGGGAGATTTTCAAACAAGAAAATTACCTGCAATGGGATCTGTTGCCGCGGTCTCCACAACCGGAGGGTCGTCGGCGCTGGCCCTTGTCGGGGAAGCTCCCCTTGTCGGAGAGGCCTCCCTTGCCGGAGAACGCTCCCTTGGCGGAGAGTCCTCCCTTGGCGGCGTAGTTGAAGCAAGCAGAACTTCAGGAGTGACCTCCGGTGCTTCCTGATGAGGCTGCTCTGCTCCTACATGATTCAACAAACCAGATATCAGTGATGGAGAAGCACCCAAGAACACCTAACCATGAGAAGTAAAACAAACACTTACGCTGGGGGCTGTGCTGGGGGCTGCTCTATTGAAGGGTTGCCGGGTCCGGCAAGGGAGTTCCAGACGTGCCCCCTGTCGCCACAGGGGAATCATCTGAGACAACCACCGCCGGGGTCTTGGCCCTCTTTGACGCCCTCTGAGCTAGCGTCCTGAAGAAGAAGAAGATTCAGAGTGAAACTAGTCAGATATGAGATAAAGCAATAAATTGGAAGATTACAAGTAGCAACGACAAGATCTTACTCTTCCTCTTCTTCCTCGGAGCTAAGGGCGGAAAGATCAAACTCCGCTCCGGCGCGACGAATTGGGGGAGAAGATTCCCTCGGACGCTTGGCGGGTGCAGGGGCCGCGACTCCAGAAGCTCCCGCCCGTCAGCTGGCGGAATGAGGCGCCCCGCTGCAACAAAGGCTTGCCGCGGTGGAGCGCGGGCGGGCGGCGAGGCGGCTGTTGGACCGTATGCCATCCCGCCACTTCTCCAGTCTTACGGAGGCGTCTACTTGGCGGGGCAGCGGGCTCCCCCTGCGGCAAGCTACTTGACGGCGGAGGAGAGGTGCCCGACAGGCTCGCTCGCTCGCTGACGGACTCGGTCTGCTCCTCCGCCGATTTAACTCTTCTCGGTCGGCAAGGCTTGCCGCCGGGCCGCCTCCGCCTCCTCGACAAGAACCCAATATGCCAGCAGCAGCCTCGCAGCCTCCTCCAACTCGTGGCAATGCGCGCCATCTCCTGATCGGTGGTGTCGCGGGTGAGCCGCCTCTGCCGGGCGCTGGATCGGCACTTCAACCAAGTTGTCGAAGAACTGCTGCACGACGTCGTCGGCGGGCTCCTCGCTAGTTGGAACGATTCCATGGGAATCGCACAACGGCATCATCGCCGGATGCCGCTCAAGCGACGAGTTGTTGCACAAGGGCACGACCTCGCAACATGCACCACTCGGGTTATCCGCTTCAGCTTGAACAGCTCCCGCAGCATGCCATCAAGCTCCAAGACAAGAAAATTCCAATTCAAACCCGGCACAGCCTCATGATGTCCGCCGCTCTGAATTCCCAAGCAGGCCTCCCCTCTCCTGCAAGGGCGCTGGCGCGGCGCGGCGAAGTCCGCGCCAACTACTCCTACGGTAAGCCCTGCTTGCCGGAGACGCAAAATCCTAGTCACGGCAATCGTCAACTTGTCGTCCTCCGGCGCCAAGTTGCTCCAATCGTTGCCGCGAACTATGGGAGTTTGGCGCAAGGCAGTGAAAGGCTGTGGCTCCTCTTCTAAGATCCAACACCAATCGGCTCTCCACTCCTCCCACTTGCTGCGCAACTCTCCGTCAAGATACGCTTCCTTCTTGCCGATCCTAGAGGTCCATGCAATTCCTCCGGCAAGCGGCTCTCCTCTCTCTACGCGGGGTGAGAAGTAATGGCAGAAGAGTGCGACATTTGGGTGGACCCCGACAAAGTTCTCGCAGAGGTGTGCGAAAACGGCCATGGTGAGGACGGTGTTGGGGGTGAAGTCAAGGAGGTGGAGGCCATAGGTATTCATGACATCGCAGAAGAATTCAGAAAAGGGCGGGCAGAGCCTGCAGGGAAGAAAATCGCGAAAAGGGGTACCCGATGGAGACCTTATCGGACGGGCGGCGGAGATCACCTCGCGCTGCAGTGCGCCAGCCGCCGCTGACCGTAAAAGGTAGTACAGCTCCCGCAGCTCCTTCCCCGCCGAAAGGGGATCAAGAGGGCCCGCCCTTCCGCAGCGCCGCGAGCCGCTGCGCGCCGGCCGATTTCACGCTTTTTCCCTTGTCGGCCTTCGAGCCATGGGGAGAGGTGGTGGAGGAGTCGACGGCGCGGTGGCACCGGTGGCAATGGAGGGGCGGAGCGCCGCCTCTTTGGGCTCGAGAAGAAAGGGGAAAGCGACGGGGTTTCTGATGTGACAACAATGGCAAGTGGGCGCCCTGCCCTGCTCCCCCTGCTTATAAAGGGAGAGGGACGGGCGTTCGATTTTTCCCATTAAAGAAAGCCCCACGATCTCCCCACGATGCCACGTCCGTGTGTGCTGCTCGTGGGAGACGGGTGGGTCCAGCGCGAGTAATGGCGCAATCTGCACAAGCGCGTGCCGCAGACTGCTTTGGGCCCGCCCAACAGAGCTTGGCGCCGGTGGCCCCAGCCCGGGGCTCTGCCGGTGTACTAGAGTAGGGTACCCTAGTATCCCGAACTCGCACGGACAGTTGCAGCACCTCACGGCGGGCTGACTTGGTGACCGCCAAGATCCTCAACAGCTCCTTTGGTACCATTCAAGAACAAAGTAATCAAGACCCGGCGAGAGGAGCTTGCCGGGAAGGCCACTCAGGGCACGAAGGAAACAAGACCCCGGCGAGAGGAGCTTGCCGGGAAGGCTTGGTGGGCGCCGAGCCCCCAAGCGCGACAAGGTTTCTGCCGCGGCAAGGCACTTGCCGGGGCGGGCAACCTCTCTTCATCTCTGCTCCAGCTCATCCGCTAACGTGTCGCCACGGGGCTTCCCCAGAAACGCGTGTCGACGGGCTGTGTAGCTAGTGGGGAGCAGCGATAAGCGGCGCTGACGAGCTACCATCGTGGCAAACGGAGGCGCTCTTGACGGTCCCTCGTTATAATCGCTTCAGCGATCGAGACGGGCATTAATGATTCTTGTCCCTTGCCGTCGAGTTAGGTATAGATCATCAGACACCGCATAAAGCGGTGTACCAACCTATGTTTTTACTATCTTACCCTTTTCTACTTGCCACATGTGGTGACCCCTTGTGCCTATAAAAGGAGGCCCAAGTGCAACGAGAAAGGGTCTGTTCAGCTCCGCTTAGTTCATTCTACTCATACGAGACCACATTCAGTGCTAGGTTTCAGAGCTTCCATTGCTCCCTAGCAAGAACACAAGATAATCCACAAAGCAGCAGTAGGAGTATTATCTCTCCGGAGAGCTCCGAAGCTGGGTAAATATGCTCGTGTGCATCGCTTCAATCCGCTCTTTGTGCAATCTCCGCCCCCCTCCAAACCACAAGGGACCCAGGTCCCATAGGTGTTCGTGGGCCACGATCAGCTTCCCCGACAGCATGCTACCCATATCCAAATGGATATATGTGCCTAGATCTTTCCTCACCACATGATGTTTGCCAAAAGAGAAAAATAAAAAGGAATGGAGAGAAAAACTTTGACTCTTGCATGAAAGTAAATACATAAAAGTAAAAGGTAGGCCCTTCGCAAAGGGTAGCGGCGGTTGCCATCCGCTTTTTGTTTGTATGCTCAACCCCTTAGTGCAAAAGAACATCACGTTAGATTGCCCCTTGTGATAGCAACCTTTATTATGCAGTCCGCCGCTTTTATTCTTTGCCAGCACAAGTTCGTACAACCCTCAAATTTCTCTTACAATAAATGATCTAACACTTTTAGAAGCAATTTTTATTGCCTTATTGCACCGGTAACAACTTACTTGAAGGATCTTACTCAATCCTTAGGTAGGTATGGTGGAATCTTGAAAATAAGATTTGGTTTAAGTGTTTTTGGATGCACAAGTAGTATTTCTACTTGGTGCTGAATTTTTGGCTAGCAAAGATGGGGGGCAAGCACCACAAGCTGAAGGATCTATAACAATATAACTTGTACGTGAATATAAACAAACATAAATAATTATGTTGTCTTGCTTGTCCAACGTCAACAATTCTGGCATATAATATTTTGATGGGGGCTCACAATCACAAAAGATTTCCAAGATAGTGTGTTTGCAAGTGAAAGTTCTCTTCCTTATAATAATCATTCATGAATTGCTTGTATGACCAATATTGTGATTGTCAAGCTTCAAAAGATTGCACTTTCTAAACCCAATGTGAAGCTACCACGTGTCGATGTACTAAAGTAGGGGTACCTTAGTACCCCGAAGCTGTGCACGGGCAGTCGCAGCGTCCCCGTGGCAAGCCTTGCCGGGCATCTGCCAAGACCCTCCGCGGCCCTTCAGAAAACAAGACCCCGGCAAGAGGAGCTTGCCGGTAAGCCATTCAAGAACAAAGTAATCAAGACCCCGGCAAGAGGAGCTTGTCGGGAAGGCCACTCAGGGCGCGAAGGAAACAAGGCCCCGACAAGAGAAGCTTCCCGGGAAGGCTTGGTGAGCGATAAGCTCCCGAGCGCGACAAGAACCTTGCCGCGGCAAGGTACTCGCCGCGGCAAGTGACCTCTCTTCATCTCCGCTCCAGCTCACCCGCCAACGTGTCACCACGGGGCTCTCCCAAGCACGCGTGTCGACGAGCTGTGCAGCCAGCGGGGAGCAGCGATAAGCGGCGCTGACAGGCTACCATCGTGGCAAACGGAGGCGCACTTGACGGTCCCTGTTATAATCGCTTGGCGATCGAGACAGGCATTGATGACTCTTGTCCCTTGCCGTCAGAGTTAGGTATAGATTACTGTACATTGTACAAAACGGTGTACCAACCTATGTTTTTACCATCTTACCCTTGTCTACTTGCCACGTGTGGTGACCCCTTATGCCTATAAAAGGAGGCCCAAGTGCAACGTAGAAAGGGTTCGGTTCAGCTCCGGCTTAGTTCATCCTACTCATACCACACACTCAGGCTAGGTTTTGTAGCTCCCATTGCTCCCTAGCAAGAACACAAGATAATCCACAAAGCAGCAGTAGGAGTATTATCTCTCCGAGAGCTCGGCTGGGTAACCGCCGAGTGCATCGCCGATCCGCTCTTTGTGCAATCTTCGCCCCTTCGAACCACAAGGGACCCAGTCCCGTAGGGTGCTCGTGGGACACGATCAAGATCTCCCGACATCTTTGGCGCGCCGTAGGGGCATCGAGGCTGTGTGAACCCGATCCGCGGTCACACGAGCAACTTCATCAACATCTTCGTTAACATGGCGCCAAGAAGAAGTCTTCGGCAGAGCAGCAGCCGTCTGCTGCCGAACTCACCACCACCGGAGCTGTCAGCGGTGGGGGAAACGCCGGCGGAGGAACCGCGCCGCCGAGAGAGCCCACAATGCCGCCAGATCCAAGGACAAGGAAGCACAGCGCGTCGGCGTCGAAGTCCGCACCACGCCCTTCGCAGAGGCGCGGGACCAACAGCGCCATGATGCTCGCGGCACCATACGCCGTTGGATCAAGGCCAAGCCGGAGGATCCCGAGGCCCTCGAGACCAAGATGCACCCCAAAGATGCTGGTACAAGCGAGTACGGTCGCTTATGGATGCTGCTCCTCCTAACTTGGTTAGGAGTCGGAGCACATCCCGCTTCTTCACTCCGTATGCCGCTGCCGCCAACCACACCAGCGGAAGCCTTGGCTAGAGCTCGCCATTTAGACTACCTCCAACGGCCGACAAGGTCGACGAATGGAGGGCCACACCAGAGTCTCATCGGCTTCGCTTAACGGCGACGCCCCGCTGCAACCGAAAGTGCCTCGCAGCCGCGCAAGGCGACAAGGCGCGAGCTGATGGCGACGAGACTTGCGGGGTACAGCCACCGCACTCCCTTCCCGAAGGCCAAGATCACCGACCCGCCGGATCCACCCCGACAGCGACTCCACAGTGTTGCCGGATCCGCGAGCTCGTCGCGACCTGCGCCAAGTTCTCCGGGAACGGCAAGAAGAAGACGCCGAACCCGTACGAGCACCAAGAGAAGCGCCGCCGTCAATCGACCAACGCGCCCGGCCCACTGTCGACACGCGCGCGCCAGAGAACCAGCGACTTGCCGTCGCGTAGGTTGTCCTGCGCTCACTCGAGAGCTGCGGCAAGTCCGTGGCCCGACAAGAAAAACTTCAAACCAGATGTGCCGAAAAAGTATGATGGCAGGACACACCGCCGGAGTTCCTCAAAGATCTACACCATCGCAGTGCAAGCTGCGTGGGGATGGGATGACAAGATCCTTGCCAACTACTTTCCCCTGGTGCTCAAGCCAAACGTCAGGTCTTGGCTCATGCACTTGCCGGATGGCTCTATTTCTTCTTGGGCAGATTTGTGCCACCAGTTTGTTGGCGCCTTCACAGGAGGCCACAAGCCTCATGGCTGTGAGAGTGATCTCCACCTGCTTGCCCGTATGAGGAGAGTCCTCGCGCAAGTTCATCCGAGATTCAGCCGAGTGCACTACAACATCCCCGACGCCCACCCTGCCGCGGTGATCGGTGCATTTCATCGTAATGTACTGAAACCGTAGGATGAGGGAGGAGAGGCGATGTGCAAAGTGAAAGACGCCAACGAGCTCTACGCCTGCCGACAAATGTGCACGCTACTGAAGAAGGAAGAAGACTCCTGGAGAGAATGTGGGAGCAGAGTCTGACAAGGAGGGATCGCACCGGCAAGAAAGAGCCGTGGCGAAACAACAGGAGGAAGAAAACCAAGAAGTACTAGTTGTCGAAAGCGATCGGCAAGGATGGTGCCGCCAACAAAGTCAAGGCTGGTGGCTCCGGCAAGGAGGTTGCCGCTGACGCCGACCGCCAAGCTGTGGCGGCCCCGACAAGCCCGACGGCTCCAACAAGCAAGATCAGAAATCCACCGCACCAAGGGCCACGATCTCCAGAGCTGCAAGAAAGTCGAGCAGCTTGTTGAGCTACAGAGAGCTGAATACGAGCGGCGAGACAAGGAGAAAGCCCAAGAAGGTGCAGGTGCAGCAAGTAAGAAGAGACCCGGTCGGGGAGGACGCCGCGGCAAGGCCAAGCAGCGGCAAGGAGACAGACCTCCCCGCGGTCGCGACAAGGAAGAAGACGAAGATGAAGACGACGAAGACATGGAAGACGATGAAGCAGACGAGCAAGAGTTTCAAAAGGCAACAGAGGTCCTTTGCGTTGACGGTGGTGCTTCTCTGCATACCTCGCACCGCCAACTCAAGCAATGGATGCGTGAGGTGAATGCAGCAGAACCCTCCATAGAGTCGCGCAAACCTCTGAAGTGGTCCAGCACGCCCATCATCTTTGACATTGAAGATCACCCTGATCGCATCACGCAGTCGGTGCTTGCCGATGTTGGTCTCACCAACCATCCGCAACATCAAAGTCACAAAGATGCTGGTTGACGGCGGGCCGGCCTGAGTTTGATCTCCTCTCGCAGTGCTCCAAAAGCTTCAAATCCTCGACAATGAGCTCAAGAAACTGGTACTTTCCAAGGAATCAACCCAGAAGGAGCAAGCCCAAAGGGAAGATCACGCTGCCGTAATATTCGGCAGCGAGCTCAACTTCAGAACCGAGAGGGTCACGCTTGACGTTGCCGATTTCCCATTGCCCTACAATGGCGTGCCAGCCGCCCAAAGACTCGCCAAGTTCATGGCCGCCTCATTATGCTTCCAACCTACTCAAGATGCCCGCCCGATAAGCGCCATTTCTGTCCATGGCGATAAGAAGGACGCGCTTATCTCGCGCCGACAAGATTTACCGGGATGCAGCAGCCGCGACAGATAGCAAACCACTTACCGCTGAAGCTCCGGGGAAGAAGAAGACCACCAGGTCCGCAAGAGCTTTGTTGCCCACTCCGCAAGCGCACCTCTTTGGAGTGCTGCGCTACCGCCGAGGACGCACCATCGAGCTCCACCGCAAGTGCAAGAAGACGATGGCAGCTCCGCCAAGACCAAGAAGGTGCCCGCCAAGGAGGACGGCATCGGTGGTACCTTCACCATCGCCACGCTTGATCCTAAATAGGAAGGCGAGCTCGTTGCTTTCCTCGGGCGAATGTCGATGTGTTTGCATGGCAACCATCCGACATCCCCGTGTTCCTGTGAAAGTAATTGAGCACCACCTAGCTGTCTGTCCTCACGCGCCCGCAAGCAAAAAGTTAGGTAACAGCAAAGGAGCGCCAAGAGTTCATAGCGTAAGAAATCAAGAAGTTAGAAGCAGCAGGCTTGTCGGGGAGTCCTCCATCCCACGTGGTTGGCCAATCCGTGGTTGTATCGCAAGGCTAATGGGAAATGGAGGCTTTGTATTGACTTCACCGATGTTAATAAAGCTTGTCCCAAAGACCCATTTCCCTTGCCGCGTGACGACCAGATTGTTGATTCCACGGCTGGATGTGATCTGCTTTCATTTCTTGATGCATATTCAGGATACCATCGATCTTCATGGCGAAGAAGATGAAGAAAAACCGCATTCATTACACCATGTGGCACGATCGCTTCATACGGATGCCTTTCGGTTTAAAGAATGCTGGTTCAACCTTTGCAAGAGTAGTCCATGATGCCTTTGAGCCACAAATACACGTAAATGTAGAAGCTACCCCGATGACATAGTGGTCAAGAGCAAGGACAAAGCAACTCGTTCAGGATTTGATGAAACATTTGCAAATCTGCGCAAGATCAACCTCAAGCTCAACCCCGAGAAGTGCGTGTTTGGAGTCCTTCCGCAAGCTTCTCGGTTCTTTGTGTCTCAATGGGAACCGAAGCCAATCCCGACAAGATCAAGGCCATTGAGCAGATCGAAGCACCAAAGCGCGTCAAGGATGTCAAGACTTGCGGTTATGTGGCTGCTCTCAAGAGGTTCATCTCTAAGTCTGCTGAACGCGCCCGCCGCTTTTTCAAGATTTTGAAAAGGCAGGTCCAATGAAATGGACTCGGCGGAGGCTGCGCTGCAGACTTGAAGAGATACCTGTCCTCCGCTCCAATACTTGTCGCACCTAGGCCACAAGAGAAGTTGTCTGCTGTATATAGCGGCAACCAATCAAGTGGTTAGTGCTGCGTTAGTGGTGGAGAGGGAAGCGATGATGAGCCGCAACCGAGGCAAAGCATCCAGCGACAAGCAAGGGGCTTCGTCGTCAAGCTCGTCCCGACAAGGACAGATTAGCGAGGGTTGCGATAAGACACATAAAAGGATGGTGCAGCGCCCAGCTTTACTTTTGTCGGTTCCCTTCCGCAGGGGCTAGGTCAAGGTACTGCGTGTGTGCGAAGTTGCTTTTCGCCTCCTCATGGCCTCGAGAAAGCTGCGCCATTACTTCCAAGCACACGAGATAACAGTTGTCACCGCTTCATGAAGAGGATATTGCAAAATCCGTAGCAACAGCAGGATTGTCGAGTGGGCACCGGAACTGCCGAGCTTTGGCCTCAAGTTTGAAAGCACTTCAACTATCCAGAGCAGAGCGTTGGCGGAATTCATAGCTAAGTGGACGCCAACGCAAGATGAAGAAATTCCAGAGACGAGCATCCCCGTCAAAGAGGCAAATAAAGAGTGGCTGATGTACTTTGATGGTGCTTTCTCGCTGCAAGGCGCCGGTGCCGGCGTGCTGCTTATCGCACCCACCGGAGAGCATCTCAAGTACATAGTCAAGATGCACTTTCCCAAGGAACAAGCAACAAACAATACTGCCAAGTATGAAGGTTTGCTTGCCGGTCTCAGGATTGCTGTAGACTTTGTGATCAAGAAGCTCATTGTCAGGGGGGACTCACAACTTGTCGTCCGACAAGTAAATAAAGATTATCAAAGTCCGTTGATGGAAGCCTACATCGATGAAGTGAGAAAGCTAGAAGAGCACTTTGAAGGCTTGCAAATGGAACACGTTCCAAGAGCTCAGAATGATATAGCTGATGGCCTCTCCAAATGTGCCGCACTTAAATTACCTGTGGAACCAGGAATTTTTGTGCTCACGCTGACTCAGCCAACCGTAACAACATCAACAGGACAGAGCAAGAAGAGAAAACTGGTTTCCGGCGACTATTTTCCGGCAGAGCTCCCTGTAGCCGCCGCCAAGAAGGTCCCTAAAATCAACGCAAATATCACTGAGGAGCAGTCTGCTCCGACAAACCATGCAGTTTGTATCGTTGAAGCAAACGCTCCCGACAAGTTTTGCTCCGGCAAGCTTGCCGGGATCATCAAGCTCCGCGGACCCACGTGTTCTCGCCAGAGAAGCTGATGTTCCCGCAGTGATAGAAGAGCCTTTAGTCCTTGTTGTCGAGCCTCAAGCTCCAAAGATGGGCACAAAATCGCCCATTTCCTTCAGACAGAGAACTTCCCAAGAGCAAGAAGAAGCGGAAAAAGTAGCCCGGCAAAGTCAAGTATGTACCCGCTTG
This sequence comes from Aegilops longissima, assembly GCA_021605205.1. Taxonomy (NCBI): domain Eukaryota; kingdom Viridiplantae; phylum Streptophyta; class Magnoliopsida; order Poales; family Poaceae; genus Aegilops; species Aegilops longissima. The sequence continues at coordinate 270,682,423 of CM038677.1, forward strand.
TTGACAACATCCTGCATGTAAGAAGACTCAACGGTGTGAAATTGAAGTGTATTTGCCGGAAGATGGATGAAGCTGTTGGCGAGAGATACATGGAGGCATATGTGGTCACCACATTGGCGCAAGAGCACTTGCCGCAAAGCCTTCCGGCAAGGTTCCTTCCGCCGAAGCCCTCCAGATGCAATCGCACAAGTAACAAAGTGTGAAGCGTGCGGCCCATTCCAAACAGATACACCAACCAGCTCAAGCTCTCCAGACGATCCCTTTATCCTGGCCCTTTTCGGTCTGGGGGCTCGACATCCTCGGCCCCTTCCCCCGAGCTATCGGGGGCTTTGAATACTTGTACGTCGCAATCGACAAGTTCACAAAGTGGCCGGAAGTGGAACCAGTGAGTAAGGTGACAGCCACAATCACCGTCAAGTTCTTCAGTCAATTGTTTGCCGCTTTGGGATTCCTAACCGGATCATCACCAACAACGACATTACGCTTCACGAGCCGCACCTTCATGCAGTAACGCCCAAGATCTTGGCGCCAAGATCTGCTTTGCTTCGCTTGCTCATCCGAGAAGCAACGGTCAAGGAGAGAGCAAACGCTGAAGTGCTGCGAGGACTCAAGACCAAAACTTTCGGCAGGCTGCGCAAGTGCGGAAGGAACTGGATTGAGGAGCTGCCGGTGGTTCTTTGGTCGATCAGACGACGCCAAATCGAGCCACCGCCGCACACCTTTTGCTCTAGTCTACGGAGCAGAGGCAGTTCTCCCCACGGAACTCAGATACGGGTCACCTCGAGTGCTCGCTATGATGAGCTTGAGCAAGAGCAGCTGCGACAAGATGATGCGCTGCTCCTCGAGGAAGATCGCCTTCAGTGCTGCTTTGACGAGCTGCTCGTTACCAGCAAGCTTTGCGCCGCTACCATAGCCGCAGTTAATGCCGAAGCTTCGAGGAAGGCGACCTTGTTCTTCGCGCGCTCAATCCGCCAAGAATTCCAACAAGTTGACGCTTGAAGTGGGAAGGCCCTTATCGGGTGAAACGAGTCACTAGGCCCGGCGCTGTCCGCTTTGAGACCAAGATGGCCTTCCGTGAGCAATTCCTGGAATATAGAGCATCTTCGCAAGTTTTACCCATGAGGCGCGGTTGCGGAACCTGCTCCGCAACCACCCTTTTGTACAAGTCTTGCCGCTGTTGCATGTAATCCTTTGTACAAAGCCGCGCAGACCCCCGTGCATCAAGAAAGCCTATGTGTTGCGCACATTTTGTCAATACATGCCCTCATAATCATATATGCATGTGTTTACTAACATTTTGTGCAGCATCCGCACCCGGTAAGCGATGACGAGCCATTAGGCTCCATAACTTTATTTTCTTCTTTCTTCTCAAACAAGAAGAAGGTTCATCCACCCACAAGTTCACCGGGGAGGAGAAGATAATGGTGTGGGCCACCAAGCGCCGCCGAGGAACTGCCGCTTTGCCGGAAAATGGACAACGTAAAAGCTAAGTTGCTAAGTTTAAACGACCAGTTTTAAATTTTAAGTTATCTTCCTCGAACGATAGTACTTTGTATGGAAAACCTGTGCGGCGGAGGAACCGACTCGCGACTAGCTTGCGCCCTTACTTTGTTTCGAGTCCGCTCAACAACTTAAATGTGCTGCAACTAGTTGCGATAAGGTTGCTTGTCGGTAGCGACCCCGCCAAAGAGGCTGCTGAAGTTCCGACTGTGCTCATGCAAGGGTGCTGCACCGCAAGTTTCCACTGGCGAGGGCAGTAACATACAAAGCCAAGAGTCGAGTAAAGGAAGTAACGTAGCAAATATTGCCCGAATAAAGTTATATTACAAAATAACTTATTGCGGCATCGCTAAATTGTTCTCGTAACTGAAATAACAGCGAAGAGGAGAAGAAGGGCGCCAAGACCCAAGCCCCGCAAGCCAGAGTTGCCGGGCTGCGGCAAGCCGAGTTGCCGGGCTGCGATATCGATAAGCCTTTCGTCCCTTTTCAAGCATCCTTTTTCATTAAAAACATTCTACTCGGATACAATTCCGTGGAGAATGAAAACATGAAAGAGAGGATTACAAGTTTTAAATGCGGATAAGGCCCGAGGGCTTACAAATTAAAAAGATAAGATGCCCGTAATCCTTTTCCTGTCCCTCTCTTCAGGAGGTAGGTCAAGGAGGCGAGAAGGGCAAAAGGAGCGCCTAGGCGAGCTACAGGTGCCAGAAGGCACCAAGGGAACATCCCGGGGGCTCTCCGAGGTCTTGACGGAGATGGCGGCGCCGGAAGCGGGGCTCGAAGACGGGGCGGCAGGACGTCAGCATGCTGTAGAGGGCACTACACCCTCGTACTCCGACTTGACGGCCTTGTCGCCATCCCTCTTCCCCTTCCGCAGCCTCCCTACGCCAGTCGCCCAAGGAGACGACCCCGGGGAGTTCAAGGAGCCGGCGACGCGGATGATGGGGTCGCCGGTGACGCACGAAGCGGCGCCCGACAACTAATCAGGCCCGCTACCCTCGTCGTCGCTGTCGCTCTCCTCCTCGTCACTCTCGCTCGAGGGGGAATCTTCGCTGTCGGAGGAGCTATTCACGCAGCACTTCGCCCGAGTACCGAGATCCCCGAAGACCTTGACGGAGAGGAGATCACCCTCCATTAACTTAAAATGGAGGGTAAACCCCACCCTTAGGCTGTGGATGCGAGTGAACGTCTTCCACCCACGATCAAGATACATCACATTAGGGGCTGGGAATACAACACGGACTCGCATGCCGCTGATTCCACAGCCCCTCATGTGCAGTCTCAGTGTCTCGGGCGGATCCGACTCCATCGCGCTCGCGAACGGAGCTGGAAGCCGGAGGCGACGACGAGGCGCCAGTGCAGCTCGACGAAGAACTCGCAAGGGTCGCCCCTGATGGACCGGCCGCAGGAGGGGAACCGCCGACGGAGGCGGAGACGCGCGCCGCCCGTCCGCTTCTTCCCGAGCGCCGACCTCGCCCACGACCTCGCCCCCTCCCTCTTCCTCTTGTGGCTGGCTCTGCCACCCCGGGTGTGGGGTTGGGAGGGGAGCGCTGTCTAGCGGCGACCCTCGCCGCCACCGATGAAGAACCAAGGTTCCTTTTCTCCATGACGAATGAGAGAAAGGGAGCAGAAGTTGAGGAAAGGAGGAGATGGGAGAGTGCGGGCTTGCGCTCCCCTTCCGCTCTTTTTAAAGAAGCAAGGTGGGGCTCGGCCGCCCGCCGGCAAATCAGGGCATAGGAAGAGCAGGGAATCGGGCCGACCTGCTGCCTCTGCCGCAACGCCCAGCTTCCCACTTCCACCGTCCGCGACCCCAAGAGCATGGGAACCACGTGGCAGGGATGCGAACCGAGGCGACGGGTGAGGCGACCTCGCACGCCGCCCACTTCCCCCACGATGCCGCAATTGACGCGTGCTGTTACGGGGGAACGCGGCGGATACTGAGTGGATTTGGTTTGGACCCAGGCCGCGCATGCCCGCGTGCAGCTTTTGGGCCTGGCCCAACAGCGCCGCACCGTGTATGGCCTGCACCGGGGCTCTGCCGGTGTACTAAAGTAGGGGTACCTTAGTACCTCGAACTCATCTGCACGGCAATCAGCGGCGTCCCGTGGCAAGCCTTGCCGCCATCTGCCAAGACCCTCCGCGGCCCTTCAGAAAACAAGACCCCGGCAAGAGGAGCTTGCCGGTAAGCCATTCAAGAACAAAGTAATCAAGACCCCGGCAAGAGGAGCTTGCCGGGAAGGCCACTGAGGGCGCGAAGGAAACAAGGCCCCGGCAAGAGAAGCTTGCCGGAAGGCTTGGTGAGCGATAAGCTCCGAAGCGACAAGAAACTTGCCGCTGCAAGGTACTCGCCATGCAAGTGACCTCTTTCATCTCCGCTCCAGCTCACCCGCCAACGTGTCACCACGGGCTCTCCCAAGCACGCAGTGTCGACGGGCTGTGCAGCCAGCGGGAGCAGCGATAAGCGGCGCCGACAGGCTACCATCGTGGCAAACGGAGGCGCACTTGACGGTCCCTCATACGCTCGGGCGATCGAGACAGCATTGATGACTCTTGTCCCTTGCCGTCAGAGTTAGGTATAGATTACTGTACACTGTACAAAGCGGTGTACCAACCTATGTTTTTACCATCTTACCCTTGTCTACTTGCCACGTGTGGTGACCCCTTATGCCTATAAAAGGAGGCCCAAGTGCAACGTAGAAAGGGTTTGGTTCAGCTCCGGCTTGGTTCATCCTACTCATACCACACACTCAGGCTAGGTTTTGTAGCTCCCATTGCTCCCTAGCAAGAACACAAGATAATCCACAAAGCAGCGATAGGAGTATTATCTCTCCTGAGAGCTCCGAAGCTGGGTAAATCCGCTCGTGTGCATCGCCTGAATCCGCTCTTTGTGCAATCTCCGCCCCCCTCCGAACCACAAGGGACCCAGGTCTCGTAGGTGCTCGTGGGACATGATCAGCATCTCCCCGACACCACGGGGCATGATATAATTTCAACTTCATGATATTTAATTCGTTCAACAATTTACTCATAGGATATAAGTGAAGCACAAGAGTAAATGACAAGCTACTCCAAAAAGATAAAAGTGAAGATCAATCGAGTAGTTAAGTAAATAGACATCTATGTGAGGACTCTCTCTTATTTAAAACTTTCAGATATAAATATTTTATTAAAACAACAAGCAAAATGAAAATAAAATGACATTTCAAGGATAGCGCAACTCATGTGAAGAAGCAAAAACTTAGGATCAACCGGTACTAACCGATAATTGTTGATGAAGAAAGGTGGGATGCCTACCGGGGCATCCCCAAGCTTAGATGCTTGAGAATTCTTGAAATATTATCTAGGGATGCCTTGGGCATCCCCAAGCTTGAGTTTTTGTGTCTCCTTAATTCCTTTTATATAACAGTTTCCCTAAATCTTAAAAACTTCATCCACACAAAACTCAACAAGAACTCGTGAGATAAGTTAGTATAAAGTAATGCAAAGACCTTATCATTCTCTACTGTAGCAAATCCCAAACATTATTATTCAACATTGCATACTAAATGCCTCTTCATATTTAATACTCCTATCCTGAAATAGAATCATTAAACAAGAAAACATATGCAAACAATGCAAACATAACAACAATCTGCCAAAACAGTATAGTCTGTAAAGAATGCAAGAGTATCAATACTTCTTTAACTCCAAAAATTATGAAAAATTACCAGATTGTAGAAAATTTATGAGTGGTTAATGTGAAAAAAGTTTCAACATATTATGACATTCTAACTTTTCTAGGGAATTTTTGCAACAACGGTAAACTTTCTATTTTGAAACAGCAACATGTATACTTGCAAAATAAGCATGGTGAAGGCTATCCTTGGTATTTTTATTGAAATGAAAGATGCAAAACATTATTATAAATAACAGCAAGCAAATCCTAGGAAAATAAAATGACGCTCCAAGAAAAACACATATCATGTGACGAATGAAAACATAGCTCCAAGTGAGGTTACCCATAATGTTGGAGACGAAAGAGGGGATGCCTTCTGGGGCATCCCCAAGCTTAGTTTCTTGAATCTTCCTTGGATGTTACCTTAGGGGTGCCTTAGGCATCCCCAAGATTATGGTCTTGTCACTCCTTATTCTCCTCATATCGATATCTCACCCAAAACTTGAAAACTTCAATCACACAAAACTAGACGGAACTTTCATGAGATGCGTTAGTATGATAAAGAGCAAACCATTTCACTTTGGTACTGTCAAAGACGAGATTCATAATTGTTTCCACACAATTCCTACAGTAGCATATCATTTCTACAATTTATGTTGAGCAATATGAGCCATAGAAACTAGAAAACAAGCAAAATATGCAGTGAAAACAAAATCTGTCAAAAATAGAACAGTCTGTAATGATCTGCAGAATAACCAAACTTCTGCTACTCCAAAAATTCTGAAAAATTAGGACAACGTAGAAAATTTGCATATCAATCAACTGTAAAAATTCCAGAATTTTATCACGTTCCATTAAATTTAAACAATTCTTTTTTGGCAGAAAAAGTGTCTGTTTTTGCACAGATTCAAGTCAACTATCATCCACACTATCCCAAAGGTTTTATTTGGCACTTTATTGAAACAAAAGCAATAAAACATGATTACTACAGTAGCATAATCATGTCAACACACAAAAACAGTAGGTAAAAGTGTTGGGCTGTCTCCCAACAAGCGCTTTTCTTTAATGTCTTTTAGCTAGGCATGATGATTTCAATGATGCTCGCATAAAAGATAAGAATTGAAACATAAACAGAGCATCATGAATCATAAGTTACTCTCTCATAATAATTTTCAGTAGCATCTTGAATAGATTCATCAATCTACCATGACATAAAGCATTCTTTTCATGATCCACAAGCATAGAAATTTTATTACTCTCCACATAAGAAAATTTCTTCTCATTCACAATGGTGGGAGTATCATATGAAACTCGAATACTATAAATTATTTCCACATTAAAGGAGTAACGTTCAGTAAAAGGATAATTATAACTATGACAAGTTTTATGAATATAATCATCACTACTTTTTATAACATAAGTATCATCACAATAATCATCATAAGTAGCAACTTTGTTCTCATCATAGGTAGGAGGCATGCAATCATCATAGCAAATTTGATCACTCAAAGTAGGGGGACTAAAAAGATAATCTTCATTAGGCAAATCATCCCCAAGCTTGGTACAAACATTAATTGCATCAAATAAATTCATAAACATGTCATTCTCATCAAACATAGCATCCCCAAGCTTGTGGCTTGGCATATCATAAGCATAATCACTCTCATTATTAATAGTACGAATAGCACCAATGGTGTAACAATTGCTATCATCATAATTTCCCAAGTTTGTGCCAAAAAGTTTCCAAGATTATAAGAAGTATCATTATCTTCCCAATCATAATCATCAGAACAAGCAATAGGCATAACAAAATCATCATCAATAATGCTCTCGGACATTGTGCCATGAGACATAGAAGCAATATCATCATCAAGTGCATCACATTCCACAAGTATTTTTGATTCATTTTCACGAGGCACAAAAATAATAGGAGCAACATTATTTGGGAGAGATACCTTTTACCTCTATTATTTCTTATTTTCTTCTTCTTCACCACACCATGTGTGGGTTTAATTAATTTTTTCAAGCTTCTTGTTGAAGAGATTGATTGGATATGAGGCTCCTCCTCATCATCTATTTCATCATGAGAGACAATAGGAGGGAAAGTGGAAATATTTACCCTTTCATTAGTATTCCTTTTATATTCTATTGGTTTCCGCATGTTTCTATAGTTGGCAATATAAGCATTCTCATTGCAATTTGCCATGCAAAACATATAGATATTGTTTAGCTTAGTTTCAATGTTGTCTGTGAGAATGAGTACTTCAAACCAACTATTTTTATGTGTCAATTCTTCACTCCCCAAAAATATATAAAGCTCATTATAAAGTTCAAGGGTGATCAATCATTACGATATTAGTCCATAATACGGTCATGAAAAGTTTACATTTGAAATTAAGATGACCAACCTTATTGCAAAGATCACAAGTAATAGGACAAAGAGAACATAATTTTGTAGCAAATTCATCTATCTCTTCGAGCAAAAGATTGGTTCTATCATGTTTATGCTTCTTACAAAATCTATCTTCCCTATAAGTCACGTCTTCACAAACTTTATGCACTCCACAAAAATTGACATGCTTATAAGAAACATTTTTGTCATGACTAGTGCAATAATCATTAGCATTTTGGATATTCAAAGAAATAATACTAAAAACATTGCAATCACGTTCATCATTCAAATATTTTGTTCCAAACATTTTATTGACTTCTTCTTCTAACAATTGAGCACAATTTTGCGATCCATCATTTTCAAGAAAGATATTATAAAGATGATCAATAATATCATGCAACCTCAATTCCATTTTTTGTAGTTATATTTTATAAACCAAACTAGTGATAAAACAAGAAACTAAAAGATTCAATTGCAAGATCTAAAGAGATACCTTCAAGCACTCACCTCCCCGGCAACGGCGCGAGAAAAGAGTTTGATGTCTACTACACAACTTTATTCTTGTAGACACGTGTTGGGCCTCCAAGCGCAGAATTTTTTAGGACAGTAGCAATTTTCCCTCAAGTGGATGACCTAAGGTTTATCAATCCATGGGAGGCGTAGGATGAAGATGGTCTCTCTCAAACAACCCTGAAACCAAATAATAAAAAGTCTCTTGTGTCCCTAAGACACCAAATACAATTGTAATTTGTATAGGTGCACTAGTTCGGCGAAGAGATGGTGATAAGAGCGTAGTAATGATTGTAGATATTGATTTTTTAATAGGAACAATAAAAACAGCAAGGTAGCAATTGATAAAACGGAGCACAAATGGTATTGCAATGCTTGAAAACAAGGCCTAGGGTATGTACTTTCGCTAGTGCAATCTCTCAAAAATGCTAATATAAATGGATTATATAACCATCCCTCAAAGTGTGATGAAGAATCACTCCAAAGTTCCTATCTAGCGGAGAACATAAGACGGAATTGTCTGTAGGGTACGAAACCACCTCAAAGCTATTCTTTCCGATCGATCTAACCAAGAGTTCATACAAAAATAACACCAAAGAAAATGCAGATTCATAATATTCAATCCAACACAAAGAACTTCACAGAGTACCCCAAGATTTCTATCAGAGAAACAAAGACAAGAACGTGCATCAACCCCTAGGGATAGATTACCCCTGTAGCGACCCGACCTCAGATGGTCAAGTCTCTGTGCTTAAGTGTCATCCCTGGATCGGTATGCTGACACACACAATACTCGAGGATTTATAACAAAGGTAAATCACATGTACAAAGTAACATAAATACTATTACCACAATCCATATAGCGGAAGTGACAAGGTTGTGGATTCCCATCAACACCAATGGCAAAGTTGAGTGTACACATCATAACCCTAATATATCACTTACTCGTTGGATAAATTCCTGCAACATGAGACGTTGCAACCATGTAGGTCAGTACATTGAATGTACTGGCAATTTCACACCATAGAGCAATGCTGAATAATGGCTATCACTACATGCATATTTGGCTGGTGGAGGCTCTAAGTTTACTTTTGCATAAAGCTAATTTTTCCTACAACAAAGGAATAAATTTTATTTACTACAAAGTTTGTTGAAAATATTGAGAAGGTAACCCCAACTCAATCCCAAATTAAAAGTTAATAGCCCGACAAATTAATTAAGTAAAGTGGTGAGATCAAATCAATAATTCAAGAACCAGATACTGAAGATGTCCATAACCGGGGACACGGGTAATCATGATTAGTTTGTACACTCTGCAGAGGTTTGCGGACTTTTCCCCACAAGACTCGATCTCCTCCATTTAATTTCTCGCACTACATGATGTTTGAGAAACGGATGACCGAGACACAGTCTTTCAGAAGCATTAACTCTTTACGATGGGTAGACAGTACCACCTACATCCCCCTACATCTACTAGTCTACCACTGAAAGAGGTCACACAACATACTCAACTATGTCAGAGCCCATAATGGCTTGTGGCTGCACATGGAAGTTTCCAGCATGACTAATCTTATGATCCCTTTGAGCCTGGGTGGCGAACCACAAGATGATCACACAGATACCCCGGGATCTCCTTGGACAACACTGGATTGCCCAGGTGCCCGGGCAAGCCACTGGTATCCCCAGGGTGCCCCAACCAATCCACCCAGATGTGTAGTAGAGTATCCACCTTAAGCTAACCCTTAGATATAAACAACTCTCACATCTTTCATGAATCTCACAAACCAATCCACGTCTACGAGCATAGCATAGCAGTATAAGCATAACATAGTAACACTCAGGGGTTTGAATATAAGACAGTAGGTTACCACCTCATCAACTACTTCCCAAATACCCACATGTTAACACATCCTACTCATGCAATGTTTGAGGGTGAAACTAATGCATAAAAACGGGGTATGGAAAATATGATCAAAGTGTGAACTTGCCTTGTACTGTTGATGAAGATGATTCACACTCATAACTCCTGATAGTTCTACTCTTCACACTCCGGTCAATCGATCGTAAGCAAGCAATTGCATACATAAGCACTCATGCAAAAGAATCGAAGAAAGGATCTCGGAAAACTTCGAAAACATGTAATGAACTCTTGCAACAGAAAACAATTTCTAACAGTACCAAAATTAGGTGGATTTGGTCTTATCAGAAAGTTTAGGTCAAGAACTTCGATTAGCAAAATAATCTATTAAATCAGAGTTATAAAACTTGAGTTATGAACAAAAGAAGTTTGAATTCAAATTTGTTTGAAACCAAATTTTAAACTTTCAAAATATGTTTAAGTTGTTTTGCTGGGTAGAGGGGATCATAATGAAGAAGTCGGCGTAGGTTTCGTTGGATTTGGATAAACAGGTAAAAAGTTGTGACGGTTTGAAGAACAGGGGCTAAACTGTAAATGAACTAATTGCATCTAGGTCCCTGGCCGAAATTAAAAAGAAAAAGTGAAATTCTACCGAATGAACGTTCGCTAAATAGATGTAATCTAATGAATACATTCGCTACAGAACCTAAACTAGCGAACGTTCACTGATTAAACTAACTAAATTAGAAAACCGGGTTTTACAGAAACTCGAGAAAAACCAAAATAAACCGGATCGAACCGGGGCAACGGTTTTACCGGTCCATGGCAGGTTCGTCGGCGGCGGCGGTTTCCGGCGGCTTTCCGCGGCGGTGGGCTTCAACGGCGGCGGCGCTGCTTAGCAGCGGCGATGCGCTGGCGACGGCAGAGCTACGCTGGGCGGCGGATCGAGCGCTGGGCGGCGTGTGGCGTGGCGGCAAAGTGCGGCAGCGGCGCTGCGTGGCGAAGTGCGGCGGCGGTGCGAGATGCAGCGGCGGCGAGCGGTGATGCGAGGTGGCGGCGCGGGCTGAGGAGGAGGAGAAGGAGGGGTTGGCCTCGGCTTTTAAAGGCCAGGGGGCAAGGTGGCGTGGGAAGCGGCAAGGGAGAGGAGGCGACGGCGGTGTCCGAGGCGGGAACAGCGGCGATGGCGTGATGCGGGCGGTCTGTGACCCGAGGTCGGGGACGACGGAACACTGGGCCGTGGCCTAGCTGAGATGGACCGGCCCAGTTCGATTTTTTTTCTAAACAATTTATTTTCAAACAATAAAATTAATATAAACCAAATAAAATAAGAATATACTATAGGCATATAATATATCAAATTTTTTTAAATGTTTTCTATAATAAGAACATTTTTCTAGCGTCAAATAAATTCCACAAAAATTCAAATAAGTCAAACAGTGCTACTGGTGCAATAAAACCTCATAAAATCATTTAAAAAATACGAAAATAATTTCAAATTTATTTCTCTCAAATTTTCTACTGTAGGGAATCATTTTATCCTAATTTCCATAAATTTTACTTTTGGGAAAAATAATTTGAATAAAACTAAATAACTCCAAACTGAAAAATAATTTCAAAGGACTTTAAATTTGATTCTTTTAACTTCCAACTCATATTTCGTATAATTTGAAGAAGTCATCTTATCTTCTCTCATGAAAATCATTGAGTTGTATAAAGTTTCTAAATTTGAAATATTTGCAAATGAAATTCAAATATTTTCAAAAACCCTTTTCATTTTAAATGGAAGAAGTCATGTCATCTTCTCTCTAGGGTTTTGTATTTGAAAAGAATTTGAATTCATGGAGATCAGAATGCAAAGTGAAAGTTCGGGAAAGTCCTTTTATTCCCTCTCATTTAACTTTCAAAAAGTTTAAAATTTCACTCAATTTCACACAAGCAACCACACCACAATCAAACAAACAATCAAAACTATTTATTTAATATAACATTCCAAAATTTAGAATTTTGGGATGTTACAAACCTACCACCCTTAAAATGAATCTCGTCCTCGAGATTCGGAGAGGCTAGAAAGAAATAGGTTATGGTCGGGGTCTTCTCAAAATCCATCGATCATCACAGGGGGTATGGGGTGCTACCACCCTTAAAGACATGGTTACGGTTCCATCAACACTCATATACTCCATCCTTATTGTTGACAAGGTCAATCTTTTGAGATTCTCGGCAGAATTCCTACTCTGGGCTCTACCGGTAGTGGAATAACCTTTTTCCTCAATTCTTGTATCCTTTCATCTTGGTACGGTTCTTCTGTGACTGGGTCTTCTTATCTGACGGGTCTGGCGCCAATACTAACACTACAAAAAAAACACTTTCGTGATGATACGTGTTTGTCACAGTAGGTCGCGTTTTTTGTCATGCATGTACATCCATGACAAATTTATGACAGAATCAAGATAGTCATACCTGTGCTGTCGTAGAAGTGTTCCATGACATTACCAAAATTATCATCACGGAAGTGTCCACTTCCATGATAATAAATCGCGCGTCACCGTAACGGAACGCAGTTAAGCTATCGGGTCGGGTTTTGGATCCGATAACCCGTTAACAGCCCCGACCAATGGGAAATTTCCACGTGTAAAATTCTTATTGGCCGGACGAAACACGTGTCAGCTCGTCAGTGGGTCAAATAGGCGCCTATGATATGTCGACACGTGCCACGGCCCACCACTGGCCCATTTAGCTTACAAAGCCGGCCTGTTTGACTTGGTCAAAAGTTAACGGGCTGGCCCATGAAAAGCCTGTTAATGGTCTCTTCGCAAATAGCCCATTTTATGGCCCGTTAGGCACTAAAGGAAATCGGCCCAACAACGTCATGTGGCCCATCAAATATAACACCAGCCCATTTCACTTTCAGCCCATGTATGGCCCACGACGTCTTTCAGCCCATATCAGGCCTTCGTATCTTTCGGCCCTTTACAGGCCCACGGAGACTCTAGCCCATAATGAACAGTAATTTTCTTTGTACCCGTTAACGGCCCGTGATTTACATGGGCCATTTCCAGCCCGTGTTAGCTTTCGGCCTATTCACGACCCATACGTTCTTGGGCTCCTTTTCGCCCTCGATTACTTCGCCCACATCGGCCTGTTCCCTAATGGGCCAAATTCGCCGATGACAAGAGTCTTCCTGTTACTGGCATGTTCCCCAAATGGGCCAAATTCGGCCCATGGCAAGAGTCGGCCATTACTAGCCTGTTACCCTAATGGGCCAAATTCGGCCCATGGCAAGAGTCGGCCCGTTTCTGGCCAGCCCGTCCTATATTCTGGCCCATTAACGACCCATTATGCCTATGACAGAATTAAGCTTTTGCAGTCCTACGACCTGTTAACGACCCGTTACTGTGTTGGGCCGATACCAATTACGCCCGATTACGGCCCATGTAGACCCATTTATCCGACGGCCCTAGGCCCATTTATCGACGGCCCGAGGCCCACCGATTACAGGCCCATTTATCGACGGCCCGTAGGAGACCCATGGATCCTATGGCCCGTATATGGCCCATGGGTAGTTGCGTCCACTAGCAAACCTGGGAAAAAGAAGACTAGGAAATAAATAAGGCCCAAACTAACGCTAGGTTATTAAGGCGATTGCACAGATTACATCCACTCGACATCAAAGATCGCCATCAGTGCAAATATAGGGAATACCCTACACTATACAAAAATGGCTTGCTGTTTTCTTCAGCCGGTGGCTGCATGTTAAGAATAAATTTTGTATTGCACCAAAACAAATTACAACTATATAACAAAAGGAAGGTTGGCATAAAACTTAACAGTCTAGCAGATAAATGCACCACCAGAAGTTCAGAAGCTCGGTTCATTTGACCTGTCTGTTATGTTTTCATGCTGTATTGTCCGATGGAACACCATAACCCTCGCCTTCATTTCCCCTAGGCTCCTGAACAACATAGCAATTGTCTGATAGTCGGGTTTCAAAACCATGCATATCTTGACGACATTGAGCAATGTTTCTCCTTGTTTCACAAAGGGCCTCTGTTAGGGAATGGACTTCTGTCTGGAGCGCAGATACAACATTGCTTTGAGCTTGCATATCTTGATCATGAGGCAGTTTGGATGATATTGCCTTAACAACCAACCCAAGATACGCAGAATGTGCTTTTGGCAATCGTTAGTGGACAGGTATCGACCCATCGCAGAAGAGCCGACATTGCGGTTATAGTTGCCTTGCCACCTTCGTAAGGTGGCGGTTCCACCATTTTTCCATAGCTCGCTGAAAAGTTGAGGTTTTACATTAGTAGTACCACAATGTAAGATATTAAGGAGGCAGCAAAACCAAACAAAATAGCTTTGGTCTATATACAAAACTTATTCGTGAACCCATGTAAAATATTAGTTGTATTTTATTGCAAAGTACATAATAAAACCAGGTTCCAAACATATGACCATGTACCATCGCTAATGTATTGTCTATTTCTTCACATTGTATTGAGGGCTAAGGATAAAGAGACGAAGTTTATAATACGGTAAGCATAGTATGACATCATTCATATCACAAAATAACCGAGAATGCATAAACAGCAATTGTAAAGTTGTGTGGGCAAGTCCAAAGACGGAACTAGATTACGGGTCAAGATCAAAGGAACATCACTCCTCCCTTTAAACCTTGTAAGGTGCAATGATACGCTAAGACAATTGTGTATAAAATTGAAAAGAGTAATAGACATTGGCTGCAAACCATGCAGTTCAAGGCACAAGTCGAGTAAGTAGTAGTTAAAAGGCATGAGGATTAAGGACTTACAACAGCGGCTTTGATCGGTTAGTCATGCCTTTCTTCTTGCCGGTGTGACAGGTCCTTGAAGATTTCCACAACATTTGGTTCAGTACTTTTTGGTCCTTATGGCTTTCCTCTCGCATTTCGAACAAGTCAATATAGATCTGATAATATGGTACAGTGAAAAGAGTGAAACATCAACTAATTACAAGAGCCTCGCGATTGTGCAATATAGCTACGAGATCCTATCGCCTGTTGAATTTCACTTTCAGACGGTTGGCCTTGTTCTTTGAACAATTCACCTACAAGAAGATAGATTTGTGTGGCACATGCGTCAATAGGACTTCAACATGTGATCTGATCACACACACATATATATATATATATATATATATATATATATATATATATATATGTATAATGTACCTGATACTTCGGATCAGACCAGTGTTTAACAAGGCCCTCCAGTCTTCATCCGATATATTTTCCACTGGAGATGTTTGGGAAAGTTCACTGTTAGCATTGCCTTCAAAGTGAGTTTTCCTCAAGTTATACCGACATTGTCAGAGAGCGACTTGAAAACATGGGTGGAAGCTTGTCCGTTGCATCATCTTGGCTATCCAACTTGAACCTCATCTGTTGAAAATTATGGGAGTATCATTATCAAGAACCTAGAAAGTATGGGATGAGCAAGACGATATTACTAGTTTCCATACATAACCATACTTACAGATAAATGGTCGAGGAAGGTGTTGAACTGGTTTCGTCTTTTTCATTCCTGCATCGAATCCATGTTGGGAGGATACGTACATGACACCTAACAGCAACCGCTGCCTCGATACTAACTTGGCTGACTCAGAGCATCACGTGGCCTTTTAAACCTACCTCAAAACGGATCTCCATTCTTCCTCCTCTAGATTTAGTTAACCTATCGAGCATTATCCCCGATGTTTGTTTCCTCTTGCGCCTAGGTGCTAGTCCAACAACAAACATAGGAAGTGTTAGTGTACATCAAACTGTGAGACTACATATAAAGAAGCATGCAATCAGAATTTGACTCCAAAGAACTACCTTCTTGCTGTTGAAGCTCACAAGGTTCATCTGATATTGCCAACTCGTCTTGTGTCAAGAGTGCTTGGGAAGTAGTGTCAGGTGGCAAGGGAGCTTGGGAACGTGTTGCTAGCTCAGTTGACGCACGAGTATGTCGTGCAGCTGGTAGTACTGTGGTAGGTGTTGCAAGAACTAGGGCTGTCTCTCGCTTGTTTGGTGGCAGCTATTTGTTTCGCTTGGCTTTTTTGCAGTTCGTAGCATGGGATGCCGTGTTTGTAGAATTTTCCGCTGGACTTTCACCTTCTATTGCACCATTAGTACCTGCAGAATCTGTAGGATTCATCCGCTTCTCATTCCCTGCCATTCTCTGTTTCTTCCTCTTTCTCTGTGCCATGTTAAGTCAAGCTGTCGGTGTACTAGAATAGGGGTACCCTAGTACCCCGAACTCGTGCACGGACAGTGGCAGCACCCCACGGCCGGGCCGGCCTGTTGGCCGCCAAGATCCTCAGCAGCTCCCGTGGAGCCATTCAAGAACAAAGTAGTCAAGACCCCGGCAAGAGGAGCTTGCCGGGAAGGCCACCCAGAGCGCAAAGGAAACAAGGCCCCGGCAAGAGGAGCTTGCCGGGAAGGCTTGGTGGGCGCTAAAACCCCAAGCGTGACAAGGTTCCCGCCGCGGCAAGGCGCTTGCCGGGGCGGGCGACCTCTCTTCATCTCCGCTCCAGCTCACCCGCCAACGTGTCACCATGGGGCTCTCCCAAGGACGCGTGTCGGGGGCCTGTGCAGCCCGCAGAGAGTAGCTAGAAGCAGCGCTGACAAGCTACCATCGTGGCGAACGGAGGCGCACTTAACGGTCCCTGTTGCACTGTTTGGGCGACCGAGACGGGCATTGATGACTCTTGTCCCTTGCCGTCGAGTTAGGTGTAGGTTATCAGACACCGTATATAGCGTGTACCAACCTAGGTTATTACCATTGTAACCTTGTCTACTTGCCATATGTGGTAACCCCTTGAGCCTATAAAAGGGGGCCCGGGCAACGAGAGGAGGTCTGATTCGACTGGGTTTCTAGTCTAGCTCCAGCTTAGTTCATCACACTCAAGTTAGGTCTTGTAGCCAGCATTGCTCCCTAGCAAGAACACAAGATAATCCACAAAGCAGCAGAGGAGTATTATCTCTCGGAGAGCTCGAAGCTGGGTAAAACCCTCTCGTGCGATCGCCGACCCGCTCTTTTGCGCGGTCTCCGCCCCCTCCGAACCACAAAGGGACCCTGGTCCCGTAGGGTGCTCGTGGGGCACGATCAGCTCATCCCCGACATCTTTGGCGCGCCGTAGGGGCGCCGGCTGTGTGAATCCGTCCGCGGTCGCACTAGCAACTCCATCGACATCTTCGCCGACATGGCGCCAAGAAGAAGCCTTCGCAGCAGCTGAGCCGTCTCGTCGAACCCACCACCATCGGAACCATCGGTGGTGGAGGGAATGCCGCGAGGGACCGGCGTCGCCGAGAGCCCACGATGCCGCCGGGTCCAAGGACAACGCAGCGCTGGTGTCGGCGTCCGAATCTGCACCTCGCCCATTGCAGGAGGCGCGACAGCAGCGCCATGATACCCGCGGCACCATACGATCTTTGGATGAAGGCCAAGCCGGAGGATCTCGAGGCCCTCGAGACCCGATGCACCTCAAAGATGCCGGCACGAGTGGGGTACGGTCGCTGGGCGGATGCTGCTCCTCCTAACTTGGTTAGGAGTCCGAGCATATCCTGTTCTTCGCCCGACGCCCTTGCCGCCAGCCACACCAGCGGAAGCCTTGGCAAGAGCTCAATCGCTCTGGATTACCCTCCAACGGCCGATAAGGTCGACGAATGGAGGGCCACAATTCAAAGTCTCATCGGCTTCGCTTAACGGCGACGCCCCACGGCAACTGCGCTTCGCAGCCGCGACGGGCGACAAAGCGCGAGCCGATGGCGATGAGACTTGCGGGTGCACCCACCGCACACTCCTTCCCGAAGGCCAAGATCGCCGACTCGCCGGATCCACCTCGACAGCGACTCCACGGCGTCGCCGGATCCATGAACTCGCCGCGACCAACGCCAAGTTCTTCGAGCGGCAGAAGAAGACGCCGAACCCGAATCGAAGGCCAAGAGAAGCGCCATCAATCGACCAACGCGCCGGGCCCACTGTCGATATGCATGCGCCAGGGAACCAGCGATTTGTCAGACGCGGTAGGTTGCCCTGCGCTCACTCGTGAGCTGCGGCAAGTCCGTGGCCCGACAAGAAGAACTTCAAACCAGATGTGCCGGAGAAGTACGACGGCAGACACATCCATCGGAGTTCCTCAAAGATCTACACCATCGCGGTGCAAGCTGCGGGGGACGAGACGACAAGATCCTCGCCAACTACTTCCCCTTGGTGCTCAAGCCAAACGTCAGATCTTGGCTCATGCACTTGCCGGATGGCTCTATTTCTTCTTGGGTAGATTTGTGCCACCAGTTTGTTGGCGCCTTCACAGGCGGCTACAAGCCTCATGGTCAGGAGAGTGATCTTCACCTACTTTCCCAGAAGGAGGGGGAGTCTCTGCGCAAATTCATCCAGAGATTCAGTCGAGTGCACTATAACATCCTGCACGCCCACCCCTGCTGCAGTGATTAGTGCATTCCATCGTAATGTGCGAAATCGCAGGATGAGGGAGGAGATGGCGATGTGCAAAGTGAAAGACGCCAACGAGCTCTACGCCTTGGCCGACAAGTGTGCACGCTACTGAAGAAGGAAGAAGGCTCCTGTGATAGAGTGTGGGAGCAGAGTCCGACAAGGAGGGACCGCCCGACAAGGAATAGCCGGGCGGAACAACAGGAGGAAGAAAACCAAGAAGTACTAGTTGTCGAGCAGTCCGGCAAGGATTGGGCCGCCAACCAAGCCAAGGCCGGTGGCTCGGCAAGGAGGTTGCCGCTGACACCGACCGCCAAGCTGTGGCGGCGCCCGATAAGCCCGGCAGCTCCAACAAGCAAGATCAGTAAAATTCACCGCACTAAGGGCCATGATCTCCAGAGCTGCAAGAAAGTCGAGCAGCTTGTTGAGCTACGTAAAGCTGAATACGAGCGCGGGACAAGGAGAAAGCCCAAGAAGGTGTAGGTGCAGCAAGTAAGAAGAGACCCGGTCGGGAGGACATCATGGCAAGGCCAAGCAGCGCAAGGAGACAGACCTCCCGCCGCCGCGACAAAGAAGAAGATGAAGATGAAGATGACGAGGACTATGAAGATGATGAAGCTGATGAGCATGAGTTTCAAAAGGCGACAGAGGTCCTTTGCGCCGACGGTGGTGCGCCTCGCATACCTCACACCACCAACTCAAGCAATGGATGCGTGAGGTCAATGCAGCAGAACCATCCGTAGAGTCACGCAAACCTCTCAAGTGGTCCAGACGCCCATCATCTTTGACATTGAGGATCACCCAGATCGCATCATGCGGTCGGGTGCTTGCCGATGTTGGTCTCACCAACCATCCGCAACCTCAAGGTCACAAAGATGTTGGTTGATGGCGGGCCGCCTGAATTTGATCTCCTCTCGCAAAGGCTCCAAAAGCTTAAAATCCCGAGAGCGAGCTCAAGAAACCGGTACTTTCCAAGGAATCAACCCAGAAGGAGCAAGCCCAAGGGAAGATCACATTGCCGGTAACCTTCGGCAGTGAGCTCAACTTCAGAATCGAGAGGGTCACGCTCGACGCCGCCGATTTTCCATTGCCCTACAATGGCATACTTGGCCGTCCGACACTCGCCAAATTCATGGCCGCCTCACTATGCATACAACCTACTCAAGATGCCCGCCCGATAAGTGTCATTTCTGTCCACGGCGACAAGAAGGATGCACTTATCTGCGCCGACAAGATTTACCGGATGCAGCAGCCGCGACAGATAGCAAACCACTTACCGCTGAAGCTCCCGAGGCGAAGAAGAAGACCACTGGTCCGGCAAGAGCTCTGTGCCACTCCGCAAGTGCACCTCTTCGAGTGCTGCGCTACCGCCGAGGACGCACCATCGAGCTCCACCGCAAGTGCAACAAGACAATGGCAGCTCCGCCAAAGACCAAGAAGGTGCCCGCCAAGGAGGACGGCACTGGTGGTACCTTACACCATCGCTGCCACGCTTGATCCTAAATAGGAAGGCGAGCTCGTTGCTTTCCTGGGGCGAATGTCGATGTGTTTGCATGGCAACCATCTGATATCCCCGTGTTCCTGTGAAGGTAATTGAGCACCACCTAGCTGTCTGTCCTCACGCGCGCCCGCCAAGCAAAATGTTAGGAAACAGCAAAGGAGCGCCAAGAATTCATAGCGAAGAAATCAAGAAATTGGAAGCAGCAGGCTTGTCGAAGAGTCCTCCACCCCACATGGTTGGCCAATCCGTAGTGGTACGCAAGGCTAATGGGAAATGGAGACTTTGTATTGACTTCACGGATGTTAATAAAGCTTGTCCCAAGGACCCATTTCCCTTGCCGCAGACGACCAGATTGTTGACTCCACAAATGGGTGCGATCTGCTTTCGCTTCTTGATGCATATTTAGGATATCATCAGATCTTCATGGCGAAGAGGATGAAGAGAAACCACATTCATCACACCATGTGGCACGTCTCGCTTTATACGGATGCCTTTCGGTTTGAAGAATGCTGGTTCAACCTTTGCAAGGGTAGTCCATGATGCTTTTGGACCACAGATACACGTAAATGTAGAAGCCTACATGGATGACATAGTGGTCAAGAGCAAGGACAGAGCGACTCGATTCAGGATTTGATGAGACGCTTGCAAACCTGCGCAAGATCAACCTCAAGCTCAACCCCGAGAAGTGCATGTTTGGAGTCCCTTCCGCAAGCTTCTCGGTTCTTTGTATCTCAGCGGGAATTGAAGCCAACCCCGACAAGATCAAGGCCATTGAGCAGATCAAGCACCAAAGCGCTTAAGGATGTCAGAGGCTTGCCGGTTGCGTGGCTGCTCTCAGCAGGTTCATCTCTAAGTTCTGCTGAGCACGCCCGCCGCTTTTCAAGATTTTGAAAAGGCAGGTCCAATGAAATGGACTCGGCGGAGGCTGCGCCGCAGACTTGAAGGATACCTGTCCTCCACTCCAATACTTGTCGCACCTAAACCACAAGAGAAGTTGCTGCTGTATATAGCGGCGACCAATCAAGTGGTTAGTGCTGCGTTAGTAGCAGAGAGGAGGCGGATGATGAGCCGGCAACCAAGGCAAAAGGCCCAGCGACAAGCGGGGCTTCACCACAAGCTCCGGTCCCGATAACGACGGATCAGCGCAAAGGTTGCGACAAGATACGAAAGAGGATGGTGCAGCGCCCAGTTTACTTTGTCGGCCCCCTTCAGCAGGGGCTAGATCAAGGTGCTCGTGTGCGAAGCTGCTTTTCGCCTGCTCATGGCCTCGAGAAAGCTACGCCATTACTTCCAAGCACATGAGATAACAGTTGTCACCGCTTCCCGCTGAAGAAGATTTTGCAAAATCCGTAGCAACAGCAGGATTGTTGAGTGGGCACCGAATTGTCAAGCTTTGGTCTTAAGTTCAAAGCACTTCAACTATACAGAGCAGGGCATTGGCAGAATTCATAGCAGAGTGGACGCCAACGCAGGATGAAGAGATTCCGTGAGACAAGCATCCCCGCCAAGGAGGCAAATAAAGAGTGGCTGATGTACTTTGACGGTGCCTTCTCGTAGGCGCCCGGTGCCGCGCAGTTGCTTATCGCACCCACCGGAGACACCTCAAGTACATAGTCCAGATGCACTTTCCCAAGGAACAAGCAACAAACAATACTGCCGAGTATGAAGGATTGCTTGCCGTCTCGTGGATTGCTGTGGACCTTGGGATCAAGAAGCTCATTGTCGGGAGACTCACAACTTGTCGTCCGCCAAGTAAATAAGGATTACCGAGTCCGCTGATGGAAGCCACGCCGATGAAGTGAGGAAGCTGGAAGAGCACTTTGAAGGCCTGCAAATGGAACACATTCCAAGAGCATGTAATGATATAGCTGATGGCCTCTCCAAATGTGCCGCACTTAAGTTGCCTGTGGAACCAGGGATTTTTGTGCTCAAGCTAACTCAGCCAACCGTGGCACCATCAACATGACAGAGCAAGAAGAGAAAATTGGTTTCGGTGACTACTTCCCGCAGAGCTCTCAAGCCGCCACCAAGAAGGTCCCTAAAACCAACGCGAATATCGTTGAGGAGCAGTCTCGTCCGACAAACCATGCAGTTTGTATCGTTGAAGCAACGCCCCCGACAAGCTTAGCTCCGCAAGCTTGACGGGAACATCGAGCTCCGCGGACCCGCAGGTCCCCGCCAGAAGCTGATGGTCCCGCAGTGACAGATGAGCCTTTAGTCTCGTTGTCGAGCCACAGTGCTCCAACATGGGCGCAGCAGATCGCCCATTTCCTTCGCACAGAGAACTTCCCAAAGAGCAAGAAGAAGCGGAAAAAGTAGCCCGGCAAATCAAGTATGTACCAGTTTGTTGACAACATCCCGCATGTAAGAAGACTCAACGGAGTGAAATTGAAGTGTATTCGCGAAGATGGACATAAGCTGTTGGCGAGATACACGGAGGCATATGTGGTCACCACATTGGTGCAAGAGCACTTGCCGCAAAGCTTTCCGCAAGGTTTCTTCCGCCGAAGCCCTCCAGATGCAACTGCACAAGTAACCAAGTGTGAAGCGTGCTGGCCCATTCAAGATAGATACACCAGCCAGCTCAAGCTCTCCAGACGATCCCTTTATCCTCGCCCTTCTCGGTCTGGGGCTCGACATCTCGCCCCTTCCCCGAAGCTGTCGGGGCTTTGAGTACTTGTACGCCGCAATCGACAAGTTCACAAAGTGGCCGGAAGTGGAACCAGTGAGGAAGGTGACAGCACAGTCACCGCCAAGTTCTTCAGTCAATTGTTTGCCGCTTTGGGATTCCTAATCGGATCATCACCGACAACGGCACACAGCTCACGAGTCGCACCTTCATGCAAGACACCCAAGATCTTACGCCAAGATTCGCTTTGCTTCCGCTGCTCATCCGAGAAGCAACGGTCAAGGTAGAGGGCAAACACCGAAGTGCTGCGAGGACTCAAGACCAGAACTTTCGACAGGCTACACAAGTGCGGAAGGAACTGGATCGAGGAGCTGCCGCGGTTCTTGGTCGATCAGACGACGCCAAATCGAGCCACCGCCGCACACCCTTTGCTCTAGTCTACGGAGCAGAGGCGTTCTCCCACGGAACTCGTGATACGGGTCACCTCGAAGTGCTCGCTATGATGAGCTTGAGCAAGAGCAGCTGCGACAAGATAACGCGCTGCTCCTCGCGGAAGATCGCCTTCAGCTGCCGTACGAGCTGCTCGTTATCAGCAAGCTTTGCGCCGCTACCATAGCCGCAGTTAACGCCGAAGCTTCGAGGAAGGCGACCTTGTTCTTCGACGCGCTCAATCCGCCAAGAATTCCAACAAGTTGACGCCAAAGTGGAAGGCCCTTATCGGGTAAAACGAAGTCACTAGGCCCGGCGCTATCCGCTTTGAGACCAAGACGGCTTTCCGTGAGCAATTCCTCGAACATAGAGCATCTTCGTAAGTTTTACCCATGAGGCGCTGTTGCCGGAACCTGCTCCGCAACCAACCTTTTGTACAAGTCTTGCCGCTATTGCATGTAATCCTTTGTACAAAGCCGGGCGCAGACTTGCTGCATCAAGAAGCCTATGGTTGCGCACATTTTTGTTAATGCATGCTTTCACAGTCATATATGCATGTGGTTACTAACATCTTGTGCAGCACCCACACCCGGTAAGCGATAATGAGCCATTAGGCTTCACAACTGTCTTTTTCTCTTCTTTCTTCTCAAACAAGAAGAAGGTTCATCCACCCACAAGTTAACCGGGGGGAGGAGGAGATAGTGGTGTAGGCATCGCTCGAGGGATTGTCGCTTTGCCGGAAGACGGACAACAAAAAGGCTAAGTTGCTAAGTTTAAGCGACCAGTTTTAAATTTTTGGGTTATCTTCCTCGAACGATAAGTACTTTGTATGGAAAACCTATGCGCGGAGGAACCAAATCGTGACTAGTCGCTACTTCTTTACTTTGTTTCGAGTCCGCCAACAACTTAAGTGAGCTGCGGCTAGTCCGCAACGAGGTTGCTTGTCGGTAGCGCACCCCGCCAAAGAGGCTGCTGAAGTTCCGCGACTCGGGCGCCAAGGCAAGGGTGCCGCACCGCAAGTTTCCGAAAGCGAGGGCAGTAACATACAAGGAAGAAATCGAGTAAAGGAAATAACGCTGCATTCGATTGCCTAAGATAGTGTATATTACATAATGACTTGTCGCAGATCTAATAGATTTTTCGCCTAAACATGATCTACAAATGACAAGAAAAAGATAGACTTGGCGGCCTAATCCACGCGTCGCCTCGAGCCTCTTAACTCCGCCACCCTGTCCCACAATGGGTGCGATAAGGGTCTTGAGCGCTTCAACATCGGGCAGATGAAAGCAGTGGACTTGAGGGCCTTGGAGAAGTCGACGCTGGGTTGCGGAAGGCCACCTTCATCAACACCTTCTCGAGAGCCTCGGCACAGATTTCTGGCGTGATTCCTCCGCCAGCTTGCTTCGAACCTCATCCCGGAGCCGCCGGATGCCCGCCAACACGCCTTTGAAGAATAGATCGAGCTTGACGCTGGGTTGGAGGTTCTCGCCGGTGGAATATCCAAGATCTATCATCCCCAACGCTATCAGCTCATTATGGATGTCCGCGGGTTCCCACGAGACCTTCCGTCCAATGCATTATGCTGTCCCGGAGATTATTCTCGGGCGGTCACAGATTCGACAAAGAACTCCTCGGTGGCCTTGATTTTCTCCAAAGAGGCCAGCTTCCGCCCCTCGGCGCTGCTCAACGCCTCCGACAAGGTGGTCAATTTCAGCTCCAGATCCGCCTTTGACGATCTTGGCGGCATCGATTTCCTTGATCCTTTCAGCCAAACGGCCCAGCAGTTCGCCGAGGGTGTAAGCATCCTTCTCACGCCGCGCTTCAGCCCGGCGACCTCAAGACTTCTTCCGGAGAGTGGACTCCAGCTGAGCCACCTCGCCTCCAGATCTCTCTTGGCGGCCTCGGGCTGCTGCGCGGCATCTTTTGCCTCTTGGAGTGGCCCGCCAATCGCTTGTTTCGCCGCGCGAGATCTTCCTCAAAGCTGCCGAGGTTGATCTTCCGCTGCACCAGCTCACCTTCTCGAGCGGAGAGCTTCTCCCGCGAGCCTCTCGCTGCTCCTCAACCTCACCTTTCTCCAAGATAAAGGCCGTGCGCCTCCTCGCAAGCTGCTCCCGAGCCTCTGCTATGTCCCGGAGAGTCTCTTTGTTGGCGCTGTCGGAGCTCTTCCGCGACGCTTTCCAAGTCAGCTCCGCGCCGCGACAAGCGCCTCGACTCCGCCATTTGTCGGGCGCGGAGAGCGACAAAGAACTTCCTTAGCAGCTGCTCCTCCTCGGTTCACCATCGCTGCTGCTCGGGCATCAACCAGGACAGCCCGGCGGAGGCAAGCAGCTCCGCATCGGGTCTCCTCGGCCGGGCGCCTCGAGCTCGATGCCCACGGAGCTTGATGAAGACACCTCGCCAGCTTTCGTAGGCGCCGGGCTGGGGCCTCGGAGTCCGGGCGCGCATCGGTGGCGGGGATCGGCGGTCGGTGCAGCGCTGGCGCTCCTCGCGCCCCCCGGCCGCTGCGGCGATCGCTGGCTCCCCAGCCCTCGTGCCGGTGGCCTCGCAGCCTCCTCGCCGGGCGGGCTTGTCAGCACCAGCCTCCTCCTCCACGCTGGCGGCATCGACACCGCCGCCACGGGCGCCTTCTCGCCGGGCGGCCTCGGTTTCCATCGGGTCTCCGGCAGATGGGTCTGATGGTCAGAAAGAGGAAGCATAAATCAAACAGATGTTCGAAAGAGAGAAACGGAAGAGCAGAACCCAAGGGAAACCATCGAACGAGAAGGTTACCGGCAGAGGGGCCCGTGGCCGCGGTCTCCATCACCGGGGGGTCGCCGGCGCCAGCCCTTGTCGGAGAAGCTCCCCTTGGCGGAGAAGCCTCCTTTGTCGGAGAGCGCTCCCTTGGCGGAGAATTCTCCCTTGGTGGTGTGGTTGAAGCAAGCGAGATCTCGGAGTGACCTCCGGGACTCTGGTGAGGCTGAACTCGTGGGTAGCCTCCGCGCCCATGATGTGGCTGCTCGCTTCCGCGAAATCCAACAAAACAGATATCAAGAAATGTAAAAGCACCCAAGTCGCGCTGCATCACGGAAGCGTATTAGGTACTTACGCCGGGGCTGTGCTGGGGCTGCTCATTCAAGGGTTGCCGGATCCGGCAAGGGAGTTTCGGACGTGCCCCTGTTACTACAGGGGAGTCATCTGAGACGACGACAACCGGCGTCTTGGCCCTCTTCGACGCTCTCTGAACCAAGGTCCTGAAAAAGAAAGTTCAGAGTGGCACCAGTCAGATGCAAGATGAAGCAATAAATTGGGAGATTACGAATAGCAGCGATGAAATCTTACTCTTCCTCTTCTTCTTCGGAGCTAAGGGCGGAGAGATCAAACTCTGCTCCGGCGCGACGGATTGGGGGAGAAGACTCCCTCTGACGCTTGGCGAGTGCAGGGGCCGCGGCTCCAGAAGGCCCTGCGCCCGTCGCCATGGCGGAACGAGGCGCCCCCACGGCAACAGTGCTTGCCGCGGTGGAGCGCGTCGGGCGGCGAGGCGGTTGTTGACCGATGCTCCCCGACACTTCTCCGGTCTTCGAGACGCCTCTGGCGGGACAGCAAGCTCCTCCCGCGGCAAGCTACTTGACGGCGGAGGAGAAGCGCCCGCAGGCTCACTCGGTCGTTGTCGAGCTCGGGCTGCTCCTCCCCACCGATGAACTCTTCTCGGCGGCAAGGCTTGCCGCCGCCATCTCCGCCTCGACGGTGAACCCAAACGCCGGGCGGCAGTGGCCTCTCGCAGCCTCCTCCAACCTTGTGGCGATCGCGCCATTTCCGAAAGCAGTGGTATCGCGAGTGAGCCGCTTCTTCGCCGACGCGACCGCACTTCGCATAAGTCGCCCAAGAACTGCTGCACTATGTCGCCGGCGGGTTCCTCGCCAAGTTGAACGATCCCATGGAATCGCACAACGGCATTATCGCTGGATGCGATTGCGCCGAAGTTGTTGCACAAGGGCACAACTCCTCGGCAACATACACCATCCGGGTTGTCCGCCAGCTTGAACAGCTCCGCGCAGCATGCCGCCAAGCCTGTGGTGGTGAAGTTCCACTTAGGCCTGGACGCAGCCTCATGATATCCGCCGTGTTCTGGAATTCCCAAGCAGGCCTCCCTTTCTCCTGCAAGGGTGCAATGCGGCAGCGAAGGAAGTCCGTGCTAACTGCCCCCACGGTGAGCCCTGCTTGTCGGAGGCGAAAAATCCTAGTCGTGGTAATCTTCAACTTGTCGCCCTCCGCGCCAAGTTGCTCCAATCGCTGCCACGAACTATGGGGGTCTTGGCGAGGCGGTAAAAGGCTGGGGCTCCTCCTCCAAGATCCAGCACCAGCCAGCCTCCATTCCTCCCACTTGCTGCGTAACTCTCCGTCAAGATATGCTTCCTTCTGCCGATCCTAGAGGTCCATGCAATCCTCCAAGTGGCTCTCTCTCTCTACGCTGGGTGAGAAGTAATGGCGGAAGAGTGCGACGCTTGGGTGGACTCCGACAAAGTTCTCACAAAGATGCCAAGACAACCAAGGTGAGAACGGCGTTGGGGGTGAAGTCAAGAAGGCGGAGGCCATAGGTGTTCATGACATCACGTAGGCCTTCAGAAAAGGCGACAGAGCCCGCACTGTAAGAAAATCGCGAAGAAGGGGTACCAAGGAGACCTTGGCAGATGTGGCGGCGGAGATGACCTCGCGCGCGGATGCGCCGGTCACCGCCGACCGTAAGAGGTAGTACCCATCCACCAGCTCCTTCCCTGTGAGCAGGGGGTCAAGAGGGCTCGCTTTTTCCGCAGGCCATGAGCCGCTGCGCCAAGCGGATTTCACGCCTTTCCCTTATCGGCCTTCGGAGCCATCAGAGTCGCGGTGGAGGAAGCCGACGGCGTGGGTGGCACCGTAGCAAGTGGAGGGGCGGAGCGCCGCCTCTGTGGGCTCGAGAAGGAAGGGAAAGCGACGGGGTTTTCCGATGTGACAGCGAGGGCAAGTGGGCGCCCTGCCCGGTTTCCCGCTTATAAAGGGAGAGGGAACGGCGTTCCGATTTTTCCCATTAAAGGAAGCCCCACGATCTCCCCACGACGCCACGCCCCACACGTGCTGCTCGTGGGAGACGTGGTGGGTCCAAGGCAAGTAACGGCGTAATCAAGACCACGCTACCCTGCAGCATTGTTTTGGGCCTGGCCCAACAGAGCTTGGCGCCGTGGTGGCCCAGGCCCGGGGCTCCGCCGGTAGACTAGAATAGGGGTACCCTAGTACCTCGAACTCGCACGGACAAGGGGCAGCGCCACGGCCGGGCCGGCCTGTTGGCCGCCAGATCTCAAGCAGCTCCCCGGGAGCCATTCAAGAACAAAGTAGTCAAGACCCCGGCAAGAGGAGCTTTCCGAAGGCCACCCAGAGCGCAGGAACAAGGCCCCGCAAGAGGAGCTTGCCGGAAGGCTTGGTGGGCGCTTAAAACCCCAAGCGTGACAAGGTTCCCG
Source organism: Aegilops longissima (assembly GCA_021605205.1). Taxonomy (NCBI): domain Eukaryota; kingdom Viridiplantae; phylum Streptophyta; class Magnoliopsida; order Poales; family Poaceae; genus Aegilops; species Aegilops longissima. The sequence goes on from CM038677.1 coordinate 270,710,839, forward strand.
CCATGGCAAGGCGCTTGTCGGGCGGTGACCTCTTCATCTCCGCTTCCAGCTCACCCGCCAACGCGTGTCACCACGGGCTCTCCCAAGGACGCGGTCGGGGCTGTGCAGCCAGCGGAGAGTAGCGATAAGCAGCGCCGACAAGCTACCATCGTGGCGAACGGAGGCGCACTTAACGGTCCCTCGCTAATCGTTTCGATGCGATCGAGACGGGCATTGATGACTCTTGTCCCTTGTCACGAGTTAGGTATAGGTTATCGTACACTGTACATAGCGTGTACCAACCTAGGTTATTACCATTGTAACCTTGTCTACTTGCCATATGTGGTAACCCCTTGAGCCTATAAAAGGGGGGCCGGGGGCAACGTAGAGGAGGTTCGATTCAGCTGGGTTTCTAGTCTAGCTCCAGCTTAGTTCATCACACTCAAGTTAGGTCTTGTAGCCAGCATTGCTCCCTAGCAAGAACACAAGATAATCCACAAAGCAGCAGTAGGAGTATTATCTCCCGAGAGCTCCGGCTGGGTAAAACCTCTCGTGCGATCGCTCGACCATTTTTTGCGCCGTCTCCGCCCCCGAACCACAAAAGGGACCTGGTCCAGAGGGTGCTCGGGGCACGATCAGCTCATCCCCGACACAAGCCGACAAGAAAACGAATAAAATTTAGTTCTTCGTAACAAATTGATGCGTGATGCGCATTTAATAAAACTTTGATGTTAGACAACCACATGATAGGAGGATGTAATATGTATGAAAAACAGGACGGAAGAGATAACTTAACTATGATGTGTAAACTAAGAAGAAGACATTTCACCAAATTAGAAGCAATGCAATGGAAGGTAGACACCATATGAAATATGCTACAAATATCGCTCCGCCAAGTTAATAAAGTGTCTCAAAGATAAATGGCGCTTTAAACAAATGTGAAGCAGTACAAGAAATAAATCATATGCAAGATGCAAACAACCTCACACTACCATGTTAGAGATCTCTTGTCATTAGTGCCATTGCATATTCACATCATTGCATATTCATAGCTTATGATGTGTAAACTAAGGAGAAGGCATTTCAACAAATTAGAAGCAATGAAAGCTAGACACCATATGAAAGATGCAAATAATATCACTCTACCAAGTTAAAACTGTCTCGTCATAAGTGCCATTTCAACAAATTAGTAGTACAAGCTAGAAAAGAATGTGAGATGTAACCTATATCGCACTCCGAAGTCAAACGTGTCTTATGATAAGTGATTGTTGCAGGTTACACAACAGTAGTAATTTGATGTAAGAACATGGTGTGATAGATGATATTGTATCTTCTAGAAACAGAACACGTGTCTTATTCAAGTGTAATGTAAAGTAAGTAGATGGAATTCAACAAAATTAGAAGCAATACAAGCTAGACATCACACATAACATGCAACAACATATAACAGTGCCAAGTTAGAGGGAGCACCAGTGATGCTGCACTAGGGGAGACGTGCTCATTATAAACACAGCTTTGTTGAGTGTCTATGCATGTGTTGTCCTGGAAATCATCTTGGGGGTGTGGAGGAGTAGAAACTGTAGAGGCCCTCTGTTTGGAAGGAGCACCTTTATCCGCTGCCTTGCTAACTTCCTTCCGCTTTATTGATTTTGAATTGTCAAGTAAAACCGACAAGAAAAAGCAATAAAATTCTCTCTTCAGAACTCATTCATGCATGATACTGATAATCACTACTTTGATGTAAGGCAAACACATGATACCAGGATGGAATATGTACGAAAAGGTGACGACATGGCATGTTCACAACTGTTTGTGTAAACTAAGCGTAAACCATTCCAGCAAATAAGAAGCAATGCAAGCTAGACACCACATGAAAGATGCAACTAATATGACTGCCAAGTTAAAAGCGCCCCATCATAAATGGAATTTCAACAAATTAGAAGCAGCGATGCCATAAATCATATGAAAGATGCAACTAATATCGCACCGCATATACTAAAGGTGTCTCATCATATTGATTGATCCGGATACAAAAAACAATAGTTTTATGTAAGGACATGCTTAATAGACAGATGTACTATGTACTAAATACAGAAGGCATGTCACATTAACAGTATAATGTCACATTTACAGGAGTATAAGCTAAGCAGACTAGCACATGCAGTTTAACCAGATTGGAAGAATTACAATCTAGACACCATATGCAACATGCAACAACATATCACGCTGCCAAGTTAGAGCAAGCACCTGCAATGCTAGTGTAGGGAAATGCTATAACCAACTACGTAGCTACGCTCACTATCTTCATCTAGCATTTTTTTCTTGAGAATCATGTCGGAGGCCGACGCTGCATTCTTTAAATGAGGAGTAGTCCCCTGCCTACCTGCCTCATCATTAGTGATTGATGAGGGATCCACAAGAACATTAGTTTGATGTAAGAACATGGTTAATACACGATGTACTAGTATGTACCAAAAATGTAAAGGCATGTCATATTCAAAGGTATAATGTGTAAGCTAAGCAGATGCAATTTAACCAAATTGGAAGCAATACAAGCTAGACATCCGGCCGGAGTGGTGAATATGATCATCTAGGACCTGAGAACCTGGTGGAGGCGGGCTGCTTCGCCACCATCGCGGCTTTTAGTTGGCTTCCGTGTGATGCCTCTCTTTGTTGGGCTTGTCACCGGCTCGCCAAAGCCCCTGACTAGCTATTTGTCTTCCGTGCTCACGGATGGTGGTTCATGTAAAAATATCTTTCCTTATCTTAATAAAGACCGACTTCGCCTTCAATACAAGCTAGACACCAACATGCAACCACATATGACACCGCTGGTTAAAGCAAGCACTGGGATGGTGGTTCATTGCGAGCGAGGTCATCAACTCAGAGCTACGCCATCGCCTCCCTCACGACATCGCACCCTTTCTAGCTGCTAGGACGTGTCTTGCCTACCCGTATACCAAACTCGAGCGACTTCTCTCTTTTCTTTGCTGCTTCTCTTTTGGTAGGAGAGTCTGAAATACCCTTGCATAAAAACACAATAGTGAGAGTATGGGTGAAGTGTGTGCAGAACTAGTGCAATGTAAAAGTAGCAGATAGCAGGTGGCTTAAAAATAAATGACAGGAGACATATGATAGCTCTACAACATTGCATGGCAAACAAAATTAGATTCTACTCCGTATGATATTGTAATATATGAGCACAGGAAATGCAGGTACTCCTCCAGCACGCAACCACATGTGGTCATATCTAAGATAACAGTCGACTGAAAATAAATAGGTCAGTCGATTTTTTAATGAACCGTCCGATCTATAAGGAACGGCAGATGGCCTTCGCTTCACCTCCCGCCATCATCGTTGACGATCTTTCACGAACCAACAGCCACCACCAGCCTGCACTCCATGCCTCCGCTGCCCCGCCCTCCCATCGACCTCACACCACCGCCGTGCTTGGCAGCGCCCCAAGCCATCCCTTTAATCACGGCTGACCTCCAGATCGGGCGCTAGCAGCTCTAGGCCGCAGACGCCCCTAAGATAAACACTAGGTGCTGCTTCCCGGCGAATAGTCGATTAGCGCTCATTACGCCAGGGAATGCCTTCCGCTAATGGGAATCAATCGCCAGAAATTGAAATTCAGGGGGCGACGGACCTCTAGCTAAGGTGAAATAGTATATGAGGAGAAACCTTGTGCATCGCGATTTACTAGGAACATCTAGTATCAAGAAGAAGCGGTCAACTATTGTCTTCGTGGGATGAATACCGCAAGCAGAGACGTAAGATTTGCACCTAATAAGGGAAGATGAGTACCTTCTTCGTTGCCGGTGTGGTCACCTCCACATGTCGCTACCGATCTTCTTTTTTTTACCGGGAAACCGATGTTCGAGGGTGCAGGCTTGGACGAACCCATGGCCAAATTGTTGATCTGTGTTGTCGCGGGCTGTATGTCGGCGAGGGGAAGCATATCCAAGGCGGCGAAGGACGGCGAGCAGAAACAACTCCGGTGCGGTGGAGGGTGGCGGTTGGAGCGGCAGCGGTGAGGCGCAGGACGACGTGGTTGAACTGGCTCTGCACGACAGCTCGGCCTCGCTTCAACTACTAGCCGTGGAGGGCGCTATGTTGAGGTTTGTGACCGACGACGCTGGGGTATCGGCTCGGCGTGATGGAGGAGGGCGGCGGTTGATGGGTGGGATGGGTGGCGGACGGAGGACGCCGGGTTTCGCGGCTGGTGGAGAGGTAGTTTGGCGCCCACGGAGTACTTATGGGGAATCGGACGGGTGGGGGGAACCATGTTTCGTCCGGGACGCGCTTGTTTTGGCTTTTTGAATGAAGATGGGACGCTTTGTTTGAAATTTGGGAAAGTACAAACTTTGCCCCCTCTTAAATTTTGGACCCATCATGGGTCGGGGTAGGATGGTAATCCTGTGTCCCAAATAGTGGGCGGAGCGATTTCGTCACAAGATGTGTTCTTAGGCTACCATTGTGTATGAATGTTTTTCGAGGCGGTTGCGTGGTGTCTAGATGAAGCTACAAACCTACCCCGTTTAGACCTTTGGACGCCGGGCCAGTAGGTTTCACAGGTCGGAGTTATTAGAAAAGTAATTTCCTTGTACTACCAAACATTGGTCTCACGCGGTTTCAAGTAGTAGAGGCTCTTTTGGCGCTTCGCTCAAATTTTGAAACACAAGCATTCACGCTTAGAGTACTCTTGAACTATGAGGATTGACCTAAATAGACAACGTTATATTTGACCTTGTATGTTTGAAAACCTCATTAAATTATCCGCTTCTTTTGAATTTTGACACTTGAAAATCCTATAACTACGATTATTTTGGAATGGAGGAGCTAATTTGAATCTATTTTGTACACGACTACATATGCTATTATGTACAAAATCAGAGCAAAGATTGGTACCCCATAGTTTAGGTATGGTTTACAAATGCCATGATATCAAATTCAAATAATTGAATGGACTTCATGTTGAATTCGATTTTTTAAACCACCTTAGGTTGAATTCAAATGTATACTAGTTCATAGGTAGCTATTTATAAATGTCCATTGTGTAACTTTCAGATGTATAATGTGATTTACACACACAACATGAACTATACTCACGCTTATATTCGATTGCTAAAGCGATGCATTGTCTGGAGTTCAAAATACTAACTATGTGGATCAATTGTGTCGAATAATAAGATAGACATGCTCAAATTCGATAGAATCTAGATGTCCGATGGATCAATGACCGCCCTTACGCTTAATTGCAAATATCATGATCCCATCCTAATATTTGGATACAATTTATATCTTTAATCAATGTGTAGAGCAGTCTTTTACGTAGTTTCACTCTCCATCGGTGGTCTCTCACACATGCTCACACACTCTCTCCCGAGGTGTCTTTCTCGCACACATTCTCTAGATATAACCCTCGCTCCCTCTCGTAACCATTTACAACTGTTTTCACTAACCTTTATCACAAGCACTCTTCCTCTCGCAAACATACACACGCACAATCCTCATCGACCCTTTCTATATACATGGAACTGCCTACGTGTCTCATGTACGCACATTATCTTTACGCCTGTCTCTCACGCATTATCTCACACTCTCTTCCTAATCGACGAGTATGATTCTAGCAGAGAATTCTGTAGGATGCCCCTTAAAGTTAAGTTGGATGAATAGTAATATCAGAGATAGAGGGGTTACCTTAGTCTGAGAACCAAGGGTTACAAATCCTAGCCGGCTTTGTCAGTGGACACAGAGTCCTTCACAATTCTGCTATCTTTGTCTTGTACGACTAGTCATCCATGGGTCTTCCTAAATGTGTCATGGGCAGACCAATGTGGCGTAGGACGGAACCGAACAAAGGGCCTCACCTCGACCCACCGGACCTCACGCGGTGTGTCGGGGGAAGAACTGATCGTGCCCCACGAGCACCTACGGGACCTGGGTCCCTTGTGGTTCGGAGGGGGGCGGAGGTTGCACGAAGAGCGGATCGAGGCGATATGACGAGAGGGTTTTACCCAGCTTCGAGCTCTCCCGGAGAGATAATACTCCTACCGCTGCTTTGTGGATTATCTTGTGTTCTTGCTAGGGAGCAATGCTGCCTACAAGACCTAGCTTGAGGTGATGAACTAAGTCGAGCTGGACTAGAAACCCAGCCGAACCTCCTCTACGCTGCCCTCGGGCCTCCTTTTATAGGCACAAGGGGTTACCACATATGGCAAGTAGACAAGGTTACAATGGTAAAACCTAGGTTGGTACACCGCTTTAGTACAAAGGTACAGAATCTATACCTAACTCGACGGCAAGGGACAAGGGTCATCAATGCCCGCCTCACGCCTTAACAAAGGTAATAGGGACCGCGGCGCCTCCGTCCGCCACGATGGTAGCTTGTCACGCCGTCTGTCGCTACTCCCTCACCTGGCTGCACAGCCCGTCCGACACGCTGCTTGGGAGAGCCCTGTGGTGACACGCTGGCGGGTGAGCTGGAGCGAGATGAAGAGGTCGCCTGCCCGCAAGTGCCTTGTCACGCAAGGGAACCTTGCCGCGCTTGGGGGTTCAGCGCCACAGCCTTCCCTGCAAGCTCCTCTTGCCGGGCCTTGTTTTCCTTTACGCCTGAGGGCCTTCCGGCAAGCTCCTCTTGCCGGGTCTCGACTGTTTTGTTTTTGAATGGCTCCGACGGAGCTATCGAGGATCTTGGCGTTATCAGGCCGCCCGGCCGTGGGCGCAGAACTGTCTGCAGACGAAGTTCGGGGTACTAGGGTACCCCTACTCTAGTACACCGGACAGAGCCCCGGCTCGGGCCACACACGGCGCCAAGCTCTATTGGGCCAGGCCCAAAACAGGCACGGGCGCTGCGGGTCTTGATTTCGCCACATTTGCCTTGGACCCACTACATCTCCCACCACGCCTCCCATGAACGCACACGCCTATCGCTTTCTCCAGAACGGCACGCTGCCATCAGGCGTCTGGGTGAAGTGGGCGGCATGCGAGGTCGCCATCTGTCGCCTCGCTTCGCATCTCCGCCACGTGGTTCCCATGCAATCGGGTCACGGACGGTGGAAGTGGGAACTGAGCCGCTATGCAGCAGAGGCAGCAGGTCTGTTCCGATTCCCTGCTCTTCCTGTGCCTTGATTCACCGAAAGGGCGGCCGAGCCCCCACCTTGCTCCTTTTTAAGAAGGGCGGAAGGGCGCAGGCCCGCACCCTCCCATCTCTTCCTTCCTCCAGCTTCTGCTTCCTTTTCTTCCATTTGCCATGGAGAAAGGGAACTTGGTTCTCCTTCGGTGGCGGCGAGGGTCGCAGCTAGACAGCGCACCCTCCCAATTCACGCCTGGGCGGCAGAGCCGCCGCAAGGGAAGAGGGAGGGGCGAGGTCGTGGACGAGGTCGAGGAGCCCGGGAGAGGCGGACGAGGCGGCGCGCTGCCTCCGCCTCCGCCGGTGGTTCTCCGGGCGAGGCCGTGGACGAGCTCGAGGCGCTTAGGGAAGAGGCGGGCGGGCGGCGTGCCGCCTCCGCCCCGCCGGCGTTCCTTTCCCCGCTGCAGTCCATACGGGGACGACCTTGCGAAGTTCTTCGCTGCTGCGCCGGGCGCCTCGTCGTCGCCTCCGCTTCCAGCCCGTTCGCGATGGCGATGGGAGTCGGATCCGCCCGAGACGTTGAGGTTGCACATGAGGGGTGGGATCAGCAGCACGCGAGTCCGCATTGCATTCCCAGCCCCTAATGTGATGTATCTTGATCGTGGGTGGAAGACGTTCGCCCGCATCCACAACCTGCTGGCGGTGTTTACCCTCCATTTTAAGTTAATGGAGGGTGACCTCCTCTCCGTCAAGGTCTTCGGGGATCTTGGCACTCGGGCAAGGTGCTGCGTGGATAGCTCCTCCAACAGCGACGATTCCTCCTCGAGCGAGAGTGACGAGGAGGAGAGCGACAGCGACGACGAAGGTAGCGGGCCCAACTAGTTGTTGGGCGCCTCTCCGCGCGTCACCGGCGACCCCATCATCCGTGTCGCCGGCTCCTTGAACTCCCCGGTCGTCTCCTTGGGCGGCCGCGAGGGAGGCTGCGAAGGGGAAGAGGGATGGCGACATGGCCGTCAAGTCGAGTACGAGGGCGAGTGCCTCGACAGCGTCTTGCCGACGCCCTGCCGCCTGCCTCGAGCTCGCTTCGGCGCCGCCCCCCCGGCAAGCCTTCTTGAGAGCCCCCGGCATGTTCTCTTGGTGCCTTCGCACTGTAGCTCAGAGGCGCTCCTTTCGCCTCTTCCCGCCTTCTTAACCTACCTCCTCAAGATAGGGACAAAAAGGGATTACGGGCATCTTATCTTTTTAATCTGTAGTTTTGGGCCTTATCTCGATTTAAGAACTTGTAACCCTCTCTTTCATGTTTTTCACTCCACGGTCTTGTATCCGAGAAGAATGTTTTTAATGAAAGAGGGATGTTTGAGAAAGGACGAAAAGCTTATCTCGATATCGCAGCCCCGGCAACTCTGGTTTGCCATAGCCTCCGCAACTCTGGTTTGTCAGAGCCCCGCAACTCTAGCTTGTCAGAGCCCCCCGCAACTCTATCTTGCGGACTTAGATGTCCGCGCACCTTCTCTCGCTACTGTTGTTTCAGTTTCGAGAATAATTTAGCTAGTGCTGCGATAAGTTATTATGTAATATACACTATCTTAGGCAATCGAATGCAATGTTATTTCCTTTACTCGATTTCTTCCCTTGTACGCTTTCACCCCACGCTTTCGGAAACTTGCGGTTGCAGGCACCCTTGCCCTTGAGCGCCGAAAAGCGGAACTTCAGCAGCTTCTGTCAAGGGTCGCCACCGACAAGCAACCTCGTCGCGGACTAGTCGCAGCTCACTTAAATTGTTGAGAGGACTCGAAACAAAGTAAGGGCGCGACCAGTCACGATTTGGTTCCTCCGCGCACAGGTTTTCCATACAAAGTACTATCGTTCGAGGAAGATAACTTGAAAATTTAAAACTGGTCGCTTAAACTTAGCAACTTAGCTTTTCTGTTGTCCGTCTTCCGGCAAGGCGACAGTTCCTCGAGCGATGCCCACACCATTATCTCCTCCTCTCCCCCCGGTTAACTTGTGGGTGGATGAACCTTCTTCTTGTTTGAGAAGAAAGAAGAGAAAAAGAAAGTTGTGGAGCCTAATGGCTCATTATCGCTTACCGGGTGCGGGTGCTGCACAAGATGTTAGTAAACACATGCATATTTTATTATGAAGGCATGTATTAACAAAAATGTGCGCAACCATAGGCTTTACTGATGCACGGGTCTCGCCCGCTTTGTACAAAGGATTACATGCAACAGCGGCACGACTTGTACAAAAGGTTGGTTGTCGGAACGGGTTCCGCAACCGCTACTCATGGGTAAAACTTGCGAAGATGCTCTATGTTCCAGGAATTGCTCACCGAAAGCCTTCTTCGTCTCAAGGCGGACAGCGCCGGGCCTAGTGACTCGTTTTACCCGATAAGGGCCTTCCCACTTCAAGGCCAACTTGTTGGAATTCTTGGCGGATTGAACGCTACCAAGAACAAGGTCGCCTTCCTCAAAGCTTCGCATTAACTTTGCGGCTATGGTAGCGACGCAAAGCTTGCTGGTAACGAGCAGCTCTCAGACAAAGAGCTCGAAGACGATCTTCCTCGAGGAGCAGCGCGTCATCTTGTCGCAGCTGCTCTTGCTCCAGCTCATCATAAGCGAGCACTCGAGGTGACCCGTATCGAAGTTCCGTGGGAGAACTGCCTCTGCCCGTAGACTAGAGCAAAGGGTGTCCGCCGCTGGCTCGATTTGGCGTCGTCTGATCGACCAAAGAACCATCGGCAGCTCTCGATCCAGTTCCTTCCGCACTTGTGCAGCCTGTCGAAAGTTCTGGTCTTGAGTCCTCGCAGCACTTCAGCGTTTGCTCTCTCTGCTTGACCGTTGCTTCTCGGATGAGCAACGGAAGCAAAGCAGATCTTGGCGCCAAGATCTTGGGTGTACTGCATGAAGGTGCGACTCGTGAACTGTGTGCCGTTGTCGGTGATGATCCGATTAGGAATCCCAAAACGGCAAACAATTGACCTGAAGAACTTGACGGCTGACTGTGCTGTCACCTTCCTCACTGGTTCCACTTCCGGCCACTTTGTGAACTTGTCGATTGCGACGTACAAGTACTCAAAGCCCCCGACAGCTCGGGGAAGGGGCCGAGATGTCGAGCCCCTGCACCGAGAAGGGCCAGGATAAAGGGATCGTCCCGAGAGCTTGAGCTGGCTGGTGTATCTGTCTTGAATGGAACTGGCACGCTTCACACTTGGTTACTTGTGCAGTTGCATCCTGGAGGGCTTCTGGCCAGAAGAAACCTTGCCGGAAAGCTTTGCCGGCAAGTGCTCTTGCGCCAATGTGGTGATCACATATGCCTCCGTGTATCTCCGCCAACAGCTTATGTCCATCTTCCCGGCAAATACACTTCAATTTCACTCCGCTGAGTCTTCTTCTGTACAGGATGTTATCAACAAACTGGTACATACTTGACTGCCGGGCTACTTTTTCCGCTTCTTCTTGCTCTTCGGGAAGTTCTCCTGTCTGAAGGAAATGGACGATCTGCTGTGCCCATGTTGGAGCCTGTGGCTCGACAACAAGGACTAAAGGCTCATCTATCACTGCGGGACCATCAGCTTCTACGGCAAGGACCTGCTGGTCCGCCGAGTCGATGATCCCGCAAGCTTGCCGGAGCTAAGCTTGTCGGGAGCGTTTGCTTCAACGATACAAACTGCGTGGTTTGTCGGAGCAGACTGCTCCTCAGTGATATTTGCGTTGGTTCTAGGGACCTTCTTGGCGGCGGCTTCGGAGAGCTCTGCCGGAAAGTAGTCGCCGAAACCAATTTTCTTCTTGCTCGCCTCGTTGATGGTGTCACGGTTGGTTGAGTCAGCTTGAGCACAAAAATCCCTAGCTCCATTGTGTAACTTAAGTGCGGCACATTTGGAGAGGCCATCACTATATCATTCTCGCTCTTGGAACGTGTTCCATTTGCGTGCCTTCAAAGTGCTCTTCCAGCTTCCTCACTTCATCGACGTGACGCTTCCATCAACGGACTCGGTAGTCTTTATTTACTTGGCGCACGACGATTTGCGAGTCTCCCCTTATAATGAGCTTCTTGATCCCAAGGTCCACCGCAATCCTCGAGACCGCAAGCAAGCCTTCGTACTCAGCAGTATTATTTGTTGCTTGTTCCTTGGGAATGTGCATTTGGACTATGTATTTGAGGTGCTCCCGGTGGGTGCGATAAGCAACCGCCGCACCGGGCGCTTTGCAGCGAGAAGGCACCGCCAAAATACATCAGCCATTCTTTATTTGCCTTCTTGACGGGATGCTCGCTCCGGGATCTCTTCGCCTGCGCTGGCGCCCACTCTGCTATGAATTCTGCCAATGCCCTGCTCGGATAGTTGAAGTGCTTTCGAACTTGAGACCAAAGCTTGACAGTTCCAGTGCCCACTCAACAATCCTGCCTGTTGCTTCTAGATTTTGCAAAATCCTCTTTAGCGGAAAGCGAGTGACAACTGTTATCTCATGTGCTTGGAAGTAATGGCGCAGCTTTCTCGAGGCCATGAGCAGGCCAAAAAGTAGCTTCTGCACACCAGAGTACCTCGATCTAGCCCCCTGCAGAAGGGAACTGACAAAGTAGACTGGGCGCTGCACCATCTTCTTCCGTATCTTGTCGCAACCCTGCGCTGATCCGTCGTTGTCGGGACCGGAGCTTGACGGCGAAGCCCCCCGCTTGTCGCTGGACGCACCTGCCTCGGTTGCCGGCTCACCATCCGCCTCCCTCTCCGCTAGTAACGCAGCACTAACCACTTGATTGGTCGCTGCTATATATAGCAGCAACTTCTCTTGTGGCTTAGGTGCGACAAGTATTGGAGTGGAGGACAGGTATCTCTTCAAGTCCTGCAGTGCAGCCTCCGCTTCGGGAGTCCATTTCATTGGACCTGCCTTTTTCAAAATCTTGAAAAATGGCAGGGCGCGCTCAGCAGACTTAGAAATGAACCTGCTGAGAGCAGCCACGCAACCGACAAGCCTCCTGACATCCTTGACGCACTTTGGTGCTTCGATCTGCTCAATGACCTTGATCTTGTCGGGATTGGCTTCAATTCCTCGCTGAGATACAAAGAACCCGAGAAGCTTGTCGGAAGGGACTGCAAACACGCACTTCTCGGGGTTGAGCTTGAGGTTGATCTTGCGCAGGTTTGCAAACGTCTCATCCAAATCTTGAACCAGGGTTGCCCTGTCTTTGCTCTTAACCACTATGTCATCCATGTAGGCTTCTACATTTCCGTGTATCTGTGGTCCAAAATCATCATGGACTACCCTTGCAAAGGTTGAACCAGCATTCTTCAAACCGAAAGGCATCCGTATAAAGCAGTATGTGCCACATGGTGTAATGAATGCGGTTTTCTCTTCATCCTCTTCTGCCATGAAGATCTGATGATATCCTGAATATGCATCAAGAAATGAAAGCAGATCGCATCCAGCCGTGGAGTCAACAATCTGGTCGATACGCGGCAAGGGAAATGGGTCCTTGGGACAGGCTTTATTAACATCTGTGAAGTCAATACAAAGTCTCCATTTCCCATTAGCCTTGTGTACCACTACCGGATTGGCCAACCACGTGGGGTGGAGGACTCCTCTGACAAGCCCCGCTTGCTTCCAATTTCTTGATTTCTTCGCTATGAACTCTTGGCGCACCGCTGCTTTCCTAACTCTTTGCTTGACGGGCCTTGCGTGAGGACAGACAGCTAGGTGGTGCTCAATTACTTTCACAGAACGCCGGGATGTCGATGGTTGCCATGCAAACACATCGACATTCACCCGCAGGAAAGCAACGAGCTCGCCTTCCTATTTAGGATCAAGCGGCAATCGATGGTGAAGGTACCACCAAGGCCGTCCTCCTTGCGGGCACCTTCTTAGACTTTGGCGGAGCTGCCATCGCCTGTTGCACTTGCCGGTGGAGCTCGATGGTGCGTCCTCGACGGTAGCGCAGCACCAAGAGGTGCGCTTGCCGAGTGGGCAGCGAGCTCTTGCCGATCCATGGTCTTCTTCTTCCCCGGGAGCTTCAGCGGTAATTAGTTTGCTATCTGTCGCGGCTGCTGCATCCCGGTAAATCTTGTCGGCGCAGATAAGTGCATCTTTCTTGTCGCCATGGACAGAAATGACACTTATCGGGCCGGGCATGTTGAGTAGGTTGTATGCATAGTGAGAGGCGGCCATGAACTTGGCGAGTGCCGGACGGCCGAGTATGCCATTGTAGGGCAATGGGAAATCGGCGACGTCGAACATGACCCTCTTAGTTCTGAAGTTGAGTTCACTGCCGAATGTTACCGGCAACGTGATCTTCCCCTTGGGCTTGCTCCTTCCTGGGTTAATTCCTTGGAAGGTGCCAGTTTCTTCGAGCTCGCTGTCGGGGATTTGAAGTTTCTGGAGCACTGCAGAGGAGATCAAATTTAGGCCGGCCCCGTCGTCAACCAGCATCTTTGTGACCTTGAGGTTGCGGATGGTTGGTGAGACCAACATCGGCAAACACCCGACCGCAGTGATGCGATCAGGGTGATCCTCAATGTCAAAGATGATGGGCGTGCTGGACCACTTCAGAGGTTTGCGTGACTCTAGGGATGGTTCTGCTGCATTGACCTCGTGCATCCATTGCTTGAGTTGGCGGTGTGAGGTATGCAGAGACGCACCACCGTCGACGCAAAGGACCTCTGTTGCCTTTTGAAACTCCTGCTCATCAGCTTCATCATCTTCATAATCCTCGTCATCTTCATCTTCATCTTCTTCCTTGTCGCGCCACGGGAGGTCTGCTCCCGCCGCTGCTTGGCCTTGCCACAAGGCGTCCTCCCGACCGGGTCTCTTTTTACTTGCTGCACCGCACCTTCTTGGGCTTTCTCCTTGTCTCGCCTCGTATTCAGCTTTCAGAGCTCCACAAGCTACTCGACTTTCTTGCAGCTTTGGAGATCGTGGCCCTTAGTGCGGTGGATTTTACAAGATCTTGCTTGTTGGAGCTGCTAGACTTGTCGGCGGCCGCCAGCCTTGGCTTGACGGACGCGTCAACGGCAACCTCCTTGCTGGAGCCACCGGCCTTGGCTTGGTTGGCGGCATCATCCTTGCCGGACTGCTCGACAACTAGCACTTCTTGGTTTTCTTCCTCCTGTTGTTCCGCCGCCGGCTATTCCTTGCCGGGGCGGTCCCTTCACTGTCAGACTCTACTCCCACACTCTCTCCTGGGAGCCTTCTTCCTTCTTCAGCGCGTGCACACTTGTCGGCCGTATGTGAGCTCTGTCGGCGTCTTTCACTTTTCACATCGCCATCTCTTCCTCATCCTGCGGTTTCGTACATTCTGATGAAATGCACTAATCACCGCAGCAGGGTGGACGTCTGGGATGTTGTAGTGCACTCGACTGAATCTCTGGATGAATTTGCGCAGACTCCCCCTCCTTCTGGGCAAGCAGGTGGAGATCACTCTCTTGGCCATGAGGCTTGTGGTCGCCATGAAGGCGCCAACAAACTGATGGCACAGATCTGCCCAAGAAGAAATAGAGCCATCCGGCAAGTGCATGAGCCAAGATCTGACGTTTGGCTTGAGCACCAAGGGGAAGTAGTTGGCGAGGATCTTGTCGTCTCGTCCCCCCGCAGCTTGCACCGCGATGGAGTAGATGCTGAGGAACTCCGATGGGTGTGTCCTGCCGTCGTACTTCTCTGGCACATCTGGTTTGAAAATTTTCTTGTCGGGCCACTGGACTTGCGCAGCTCACGAGTGAACGCAGGGCAACCCACCGCGTACGGCAAGTCGCCTGGTTCCCGTGGCGCATGCATATCGACAGTGGGCCCGGCGCGTTGGTCAGATTGACGGCGCGCTTCTCTTCGGCGCTCGATACGGGTTCGAGCGTCCTCTTCTTGCCGTTCTCGAAGAAATTGACGCTGGTCGCGACGAGCTCGCGGATCCGACGACGCGGTGGAGTCGCTGTCGAGGTGGATCCGGCGAGTCGGCGATCTTGGCCTTCGGAAGGGGAGTGCATGGTGGTGCACCCGCAAGTCTGCCGCCATCGGCTCGCGCTTGTCGCCTCGCCGCGCTGCGCTTCGGTTGCCGCGACATCGCTGTTGGCGAAGCCGATGAGACTCAATCGTGGCCCTCCACTCGTCGACCTTATCGGCGCCGGAGGGTAATCTAATAGTAACGAGCTCGCCAAGGCTTCCGCTGGTGTGGTTGGCGGCAACGGCGTCTGAAGCGAAGAACGGATGTGCTCGGACTCCCAACCAAGTTAGGAGGAGCAGCATCCCGCCCCAAATGACCGCACCCACTGCATCGCATGCCGGGTGCATGCGGTCTCGAGGGCCTCGGATCCTCCAGCTTGGCCTTGATCCAATTAGCGTATGGTGCCGCGAGTATCATGGCGCTGTCGGTCCCGCGCTTCCTGCGAAGGACGCGGTGCAGATTCGGACGCCGATGCCCGCGCCGCGATGTCCTTGGACCTGGCGGCATCGTGGGCTCTCTCGACGACGCCGGTCCCTCCGCCAGCGTTTCCCCCACCACCTGACGGCTCCGGTGGTGGTGGGTTCGACGCGGACGGCTCAGCTGCTACCGAAGGCTTCTTCTTCGGCGCCATATCGACGAAGATGTCGATGGAGTTGCTCGTGCGGCCGCCGGATCGGGTTCACACAGCCTCGACGCCCCCTACCTGGCGCGCCAAAGATGTCGGGGGAAGAACTGATCGTGCCCCACGAGCACCTACGGGACCTGGGTCCCTTGTGGTTCGGATGAGGGCGGAGGTTGCACGAAGAGAGGATCGAGGCGATACACACGAGAGGGTTTTTACCCAGCTTCGGAGCTCTCCGGAGAGATAATACTCCTACTGCTGCTTTGTGGATTATCTTGTGTTCTTGCTAGGGAGCAATGCTGGCTACAAGACCTAGCTTGAGTGTGATGAACTAAGTCGAGCTGGACTAGAAACCCAGCCGAACCTCCTCTCGCTGCCCTCGGGCCTCCTTTTATAGGCACAAGGGGTTACCACATATGGCAAGTAGACAAGGTTACAATGGTAAAACCTAGGTTGGTACACCGCTTTACAAAGGTACAAGAATCTATACCTAACTCGACGGCAAGGGACAAGGGTCATCAATGCCCGCCTCGGTCGCCTCGACAAAGGTAACAGGGACTGCTAAGTGCGCCCGTCCGCCATGATGGTAGCTTGTCGCTGCCCTGTCGCTACTCCCCGATGGCTGCACAGCCCGTCGACATGCGTGCCTTGGGAGAGCCCTGTGGTGACACGTTGGCGGGTGAGCTGGAGCGGAGATGAAGAGAGGTCGCCCGCCCCGGCAAGTGCCTTGCCGCGGTGGGAACCTTGTCGCGCTTGGGGGTTCAGCGCCCGCCAAGCCTTCCCGGCAAGCTCCTCTTGTCGGGGCCTTGTTTTCCTTTACGCCCTGAGTGGCCTTCCCGGCAAGCTCCTCTTGTCGGGGTCTCGACTGTTTTGCTCTTGAATGGCTCCGAGGGAGCTACTGAGGATCTTGGCGGCAATCAGGCTGGCCCGGCCATGGGGCGCTGCAACTGTCCGTGCACGAGTTCGGGGTACTAGGGTACCCCTACTCTAGTACACCGACACGGTGACACACCCTCTGCCCCCATGTCTCATTATCTTCTCACACCCACACATACCGACACAATCACCACACACACAGAAAAATTCTCCTGGTGCCTCTATTCCTTCCCCCCCTTGCATATACACACTCAAGGGAATGGAATCTCTTGTCGCGACGTCATATTCGTCTCTCTCTCTCTCTAGACCACCCTCATTTCTCGTGCTATGTCTCCCCCCCCCCCCGTCGGCCCCTCTATCCATGCCTCTCTCGAATACGTAATACACACACATACCTCTCTAGGCCCCGCCAAATGCATCAACTACATATTCACACATGTTACATCACGTACCCCATTGATCTAAAAAGCCCTCTCTTCACGTTTATTTCGCATACAACATTCCTTTTGAATAAAGTGTGGCAAAAAAATATACAACATTACAAAGTTATATGGAGGAGTACAGACGCTAATTTGCATTGCATTGTGCCCACAATGATATTTATTCCGCACTCTGAATTTGTATATTTTTATACTATATACAAAGTTAGTCATAATAAAGAGAAACGAAGAGCATCTCTCTCTCATCGTGATACCCCCCTGACGCCTTTTCACGTATGCACACAAAATTATCTCCATGTCCTCTAAAAGTAAGCCCCCAGAAAATTCACGCGTGTTTCATCTTTCTCTCGCGATATATGCAATGACGATCATTGTATTTGAAGTGAAAGCATGATACATACATTGGACTTCATAATCCACTCATTACGGTCACCGCTTCGCTTAGTGGTTATTATACGATCCACAAGCTAAACGTACAACTTTGTATTTGCTCATGACATGACTAGTTGACCAGTTGAACGCTCCACGTGGCACCTAATCTAGTGTTGAATCACAATATCTCACTAACATCGTGCCCACCTGTCGACTTGTATCTACTCTACATCTACACTATTATATAATACATAAAATACACTCGTATAAAAAACAGAGTTGGTGATGATGGTGTGCCTGCCATCCTGCAATATAGGCCGTCCGATTTATATCTGACGGATAGAAAAGAAACTATGGCAGTTTTTCAAAAAGGTACCCACACACCTCTCCACATTTGCAAATAAGGCCTTCCCTCGTTCATCCTTCTGTCTCACAAGATAAACAAGTCATACAAATGCATCTTGATGTTACGTGCAACGCACGGGCATCTTGCTAGTAAGAATGAAAACAAACGACAAAAAAATATTTTGACGGTGGTGCGAAGTCATGACCGCGGGCACAGCGGACAAGGTGGCCTTGTATTGGTATGCTGAGCCGTCTGTTTTAACACACAAGAGCTGGTGTGGTGATTATACACACACGCACGCATGCACACGAACTCCATCCGAGCAACACTCAAACAAACACATGCACCCATGCACGCACGCAACACTCACAGGTACACACGCAGCCACGCACGCACGCAACACTCACACGCACACACGCACGCATGCATGCACACACTAGTACACCACACGACCAACACATACTCTCACGCCAAGTGCTCAACCTACACGTGCATGCGCACACATCAGCCCCGAGCATACATACACAACCAGGTGACTTCAAGCACGGGTTGGAGCCTTGTCGCTACCAAGATAAATTTGTGTTTATCTGCCTTTTCCCTATGCGAATCGACAGGTGGGACCCACAAGGAACATGGTCAATTTAACTAGTCAACATGGCGCCACGCAGACTATTTGGCCGGTCAACAGAAAAGCGATCCGATGCTGAACTATGAGCAAGTGACCGGATAATCACCGCAAAACGATATAGTGACCGTAATCAGCTTATTCTAAAGTTCGTGACCGTATTACGCTTTTCTCTCTCGTAGGCCCTCCAAAACTACATCTCTACATGTTCTCGCATGTTACATCTAACAACTATGCAATACAGCACTACTACTACACTCTAACACAATAAATCATATGTGTTTTAGTTTTACTAGATATCATATTGTTACTTATAATTATTCATTTTGCATACATTAAAATTGCCTTTTGAAATGTGTGGCCAAGATTATCTACTACGCGGGAAAAATCCGCCTTTTCCTGCTTAATCGGGTTTGTATCGATGGATCGTATGAAACAGCAAAACTATCGTACTATATAGTACAAGTGACAGTTCATCGGGCGTCGTCAGGTCGCCTACTCCTCCGTCAGAAAGTGGAGCGCCGCTTTCATAAATCTTCTAGTCCCTTTCGCCGACATGTGGGACATCAAGCTACCGGTCCACGTGCCATACCGAATACAAGGCAGAGCAGCCGGGTGAAGCACCGCAGTCATGGCGCCGCATAGTAATGAGCAATGAGGCGCCAAATCACAAAGTTGCACCTTTCCCGTAGTTGTTGAGGACGAAGTAATAATGCTAAAAAAATAAGTTGGAAGGACGAAGCAACCATCATTTCACTCGTTGCTGAATCCGCTTCTCCCTCATCTTCTTCAACTTAACCACATGTTGCTTCTGCCATTGTTCTGCCTCATGTGGGACGCGGATCATCTTGGTCGCTTCTCCCTCATCTTCTTCAACTTAACCATGTGTTGCTTCTGCCGTTGTTCTGCCTCATGTGGGACGCGGATCAGCTTGGTAAAGCACTCACACGTGGGACCGCATGTTAGCAAACCGCCAGGACAACGTCCTCCGAAAATAAGAAACCTCCCCCGCCATCCGCGCGGCAAAATCACCTCCTTTTTACTAATATTTGATTCTATAATTTTTAGATCAATATAATTGAGATTTGTATAGATAGCACAGGAGCAAAACCAAGTGGTACAGTTAAGGGCATCCACAATGTGTAGCCAAATGTGAAAATAGCTTTTGGCATCGTGGGAACCATTGTGACGGCGCTGCCAAAGCCAAAAAGATGGAACCAAAGCTCCTCGATTGATTGATTGATTGATTGAAGGAATAGAAAATGCAACGCTCTCTCTCTTTCTCCCATGCTTGGACGCATGTAGGAGTAGTACAAGATAGAGCATGAGTCTACTCCCCGTCCCTTCTATCACAAATCACAAAGCAAAGGAGGCGTCAAATCACAAAGCACTGACGAAGCAACTATCATTTCACTCTTCGCGACTCCGCTTCTCCATCGCCTTCTTCGAGAAACCATCTCACCGCACTAGTACTCCTAGTAGTATTACTAGTAAAGGACTTCCGGATGCAAATAAGGCGGTTGTCTCGGCTTGCAGCGGCACTTATGAACAACTTACCGTGGTCTCCTCAATGGTGTTCTCCGCTGAACGACTTCGCCAAACCACAAAAAAAAAGTCGTCGACGTCACCGCAATGGGCAAGGAATTCAAATATAGTTACTACCTCCATTTTTTTGTACACAAGGCCAGTATATCAAAATTACAATTTGCAAAGGGCTACTAACACTAATCGAGCCAAAATTGATGGGGTTAGCAACCAAGGACATTAACATCCCTGCATGCATGCAGAAGTGAGAAGGTTCGTTTGCATGGCGCTGCATTAATCAAGCGATGAGGAGTGAGATGGTTAGCTCTTTGGTCTTTCAAGAAAAAAATACGCATTAATTGACACGTGAAACAAGGATTTGTATCGAAGTAAAACCCCGCCTTTCTTTTTTAACACTAGTACTCCTAGTACGTACTACCTCCGTCCTGGTTTATAGGTCCCTTTTATAGTTTGTGCCAAACTTTGACTAAAGATTTAACTAACAAAATGTTAATGCATGTGCAGAAAAATTATCTCATTGGATTCGTATTTGAACATAGTTTTGAAAAATATAATGTTTGGTGACATGCATGAACATTTTCTTAGTTTAATCTATGGTCAAAATTTGGCACTAAATACAATGGGGACCAATAAACCCTTGACAGAGGTAGTACGATTTATCCTGTTGGGTCTAGGCCTTGCATTGCCAAACTTTGCCACACATTTTTCCAAGCTTGCCTAAAGTTTTCAAAATGAGAAGGAGGTACACTTAAGACGGCTGTCGCGTCGCACCGCACCTCACTCGGTCACTCCCTGCACGCCATGTCGCACGACACACTCACACTTCGCCTCCTGCACGCCGCAAACCCAACTAAGGAACGCACCTCACCGACACGTGTTGTCGCATGTAAACAAACCAAACTCAGCCATCCTATCGCTGACACATAATTTTCGCTCATAGAGTATGTTTATCCAATCGGAGTATCCGTACGGCCCGTGCGGTGATCTGCTGGGGAAGAAGAAGAGGTGAGGAAGAAGGAAAGAAGGGTTAGGAGACGTAGGATATTCATCCAACCGCCTGAAATGGTAGACTCAGGCGACTTGCATAACAAATAGTATGTTTTTACACATCAAAAGATCCATAATAATAAAAACAACAACATAAAGAAAAACTATCACTGCTAGCGGAAAGAGACAGCCTCATCGTCTTTGGCTGCCGGTGCGAACCAGCCGTCGCTGCCGACGTGTGTCTCCGCACCGTGGTTGTGCTTGGCCTCCGGCTACTCGTTCAAGCGGAGCATGCGGGCGCTCTGCACGGACGAGAGCACAGCCCGGTTCAAGTCGAGGACGTCCGGTTCCGCCTGCGGGAGGGCCTCGATGGCAGCGGCATCCGCGCGCTCCGCGTCGAGTTGTGCCTCCGCCGCCCGGTTCAAGTCCAAGAGTTCCGGTTCCACCTGCAGGAGGGCGTCGATGAGAGCGGCATCCGCGCGCTCCGCGTCGATTCGAGCCTCTGCCGCCCGGTTCAAGTCCAGGACTTCCGGTTCCTCCCGCAAGAGGGCGTCAATGAGAGCGGCATCCGCGCCCTCTGCGTCGAGTCGAGCCTCTGCTGCCCGGTTCATGTCCAGGACGTCCGGTTCCGCCTGCAAGAGGGCCTCGATGGCAGCGGCATCCGTGCGCTCCACCTCAAGTTGAGCCTCTGCCGCCCGGTTCACATCCACGACATCCGGTTCCGCCTGCAGGAGAGCCTCGATGACAGCGGCATGCGCGCGCTCCGCGTCGAGTTGAGCCTCTGCCTCCCGGTCCTCCTTTTGTATCGCCATGTTGAACCGCTGGTCCGCCTGCACCATGGGGGACTCGGACGCCAGCACGAAGTCGACGTCCATCGTCTCATACCCATTGGGGGCCTTCTGCGCCGCGACCTCCGCAGTGAACATTGGATCGGCTTCCTCCTCCTCGTAGCTTGGCTCCAGAGAACTTGGGGATAGGCTCGCCGCAAACCGAGCTTGGGAACGGATGTCTGTGGCGTCGACCGCCGCCGCGATTTCTGCGCGGCGCTCCGGCGTCAGCATCTTGTAGTAAGTGATCTTGCGGCGCACCATGACTTTCCGGCGAACTGGGGGACGCTTGATGCGGGCTGGAGATTTGGTGTGGTTTTAGGGCAGTGGCTGGCTTAGGCCGAGCAGCGTTCGCGTTGCAGCCCGGCACGCTGGACCCTCCACGTCGCTCACCGAATGGAACGCGCTTCGTCTTGCGTTTTCACTCGCTTGTGGGACCGCAGTGGAGAGCAAACCGACGCCTCCCCTCCCCGCCTGCGTCATTTATTATACCACTACTCCCTCCGCTTTATGCGGAGTAAATAAAACAGAGGGAGTATACTACGATGAGGATCCTCGACGTGGCGAACCCATTGAGTAACCGACATGCGGGCCCTAGCAAGCATGGGGTCCGCCAATAAGTGACCGAAAGGGAGGGTAAGGCAGGGATACCTACGTCAGAGGATCCACTTCCACTATACTCTGACCAAATGTTAGAGTAATAATATATGACATGCAACTTACATAAATGTTAGAGTAATAATATATGACATGCAACTTACACAAAGCATACAGGGTCTAATGCGTTTTTCGAGGCTAACTTTGACCAAATGTTAGAGTAATAATATATGACATGCAACTTACACACATCATATGGTCAATTTCGTATGTGACAGGAGTTTCCAATGATATAATTTTCACATTATGCATCTCATGTACTCCCTCCGTCTAGGTGTGTAAGTCATCTTACGAAAACCAAATAATCCCAAAACACGTAGGCGCGGTGCATTAACTTCTACCTCGTTTCTTGTTTCTTGATATATTAACGAATAAGAGATGAGGGTGTGCATGCCTTTAATGACCTGAGACTATCAAACATGACATGCAGTGGTTAGTTCATTGCATGCAATACTATTAATTAGCAAATAAACATTAATATCTCTCGTTTTCCCCTCCTCCTTGGTCACGGTGCACAGCCTAAGATGACTTACTCACCTATGTGAAAGGAGTACTATTAATCTTGTCAATAGTCAAACTGGAAACCATCTCGAGTGCGTACGAATCTAACAATATTGATTGGGCATTGTTGAATGTTGATACCTTTTTTATCATAGTAGAGATACTTTGACTACACATACAACTTATATGAAAGGTAGAAAGGATAGGAGGGAGTATATTGTACGTTCAAAAACGAAATGAACATTGAATACCCTTTATATATGATTTGCGGATGCTATGATCACCGGTTCAAAATTTTGAATCCTCCTTAGGTATCACGTGCCCCACTCGCTCCTCTCGATTTCATCTCGGGTCCGGAGATCTATTGAAAGTGGACTAGGGTGGGTACATGCGAATGATACTCGGCGGAATGTTAAAATGAGGCATGCGGGAGGATGGACTCGACTGGAGGGCGACATGATCGATGGAGAAGAGGGTTGGAGAGGAATGAGAAATAAGCAAACGCCACATGATTACACTTGAACGGCTCAAATAAACAATAAGTTGTCTCGCTTGGCCTACGTGAAAGGCCTAATGCGCAACGCGGAGCACTGGCGCTCGAATATGGCCAGGAAAACAGAGAAACCGACATGTGGGACACAACCGTCGGGACGACGTAGCGCAGACTAGTCCAATGGAGGAGCTGGCCCACGACCTCCTCGCCACCGACAACCGTTCATGTGGGTCTTTGGGGCCAACAGCGGGGCACGGCTCTAGCACCGCCTCTGGACACAGCGACCGCGGTTACCGACACGCTCATATCGTTGATAGACACGGTCGGTTTCAGTGTGCTGAGGGTGGCGTTTGTGTTGTGGCACGACCAACGGTATGTTTGGTTTGTGCCCAAGGTTGCCCCATCAAAGCATTGGGTAGCCAAAATTTTGGTTGAGGTGTTGGTTGCCCATGATTTGGCCGACATTGGCAAGAAGAATGAACTATAGTTGGCTAGAGCTCATTGGCATGCCAAAGAAATGGCAACCATCCAAACAAAGACCAATCTTTTGGTCATGACCAAAATTTTGGTAAGGTGCACTTTGGCCACAATTCAAACACACCCCAACACCCGGCTCGTCGCGGATGCACGGGGCGCCGCGACGCGTCCGTGGAGTGGTGTAGCGTGGCCAACTGCATCCTTTGGAACTGAGACCATGCCGGGTCGTCTTGCTTTTTGAATGACATGTGGGGATCGCATTTGAGAAAAGGGCATCTCCAACGTTGCCACGATCGCAGCTGACTACCCCGCACACCAAAGCCCTCGTCCCTCGCGTCGCATGGTGCGCGTTCCAGCCGGCGCCAGCTGCCCACATTCATGTCGTTCGCTCAGATGTCGTCATTAAGAGGCTCGGTGCCCGAGGAACCAACTCCGCGACTTAATGACGCCCCGGACGCTTGTCCTCACCGAATGCGCATTTAAAGTGGCAACGCCCAGCTAACCTCCACACCATAGCGCATCGTCCTCCTACCGACACCACATCCGCTATGACCGCAAGTGCGAACGCTCTGCGGAGAGCTTGTCTTCGTGGATGAAGCTCGAGGTCGCCGCCCTCGCTCAAGTCGCCTCGCGATGCAATAGTGGCGTAGCCGGACGCGACGCGATCGCTGGCGGTGGCCACGCTGGTGGCCGACGACGGAGCACCGTCACCACGCGTCCTACTTGCCGCCGTCCAACGTCCGCACCACCGAGGTCGGGACTCCTCCGAGGATGAGTAGGGCATGGGAGGCGGCAGGGCATGGTGTGCCAACTGGCCGGTCCGTATCCCGTGTTCTACTCTTCCTCGCCGGAGACCGCACCTTCAATTCACGGGTCTTGAACCCCGCCCCCGTACATAGAGATCGCAGATGGAGGACGTCGGTCGCCGCCGTAGAATAGGTTTGGGGTTGGGTTTCTTTTATTTTTCTGTCTTATAAAAGTCGGAAATGTAATGAAAATCTGCCATGTTTGCATTAATCTTGGCCGGTGTATATGAACTTTCACAATAATATACACATTGTAGGAGTACTAGTGCACGGAAGATCAAGATCTTGTGGGAGAAAAGGATGAACGAGGGAAGGCCTTATCTGCAAATGTGGAGAGGAGTGCGGGTAAATTGTCATAGTTTCCTTCCTATTCGTTAGATATAGATCGGACGGCCTATATTTCAGGATGACAGCACACCATCATCACCAACTCTGCTTTTATCGAACCGAGACAAATCTAAAAACCCAACTAAGCCAACCTCCCAAAGATATCGCGGGGAAAAGACCCGCCGCACCGCTTTAGTCGGGATTACCGGATAACTAGTAGTAGTATCGATGGATCGCGAAACAACATTTTTTTGAGGGGCGAAGCACCTAGTTTAAAAGGAAAAAGGCGGTACACTCAAGACTTCGTCATGGTCGCATTGCACCCCACACGCCCGTCCCGCACACGGCTCACGCAAACGGAACGCGCTTCGCTTGCCTCTTCAGCGACACGTGGGACTGCACTTGGAGAAACCGACCATGTGCCAAACTCCCCGCCCACCGCGCGAAAATCCTCCCCCACACAAAATTCCCCAGATTTGATTCAACCGCCTTCGCCAAATATTCCCCAAACCCGCTCCCCCGCCCCCTCCACTCCATTCGCTCCGCCAAAGCCGCCCCCCCACCGCTGGATACGCCGGCGCCATGTTCGTCGAGGGGACGACGGCGATCCTCTCGCCCCACAAGACACTCTCGTAGACTGCCGTCCTCTAGCCGCACCGCCACCTCTGGCTACGTTCTTGTGGAGGCGCACGACGGTCAGCGCCGCCACCGCTGGCGACGTTCGTGTGGAGACGCACGGCGGTCAGCTTCTCCCACGGTTTGCGCATTCTAGACTGAGGCCCCGTTCATGTCGGTGTAGCGCTGAATGTTAGCTGATAGACGCTGTTAATCTCACTGCTTGTCAAGTAGTTTATCGTCAATATGCTCGCTTAAGAAGCTTCATTGCCTGCTCGCACTCCATCTCGCTTAGCTGAGATGGCATGCCAAGGCCGATTAGTTGCTAAAATATCCTGCCATATATGTATTGTGACGTAGATTGCCATGGTCTAGTAGCCAATCTGTTAGGTGAAATAGCTCTACACCGTTTTATACTCGATCTTTGTTGTTACGATGGCCTTCGATAGTTCGATGGCTGTGTGCTCGGGCTCATTGACTGCTGAAACAGCCTGCCATAATTTAGCACTCAAATCTATTTGCTGAATTAGCTTTACATATATTTTGTTACTTAGATCTGCTCGTCCAAATATCTTGCCATAGCTTTAGACATCGACCTAGGTATTTTTTTCTGGACTTCATAAAAAAGCATATATGTTTTTCCTGTAATATCTAGTAGAAGAACTAATTTGTATGTCTAACAGATGGACATGACTTGGATAACTTCTGCTCGAAGATTCTCCGCTGCATATGTCGAGGGGGTTGAAAACTTCATGAACTTTATTAGAGCTTAGTACGATGGTCCGAAATCAGATGTGCTCTGCCCGTGTAGCAGTTGTATGAATTCAGTTACAAGACCCCAGTCAACTATGCAAAATCATCTACACTTGTATGGGATGTCGGTCACATATACTAGGTGGGTTCATCATGGTGAAGTTGTGAACGTCAATGTTATTGACTACGTGGAAGCAGCAGATCACCATCTTGATCTGCCTGATGCTCAGGTGGAAGAGGAGGAGGAGGTGGCGGAGCCAGTGAGTTTGACCAACATTGAAACAATGCTACGAAATGCTCGTGCATTCCGTGAAATTTCACCTGCAGAAGAAAAACGGTGGGCCCGCATGTTGGAACAATGCAACGTTGTTGTCACCCGTGAAATAAGCTGTCAAGATTCTCAGCTATGGTCACCATTCTTCGTGAAGACATCGAGCGGATGGCCAACAAATCATTCGATGCGATGTTGGCTGCTTTCCGCAAATCTTTCCCAGATGCGTCTGAGCTGCCACATACCTATAGTAAAATGAAGAATTTCCTTCGTGCAGTTGGAATTGGATAAGATATGATCCATGTTTATAAGAATAATTGTGCTCTGTTCTGGAAGGATTATGCCAACTTAAGTGAATGCCCGAAATGCAAATCATCAAGATGGAAAGATGGCGATGCTGTGAAGAGGGTTCCTCATAATGTTCTGAGACATTTTCCAATTACACCAAGATTGCAGATGTTGTTTCATGATGCTGAAACAAGAGAGGATGTACTGTGGCATTCTAGGAACAAGGAGTACAGAGGTCAGAATGTAATGAGCCATCCATCTCATGGTAGTGAGTGGAAAAGCTTCAATGATAAACACAAAGAGTTTGTCTGACCCGAGAAACATTAGATTTGGCTTAGCTTCGATGGATTTAACCCATTTGGCCACCAGAGCGCCACATATAGCATGTGGCGATGCTTGTTATCCTTACAACATGCCTCCAAATGTCTGCACCAAAGAATCAAACTACATGATGGCCTTTCTCATCCCAGGTCCAAAAAGTCCTGGAAAGGATTTTGATTTGTTCATGGAGCCTCTTGTGGAGGAACTTCAACCGCTATGGAAGGGTGTTCTCACTCGAGACCTATATAGCAGCCCACCAGCTGATTTCTTTCTGCGTGCTGTTGTAATTTGGTGCATCCATGATTATCCGGCTTTGGGCACTATGTCAGGGCGAACGACACATGGTTACAATGCATGTGTTCGCTGTGACAGGAATCCGCTGTCATAAGCAATACTTAGCAAGATCTGTTACATTGGACACCGTTGTTTCCTTGCCAAGGACAAGCCGCATCCTAGAAAATACCGAAGACATGTGTTCAATGCAAAGCATGAAAACCGTGATGCGCCAAAGAGGCTCACCGCCGATGAGTTGCAAGTGGAATTAGCGAAGGTCAGGCATATTACACCAGAAAACCATACTGTTAATGGTAGAGGGAAAAGGAAGCGTGGCACAGTAGAAGAGATATTATTGTTTACCCGCAGGTCCACTTTGTGGGACTTGGAGTATTGGAAAGATTTGGATCTGCGGCATAATCTTGATGTGATGCACATGGAGAAAAATATATGTGATAGCATTGTCGGCACACTTCTTAACATTGAAGGCAAGACGAAAGATGCCTTAAAATCTAGGATTGATTTGACACACCTGGGTATCAGAAAGGATTTGCAGGTGCAAGATGAAGGTAAACCACGGGATATGGCACCAGCTATGTACGTCTTGGACAAAATAAAAAGAAAAGAATTATGTGAGGTCCTGTCACGTGTGAGATTCCCACATGGATTTGCTTCCAACCCTGAAAGGAGAGTCAGTGCAGATGGAAACAAGGTACAAGGGTTGAAAACTCATGACTGCCACGTCCTACTTCAAAGGGTTTTACCTGTTATCCTTAGAGGATTGGGCCGCCTACGACTTATCTGAGCAGTTGCAGAGTTGGGACAATTCTTGAGGAACTCTGCAGAGAAATATCGGGATAGATGCTTTGGGCGTCTTAGAGAAAAGATACCAACTATCCTTTGTGACCTTGAGAAGATATATCCTCCAGCCTTCTTTGATGTGATGGTGCATTTGGCTGTTCATCTACCTGATGAGGCACTACTTAGAGGTCTAGTACAGTATGGCTGGATGTACCCTATTGAAAGGCGGCTAGGCACTTTCAAGGGCTATGTTAGGAACAGAGCTAGACCCGAGGGTTCCATTGCAGAGGCCTATATTGCTACAGAAGCGTTGACATTCTGCTCAAAATTCATTGAAATATCTGATCAGCTTAGCAAAGAGGTGGGTGAAGACAATCCCGGGCTCAATGTTTTCGATTAGTCTGTTCGAGTTACAGGGAAGAGTCGACAAGAGGACAAACCTAAAGATATGGACAAAATGGTTTGGTATGTGTTGAATAACTGTCCTGAGATACTACCTTATATCAAGTAAGTGCAGTCCTGCAGCTTATACATCGTAATCTACTAAACTTGCAGCACATTCTTATATATTTAGATGTTTGACGCGATCACTATGTTGTGCAGCATGTACAAAGAGGAGTTACTGCCGCAAAATCGAAGAAACATTGACAAACTGGTTATGGCAGGATTTGCGAAATGGTTCAAGAACCATGTAAGCTTTTGAAGTGCAGTGTCAGTTTTTTTAATATTTTGAGTACATAAGATGATCAGCTTGTCTATTTTCTAACCATAGGTTAAGAAGATGCGGGAGGATGGGTAGGCAGTTGATGATGCCCTTTACTCACTAGCAATGGGTCCTGATACTCGGGTAAGACATTATGAATCTTGCGTTGTTGGAGATGTGCGCTACAACACCCTTGCACGAGACGAAGGCAGGAAGACACAAAACAGTGCCATCATGAGCACGGATACGTATGACAAAGAGATAACTGAAATGTATGCTAACATAATGTACATTGTTCGGTTGTAGTATATCTCCGCCGAGGATCATCGGTGTGTGGTTACATTGTCTTGTCGCTGGTATAACCTGTTTTCGTGATCGCAAAACCCGAGCTGATGATTATTTCAAATCCATCAATGTCAAGGAGGCCTACCAGACCAACGAGCCTTTTATTTTGGCAAATCAAGCAACACAGATATTTTTCTTGGAAGACACATTTGCACGTAGCAATGACTGGAGAGTATTGCAAAGGTTTGAGCAGAGGAATTCGTTTAATGAAGTTGCCCAACAAGATGATGCTTACACTGCTCCTGATGTACAACATAACACAGATGTTCCTAATATCTTTGTGAACCATCACGTCAATGACGCCGGCGAAAAGATTGTCTGTCGTGCTGTGGACATACAAGAGTTGATCAAGAAGAAGCCAACGTTCGAGGACGTTGAGGACGAAGAAGAAGATGACATCGTGGAGAATTACGATTCAGACTGATACACATGGCGAAGATGTAGACGCTGTTGCTGTGGATGATGATTACATTGCTTTTGTCGTATTTGCCTGTCAGAAGACGTTTTTTTATCTACTACGTGAAATTGTGTTTGCTATGACAACTGAAACCTGATGAACATGTTGTTTAGTATTTTGCTGTGAGAACATCACTTGTTATGTATGCTAGTTTGTGTTTGGTGATTGTATAACAACTAAAACATGATGACATTGTTGTTCAGTTGTACTCATATTTGGCTGTCAAACTTGAATTTGATGACATAGTTTGCTATTGGACTGCAATTTGCTCGACATCTTCGAACGAGAACAAAGCTGACCCGACAGGGCCTCTACTATCTATTTATTTATATGAGCAAAAGGGGATACCCCCTGATTTCCCTTAATAGAAATCATTAGATGTTCACAACACTACGCCCAGCCTGCTACACAGGTTTCATGTTGGAAATATGCCCTAGAGCAATAATAAATTGGTTATTATTATATTTCCTTGTTCATGATAATCGTTTATTATCCATGCTATAATTGTATTGATAGGAAACTCATATACATGTGTGGATACATAGACAACACCATGTCCCTAGTAAGCCTCTAGTTGACTAGCTCGTTGATCAATAGATGGTTACGGTTTCCTGACCATGGACATTGGATGTCATTGATAACGGGATCACATCATTAGTAGAATGATGTGATGGACAAGACCCAATACTAAGCCTAGCACAAAGATCGTAGTTCATATGCTAAAGCTTTTCTAATGTCAAGTATCATTTCATTAGACCATGAGATTGTGCAACTCCCGGATACCGTAGGAATGCTTTGGGTGTACAAACGTCACAACGTAACTGGGTGACTATAAAGGTGCACTACAGGTATCTCCGAAAGTGTCTGCTTGGGTTGGCACGAATCGAGATCGGATTTGTCACTCCGTAAACGGAGAGGTATCTCTGGGCCCACTCGGTAGGACATCATCATAATGTGCACAATGTGACCAAGGGGTTGATCATGGGATGATGTGTTACGGAACGAGTAAAGAGACTTGCCAGAAACGAGATTAAACAAGGTATCGGGATACCGACGATCGAATCTCGGGCAAGTACAATACCACTAGACAAAGGGAATTGTATACGGGATCGATTGAGTCCTTGGCATCGTGGTTCATCCGATGAGATCCTCGTGGAATATGTGGGAACCAACATGGGTATCCAGATCCCGCTGTTGGTTATTGACCGGAGAAAGTCTCGGTCACATCTGCATGGTTCCCGAACCCGTAGGGTCTACACACTTAAGGTTCGATGGCGCTTAGGGTTATAAAGGAAGTTTGTGTGGTTACGAATGTTGTTCGAGTCCGGATGAGATCCCGGACGTCACGAGGAGTTCCGGAATGGTCCGGAGGTAAAGATTTATATATGGGAAGTCCTGTTTTGGTCACCGGAAAAGTTTTGGGTTTTTCCGGTAACGTACCGGGACCACCGGGAGAGTCCCGGGGGTCCACCAAGTGGGGCCACCAACCCTAGAAGGCTGCGTGGGCCAAGTGTGGGAGGGGACCAGCCCTAGGTGGGCTGGGCCCCCCCACCAAGGCCCAAGGCGTGGGAAGAGTGGGGAGGGGCAAACCCTAGGTCCAGATGGGTTAGGCATTAGAGACAACCACATTCACTTTAAATAGGGCACCACGTAATTCCGTTGAGATGACACCGTATGAACTATGGTTTAGAGAAACCTAAGCTGTCGTTTCTTAAAAATTTTGGGGCTGCGACGCTTATGTGAAAAGGTTTCATCGTGATAAGCTCGAACCCAAAACGGATATATACATCTTCATAGGATACCCAAAACAGTTGGGTATACCTCCTAATTCAGATCCGAAAGCAATAGGGATTGTTTCTTGAATCGGGTCCTTTCTCGAGGAAAAGTTTGTCTCGAAAAGTTGAGTGGGAAGATGGTGGAGACTTGATGAGGTTATTGAACCGTCACTTCAACTAGTGTGTAGCAGGGCACAGGAAGTTGTTCCCGTGGCACCTACACCAATTGAAGTAGATTCTTATGATAGTGATCATGAAGTTTCGGATCAAGTCACTAATGTACCTCGTAGGGTGACAAGGATGCATACTACTTCAGAGTGGTACGCAATCCTGTCTTGAAGGTCATGTTGCTAGACAACAATGAACCTACGAGCTATGGAGAAGCAATGGTGGGCCCAAATTCCGACAAATGGTTAGAAGCCATGAAATCCGAGATAGGATCCATGTATCAGAACAAAGCATGGACTTTGGTGGACTTGCTCGATGATCGGCAAGCCATTGAGATAAATGGATCTTTAAGAAGAATACGGACATGGACGGTAATACCACCGTCTATGAAGCTCGACTTGTGGCGAAGAGTTTTTCACAAGTTCAAGGAGTTGACTACGATGAGATTTTCTCATCCGTAGTGATGCTTAAGTCCGTCGGAATCATGTTAGCATTAGCTGCATTTATGAAATCTGGCAGATGGATGTCAAAACGAGTTTCCTTACCAGTCTTCGTAAGGAAAGGTTGTATGTGATACAATCAGAAAGTTTTGTCGATCCTAAGGATGCTAAAAGGTATGCTGGCTCCAACGATCCTTTCTAAGGACTGGAGTAAGCATTTCGGAGTTGGAATGTGCGCTTTGATGAGATGATCAAAGATTTTGGGTTTATACAAAGTTTGTGAGAAACTTGTATTTCCAAAGAAGTGAGTGGGAGCACTATAGAATTTCTGATGAGTATATGTTGTTAACATATTGATGATCAGAAATGATGTAGAATTTCTAGAAAGCATATAGGGTTGTTTGAAAAGTGTTTTTCAATGGAAAACCTGGATTAGGCTACTTGAACAATAAGCATGAAGATCTATAAGATAGATCAAAATGTTTAATAATACTTTCAAATGAGCACATACCTTGACATAATCTTGAAAGTGTTCAAGATGGATCAGTCAAAGAAGAAGTTCTTGCCTATATTGTAAGCTATGAAGTTAAGAGTTAAAGCTCGACCACGGCAGAAGAGAGAGAAAGGACGAAGGTCGTCCCCTATGCTTCATACGTAGGCTCTATAGTATGCTATGCTGTGTACCGCACCGGAAGTGTGCCTTGCCATGAGTCAGTCAAGGGGTACAAGAATGATCCAGGAATGGATCATTGGACAGCGGTCAAAATTGTCCTTGGAGTAAATAAGGACATGTTTTTCGATTGTGGAGGTGATAAAGAGTTCGGCGTAAAGGGTTACGTCGATGAAAGCTTTAACACCTATCCGAGTGACTCTGAGTAGCAAACCGGATACGTATAGTGGAGCAACCATTTGGAATAGCTTCAAGTGGAGCGTGGAAGCAACATTTACAATATGACATACAGAATTGCGAAGTACATACGGATCTGAATGTTACAGACCCGTTGACTAAAACCTCTCTCACAAGCAAAACATGATCAAACCCAGAACTCATTGAGTCTTAATCACATGATGATGTGAACTAGTTTAATGACACTAGTAAACTCTTTGGATGTTGGTCACATGGCGATGTGACCTGTGAGTGTTAATCACATGGCAACGTGAACTAGATTATTGACTCTAGTGCAAGTGGGAGACTGTTGGAAATATGCCCTAGAGGCAATAATAAATTGGTTATTATTATATTTCCTTGTTCATGATAATCGTTTATTATCCATGCTATAATTGTATTGATAGGAAACTCATATACATGTGTGGATACATAGATAACACCATGTCCCTAGTAAGCCTCTAGTTGACTAGCTCGTTGATTAATAGATGGTTACGGTTTCCTGACCATGGACATTGGATGTCATTGATAACGGGATCACATCATTAGTAGAATGATGTGATGGACAAGACCCAATACTAAGCCTAGCACAAAGGTCGTAGTTCATATGATAAAGCTTTTCTAATGTCAAGTATCATTTCCTTAGACCATGAGATTGTGCAACTCCCGGATACCGTAGGAATGTTTTGGGTGTACCAAACGTCACAACGTAACTGGGTGACTATAAAGGTGCACTACAGGTATCTCCGAAGTGTCATTGGGTTGGCACGAATCGAGATCGGATTTGTCACTCCGTGTAAACGGAGAGGTATCTCTGGGCCCACTCGATAGGACATCATCATAATGTGCATAATGTGACCAAGGGGTTGATCACGGGATGATGTGTTACGGAACGAGTAAAGAGACTTGCCGGAAACGAGATTGAACAAGGTATCGGGATACCGATGATCGAATCTCGGGCAAGTACAATACCGCTAGACAAAGGGAATTGTATACAGGATCGATTGAGTCCTTGACATCGTGGTTCATCCGATGAGATCATCGTGGAATATGTGGGAACCAACATGGGTATCCAGATCCCGCTGTTGGTTATTGATCGGAGAACGTCTCGGTCATGTCTGCATGGTTCCCGAACCCGTACGGTCTACACACTTAAGGTTCGATGACGCTAGGGTTATAAAGGAAGTTTGTATGTGGTTACCGAATGTTGTTCGGAGTCCCGGATGAGATCCCGGACGTCACGAGGACTTCCGGAATGGTCCGGAGGTAAAGATTTATATATGGGAAGTCTTGTTTTGGTCACCGGAAAAGTTTCGGGTTTTTCCGGTAACGTACCGGGACCACCGGGAGGGTCCCGGGGGTCCACCAAGTGGGGCCACCAACCCCAGAAGGCTGCGTGGGCCAAGTGTGGGAGGGGACCAGCCCTAGGTGGGCTGGGGCGCCCCCCCACCAAGGCCCAAGGCGTGGGAAGAGTGGGGAGGGGCAAACCCTAGGTCCAGATGGGCCTTGAGGCCCACCTAGTGGGCGCCCCCCTCTCTCCCCCCGAGGCCGCCCCCCTTGGATGGGATCTAGGGCTGGCCGCACCCCTTGGGGGTGGGAAACCCTAGAGGGGGCGCAGCCCCCTTCCCCCCTATATATACTTGAGGTTTTGGGGCTGCCAACACATGAGTTTCTCCCTCTATTTGGCGCAGCCCTACCTCTCTTACTCCTCCTCTCCCGCGGTGCTTGGCGAAGCCCTGCAGGATTGCCACGCCCTCCATCACCACCACGCCGTTGTGATGCTGCTGGATGAGTCTTCTCAACCTCTCCCTCTCTCCTTGCTGGATCAAGGCGTGGGAGACGTCACCGGGCTGTACGTGTGTTGAACGCGGAGGTGCCGTCCGTTCGGCACTAGGATCTCCGGTGAGTTGGATCACGACGAGTATGACTCCTTCAACCCCGTTCTCTTGAACGCTTCCGCTTAGCGATCTACAAGGGTATGTAGATGCACTCTCCTTCCCCTCGTTGCTGGTTTCTCCATAGATAGATCTTGGGTGACACGTAGGAAAATTTTGAATTTCTGCTACGTTCCCCAACTGTGGTATCATGAGCTAGGTCTATTGCGTAGATTCTTTGCATGAGTAGAACACAAAGTAGTTGTGGGTGTTGATTTTGTTCAATATGCTTGCCGTTACTAGTCCAATCTTGTTTCGACGGTATTGTGGGATGAAGCGGCCCGGACCGACCTTACACGTACTCTTACGTGAGACAGGTTCCACCGACTGACATGCACTTGGCGCATAAGGTGGCTAGTGGGTGCCAGTCTCTCCCACTTTAGTCGGAACGGATTCGATGAAAAGGGTCCTTATGAAGGGTAAATAGCAATTGGCATAACACGTTGTGGTTTTGCGTAGGTAAGAAACGTTCTTGCTAGAAACCCATAGCAGCCACGTAAAACATGCAAACAACAATTAGAGGACGTCTAACTTGTTTTTGTAGGGTATGCTATGTGATGTGATATGGCCAAGAAGAATGTGATGAATGATATGTGATGTATGAGATTGATCATGTTCTTGTAATAGGATTCACGACTTGCATGTCGATGAGTATGACAACCGGCAGGAGCCATAGGAGTTGTCTTTATTTATTGTATGACCTGCGTGTCATTAAACAACGCCATGTAATTACTTTAATTTATTGCTAACCGGTAGCCATAGTAGTAGAAGTAATAGTTGGCGAGAGAACTTCATGAAGACACGATGATAGAGATCATGATGATGGAGATCATGGTGTCATGCCGGTGACGATAATGATCATGGAGCCCCGAAGATGGAGATCAATGGAGCTATATGATATTAGCCATATCATGTCACTACTATATAATTGCATGTGATGTTTATTATGTTTATGCATCTTGTTTACTTAGAACGACGGTAGTAAATAAGATGATCCTTACAACAATTTCAAGAAGTGTTCTCCCTAACGTGCACCGTTGCTAAAGTTCGTCGCTCAAGCACCACGTGATGATCGGGTGTGATGGATTCTTACGTTCACATACAACGGGTGTAAGACAGATTTACACACGCGAAACACTTAGGGTTAACTTGACGAGCCTAGCATGTACAGACATGGCCTCGGAACACAGAGACCGAAAGGTCGAGCATGAGTCGTATAGTAGATACGATCAACATGAAGATGTTCACCGATGATGACTAGTCCGTCTCACGTGATGATCGGACACGGCCTAGTTGACTCGGATCATGTAATCACTTAGATGACCAGAGGGATGTCTATCTGAGTGGGAGCTCATAAGATGAACTTAATTATCCTGAACATAGTCAAAAGATCTTTGAAAATTATGTCGTAAGCTCGCGCTTTAGTTCCACTGTTTAGATATGTTCCTAGAGAAAATATAGTTGAAAGTTGACAGTAGCCATTATGCGGACAGAAGAAAGGTTATGTCCTTAATGCACCGTTCAGTGTGCTGAGCCCCAAACATCGTCTGTGGATGTTGCGAACATCGGACATACACGTTTTGATAACTACGTGATAGTTCAGTTAAACGTTTAGAGTTGAGGCATCAAAGACGTTTTCGAAACGTCGCGGAACATATGAGATGTTTTGAGGGCTGAAATTGGGATTTCAGGCTCGTGCCCACGTCAAGAGGTATAAGACCTCCGACGATTGTCTTAGCCTGCAAACTAAGGGAGAAAAGCTCAATCGTTGAGCTTGTGCTCAGATTGTCTGAAGTGCAACAATCACTTGAACCGAGTGGGAGTTGATCTTCCAGATGAGATAGTGATGTTTCTCCAAAATCATTGCAACCAAGCTGCTAGAGCTTCGTGATGAACTATAACATATCAGGGATAGATATGATGATCCTTGAGGTATTCATGATGTTTGACACCGCAAAAGTAGAAATCAAGAAGGAGCATCAATTGTTGATGGTTGGTGAAACCACTAGTTTCAAGAAGGGAAAGGGCAAGAAGGGATACTTCATAAAACGGCAAATCAGTTGCTGCTCTAGTGAAGAAACCCAAGGTTGAACCCAAACCCGAGACTAAGTGCTTCTGTAATAAGGGGAACAGCCACTGGAGCAGAATTACCCTAGATACTTGGTAGATAAGAAGGCAGGCAAGGTTGATAGAAGTTAATTTGATATACATTATGTTAATGTGTACTTTACTAGTACTCCTAGTAGCACCAGGGTATTAGATACCAGTTCGGTTGCTAAGTGTTAGTAACTCGAAATAAAAGAGCTACGAAATAAACGGAGACTAGCTAAAGGAGAGCTGACGATATGTGTTGGAAGTGTTTCCAATTTTGATGTGATCAAACATCGCACGCTCCCTCTACCATCAAGATTAGTATTAAACCTGAATAAATTGTCATTTGGTGTTTGCGTTGAGCATAGACATGATTGGATTATGTCTATAGCAATACGGTTATTCATTTAAGGAGAATAATGGTTACTCTTTTTATTTGAATGATACCTTCAATGGTCTTGCACCTAAAGGAATGGTTTATTGAATCTCGATCGTAGTGATACACATTTTCATGCCAAAAATATAAGATAGTAATGATAGTACCACTTACTTGTGGCACTGCCATGTAAGTCATATTGGTATAAAACGCATGAAGAAGCTCCATGTTGATGGATCTTTGGACTCACTCATTTTTGAAAAGTTTGAGACATGCAAACCATGTCTATTGGTGTATACGCATGATGAAACTCCATTCAGATGGATAGTTTGGACTCACTTGATTTTGAATCACTTGAGATATGCAAATCATACCACATGGGCGAGATGACTGAAAAGCCTCGGTTTCAGTAAGATAGAACAAGATAGCAACTTGTTGAAGTAACACATTTTGATGTGTGTAGTCCAATGAGTGCTGAGGCATGCAGTGAATATCGTTATGTTCTTACTTCACGGATGATTTAAGTAGATACTGAGTGTATTTACTTGATGAAATACAAGTCTGAATTATTGAATGGTTCAAGTAATTTCAGAATGAAGTTAAAGATCATCGTGACAAGAGGATAAAATATCTATGATATGATCATAGAGATGAGTATCTGAGTTACGAGCTTTGGAACGCTATTAAGACATTGTGGAAATTGTTTCACGACTAATACCGCCTGGAACACCACAGTGTGATGGTGTGTCCGAACATCATAGTTGCACCCTATTAGATATGGTGCGTACCATGATGTCTCCTATCGAATTACCACTATCGTTCATGGGTTAGGCATTAGAGACAACCACATTCACTTTAAATAGGGCACCACGTAATTCCGTTGAGATGACACCGTATGAACTATGGTTTAGAGAAACCTAAGCTGTCGTTTCTTAAAAATTTTGGGGCTGCGACGCTTATGTGAAAAGGTTTCATCGTGATAAGCTCGAACCCAAAACGGATATATACATCTTCATAGGATACCCAAAACAGTTGGGTATACCTCCTAATTCAGATCCGAAAGCAATAGGGATTGTTTCTTGAATCGGGTCCTTTCTCGAGGAAAAGTTTGTCTCGAAAAGTTGAGTGGGAGGATGGTGGAGACTTGATGAGGTTATTGAACCGTCACTTCAACTAGTGTGTAGCAGGGCACAGGAAGTTGTTCCCGTGGCACCTACACCAATTGAAGTAGATTCTTATGATAGTTATCATGAAGTTTCGGATCAAGTCACTAACGTACCTCGTAGGGTGACAAGGATGCATACTACTTCAGAGTGGTACGCAATCCTGTCTTGAAGGTCATGTTGCTAGACAACAATGAACCTACGAGCTATGGAGAAGCAATGGTGGGCCCAAATTCCGACAAATGGTTAGAAGCCATGACATCCGAGATAGGATCCATGTATCAGAACAAAGCATGGACTTTGGTGGACTTGCTCGATGATCGGCAAGCCATTGAGATAAATGGATCTTTAAGAAGAAGACGGACATGGACGGTAATACCACCGTCTATGAAGCTCGACTTGTGGCGAAGAGTTTTTCACAAGTTCAAGGAGTTGACTACGATGAGATTTTCTCATCCGTAGCGATGCTTAAGTCCGTCGGAATCATGTTAGCATTAGCTGCATTTATGAAATCTGGCAGATGGATGTCAAAACGAGTTTCCTTACCAGTCTTCGTAAGGAAAGGTTGTATGTGATACAATCAGAAAGTTTTGTCGATCCTAAGGATGCTAAAAGGTATGCTGGCTCCAACGATCCTTTCTAAGGACTGGAGTAAGCATTTCGGAGTAGGAATGTGCGCTTTGATGAGATGATCAAAGATTTTGGGTTTATACAAAGTTTGTGAGAAACATGTATTTCCAAATAAGTGAGTGGGAGCACTATAGAATTTCTGATGAGTATATGTTGTTAACATATTGATGATCAAAAATGATGTAGAAAATCTAGAAAGCATATAGGGTTGTTTGAAAAGTGTTTTTCAATGGAAAACCTGGATTAGGCTACTTGAACAATAAGCATGAAGATCTATAAGATAGATCGAAATGTTTAATAATACTTTCAAATGAGCACATACCTTGACATAATCTTGAAAGTGTTCAAGATGGATCAGTCAAAGAAGGAGTTCTTGCCTGAATTGTAAGGTATGAAGTTAAGAGTTAAAGCTCGACCACGGCAGAAGAGAGAGAAAGGACGAAGGTCGTCCCCTATGCTTCATACGTAGGCTCTATAGTATGCTATGCTGTGTACCGCACCGAAGTGTGCCTTGCCATGAGTCACAAGGGTACAAGAATGATCCAGAATGGATCATTGGACAGCGATCAAAATTGTCCTTTGAGTAAATAAGGACATGTTTTTCGATTATGGAGGTGATAAAGAGTTCGGCGTAAAGGGTTACGTCGATGCAAGCTTTAACACCTATCCGAGTGACTGTAGCAAACCGGATACGTATAGTGGAGCAACCATTTGGAATAGCTTCAAGTGGAGCGTGGAAGCAACATTTACAATATGACATAGAGAATTGCGAAGTACATACGGATCTGAATGTTACAGACCCGTTGACTAAAACCTCTCTCACAAGCAAAACATGATCAAACCCAGAACTCATTGAGTCTTAATCACATGATGATGTGAACTAGTTTAATGACACTAGTAAACTCTTTGGATGTTGGTCACATGGCGATGTGACCTGTGAGTGTTAATCACATGGCAACGTGAACTAGATTATTGACTCTAGTGCAAGTGGGAGACTGTTGGAAATATGCCCTAGAGGCAATAATAAATTGGTTATTATTATATTTCCTTGTTCATGATAATCGTTTATTATCCATGCTATAATTGTGTTGCTAGGAAACTCATATACATGTGTTGATACATAGACAACACCATGTCCCTAGTAAGCCTCTTGTTGACTAGCTCGTTGATCAATAGATGGTTACGGTTTCCTGACCATGGACATTGGATGTCATTGATAACGGGATCACATCATTAGTAGAATGATGTGATGGACAAGACCCAATACTAAGCCTAGCACAAAGATCGTAGTTCATATGCTAAAGCTTTTCTAATGTCAAGTATCATTTCCTTAGACCATGAGATTGTGCAACTCCGGATACCGTAGGAATGCTTTGGGTGTACCAAACGTCACAACGTAATCGGGTGACTATAAAGGTGCACTACGGTATCTCCGAAGTGTTTGTTGGGTTGGCACGAACCGAGATCGATTTGTCACTCCGTGTAAGCGGAGAGGTATCTCTGGGCCCACTCGATAGGACATCATCATAATGTGCACAATGTGACCAAGGGGTTGATCACGGGATGATGTGTTACGGAACGAGTAAAGAGACTTGCTGGAAACGAGATTGAACAAGGTATCGGGATACCGACGATCGAATCTCGGGCAAGTACAATACCGCTAGACAAAGGGAATTGTATACGGGATTGATTGAGTCCTTGACATCATGGTTCATCCGATGAGATCATCGTGGAATATGTGGGAACCAACATGGGTATCCAGATCCCGCTGTTGGTTATTGACCGGAGAACGTCTCGGTCATGTCTGCATGGTTCCCGAACCCGTAGGGTCTACACACTTAAGGTTCGATGACGCTAGGGTTATAAAGGAAGTTTGTATGTGGTTACCGAATGTTGTTCGAGTCCGGATGAGATCCCGGACGTCACGAGGACTTCCGGAATGGTCCGGAGGTAAAGATTTATATATGGAAGTCTGTTTTGGTCACCGGAAAAGTTTGGGTTTTTCCGTAACGTCACGGGACCACCGGGAGGGTCCCGGGGGTCCACCAAGTGGGGCCACCAACCCCAGAAGGCTGCGTGGGCCAAGTGTGGGAGGGGACCAGCCCTAGGTGGGCTGGGGCGCCCCCCCACCAAGGCCCAAGGCGTGGGAAGAGTGGGGAGGGGCAAACCCTAGGTCCAGATGGGCCTTGAGGCCCACCTAGTGGGCGCCCCCCTCTCTCCCCCCGTGGCCGCCCCCTTTGGATGGGATCTAGGGCTGGCCGCACCCCTTGGGGGTGGGAAACCCTAAAGGGGGCGCAGCCCCCTTCCCCCATATATATACTTGAGGTTTTGGGGCTGCCAACACATGAGTTTCTCCCTCTATTTGGCGTAGCCCTACCTCTCTTACTCCTCCTCTCCCGCGGTGCTTGGCGAAGCCCTGCAGGATTGCCACGCTCCTCCATCACCACCACGCTGTTGTGCTGCTGCTGGACGGAGTCTTCCTCAACCTCTCCCTCTCTCCTTGCTGGATCAAGGCGTGGGAGACGTCACCGGGCTGTACGTGTGTTGAATGCGGAGGTGCCGTCCGTTCGGCACTAGGATCTCCGGTGATTTGGATCACGACGAGTACGACTCCTTCAACCCCGTTCTCTTGAATGCTTCCTCTTATCGATCTACAAGGGTATGTAGATGCAATCTCCTTCCCCTCGTTGCTGGTTTCTCCATAGATAG
The DNA here is from genome assembly GCA_021605205.1 of Aegilops longissima. Classification (NCBI taxonomy): domain Eukaryota; kingdom Viridiplantae; phylum Streptophyta; class Magnoliopsida; order Poales; family Poaceae; genus Aegilops; species Aegilops longissima. The sequence continues at coordinate 270,752,716 of CM038677.1, forward strand.
ATCTTGGTGACACGTAGGAAAATTTTGAATTTCTGCTACGTTCCCCAACATTTCATTCATTACTAGTTTCAGCAAAGTGCTCATGTAGTAGCCACTGAATACATCACGAGTGCTACATACACTGCAAATAAAGAGACAATCATCCTACAGAGCACATCGATTTTGCCCATTATCTTCACAAGCTCTTTCATCTCCTCATTGCTGTCAAGGCTGTTCAGCAGCTGTGGCTTGGCCATGATCAGAGGAACTGCGTCTTTAACCTTCTGCTCTGCATCTTCCTCTTCTGTCGTTCCTTCAGTTACTTGTACAACACCCCAACCTGCTGGTATTGGGATTCCTCGGCTAACCAAATAATCAGCGTAGTTGCATTCCCCCACATCAGCAACTTCCTAGAAATAAAAATCACACGAATCTTCCCTTTTATGCACGAATCAAATTGGAAGATCATCAACCAAACAATTAAAAAAATCAGTAACTGGAAGCAGCAGAACAACACTTAAACATATTATTACCCCATGATTCGGGCATTTGTAGAAGACTCGGCCAGGGTTGCAGATTGTGGTTGAGACGCGACGGATGACTCTGTGTGATTTGCAGCAGTGGAACCACACCAACGGCAGCGGGTTGCGATGAGCAATCGGCTGCGGTGCGCGTGCCGGCGGGGGTGTGATGAGACCCACAGGCGATGGTACGGGTGGAGACTTGGCGCATATCTGGTTGTTGCCTACTGAAGAGCAGGTGGACGAGCAGCCAGCGGACATGGTTGCTGCGGCCAGAGCTTCTGATGTTAGGCAGAGTAAGTAGAGAAGAGGAGAAGTGAACGTTGGATATATCAGTTTCATTACTTGTATAGAAGCATAGCACCATATATAGTCATAGTCTAGGTTTGGATTCGAACCAGCTACAGGAGCACGTCTTTCTTTTTTCGAAAACTCGGCAACGTCTCTTTACTGGTACACTAGCTTGTTCTATACGACTTCCCAAGTCTTTGATTTTCTTTCCCTTTTTTTTGCGAGGAAGGAAGGAGGACAAAATTAAGAGTTCCTCGGACTCGAACCCAAGACCTCTCGGTTGAAAACCAAGGGTGCTAGTCACTTATGTGGTGAACGTTCCCTGTGAGGAGGATGGCAGACGGACGCATTTTCCTCGCAGTTTTCTTCCTATATATAAAAAAGTATGCTACTTGGTGTCCGCTTAGTAAAAAAACGATTGTGCCAACCTTGACCGTTCGATTGACATTCAATGTCTGTCGCGTTTCTTCAGTCTCTTCTTCCTCAGGCCGCCAAAGCCAAACCAGCGCCCGGTAGACCGCTGCTCCGCCTCCAGCGGGCTGGCTGTGATCTTCCCGACTCATGTTCGTTCCGTCCCGAGGCCTCACCATCGTCCTCCGTGCTTGCCGCGGCACCGCCCTCCGGTGTTGTCAACATGGTCAACAACCGAGAGGAATAAGGAGATGACAGTACATGGTGAGGATGACAGTAGGGACCCAGCAGCACGCGCACTAATTTTGTTTTTTCGGGACGGAGAAGGGTATCAACTGGGTTGTGCGGGACTCGTGGCCCGTCTAGCCCAAGCTTTTATTTCATATGTTTAGCACATGACCAGCCCAGTTTGTTTTTTTCCTTTCTGAAAAATGGCTAGCCAGCTATTTTGTTTTTTGCAGAATAACCAACATAGGCCTACTTGCTTTTCTACGCCCTGCTGGGCCGGAAATCTTTCAAGACGAGGAGGATGCATTTTGCCCAGAAAATGGGCTATAAGTAATAAGAAATGGGCTATAAGTAATAAGAAATGGGCTATAAGTAATAATAAATGGGCTGTAAAATGAAAAAAATACAGCAAACAGGCAATTAGTTCCCAAATACTATTTTCTTTCGGATTTTGATATTTTAAATTTCATTGTTTTTGTGCGGGTAAAATTTCATTGAATTTAAATTAAGATATATTTAGATTTAAAATTAATTTGAATCCGGCTAGAAATTTCGGGTTGTATGCTGTTTGGGACAGATTTGGAGGCTGACTTGTGGGTCTACTAGGTTGACGTGTACTTTGGCTTTGTCAACTTAGTCCGCAAACAATTCTAGCAGCAGTGACCATTGGATGTTAATCCAACGGCCGTCTGCTTCTTCAATATCTCGATCTTCTTGCTCTAGCCGCCCAAACCAGCTCGGTGGGACTGCCTACTCCGCCTCCGTGGCCATTGTCTTTGCCAAGACAGCCACACCGCCCCACCCTACTTCATTGCTGGCCCGACCATTCCTCTACTCACCCACACCTCCTGTTATTTTCCGGCGACGACAGCCTGACCAGTAAACCCTCATACTCCCCACCGCGTGGATAACCATTGCCGAGTCTTCCCGGTTCTGTGTCGTTCCCTTCCTAGGCCTCGCCGTCGTCCACCGCCATGGTGCTCTCGGCGCGGCCTGGTCAACATGGTCAACGAACGACATCCATCGGTCGTGGACTGTACGCGCAAAATAATGATTCCTCCACCTGACAGCTGGGACCCACCGGAAGGGCCTCTGAATTTCGCAAAAAAAACGTTCCCCCCGCTGACATGTCAGACCCACCAGCTATATCGTCGCACGCAAGGAAGTGCCTCCTTATTACGCACAAAAAATGAATACCCACCCTGCTAGATGGGACCCACCATAGTGGGAGGATGACTTGTGGGCCAAGTAAGTTGACGGGGACGGAGGGCTTTGTCAACCTAGTCAATATGAACGGTTCTAGCTCCAGTGACTATACGATGTCCATCCAACGGCCATAGTGCTTCTTCAACCTCTGGTCTTCTTGCTCCAGCCGCCCAAAGCAGTGCCGGTCGTGCCGCGTGCTCCTGCCTCACGTGGCCAGCTGTGATGCCGCGGAGGCCTCACCGCCCCCTACTACTCCCACCGCTGGCCTAGGGTATCCCGCTACTCACCCACACCCCTCGTTATTCTCAAGCGACAAGAGCCTCACGCCCAGCCGAACCAAGAACCTCGTACTCCTCTCCGCTGGCTACCACTGCTGCGTCTTCCCGGCTCGCGTCGTCCCTTCCTAGGCCTCGCCGTCATCCAAACCACCGCCTGGTGCTCTCGGCCTGGCGTGGTCAACGTGGTCAACGACCGACTTCCATCGGAAGAGTATGACGTGGAGAGGTGGATACCGGGTCCAGCAGCCGCAAGGAAGTGCCTCCTTATTACAGCGCAAAATAATTATTCCTCCACGACATCAGGTCCCACCGGATGGGCCACCTTATTTCACGAAAAAACGTTTCCCGACTGCTGGGACCCACCGGACGGGCCAGCGTTTTCAAAAAACGTTCCCAGCTGTCGGCTCGGACCCACCGAAAGTGCCTCCTTATTATGCACAAAAATGAATACTCCCTTACTAGCTGGGACCCACCATGGTGGAGGCTGACTTAGGGCCTACTAAGTTGATCGGGCGGGGCCTTTGTCAACTTTAGTCAATATGAACGATTCTAGCTCCAGTGACCGTACGATGTCCATCCAACGACCGTAGTGCTTCTTCAACCTCTGGTCTTCTTGCTGCACCCGCCCAAAGAAGCGCCGGTCAAGCCGCATGCTCCTGCCTCCCGTGGCCGGTTGTGCTGCCGCGGAGGCCTCACAGCCCCCTACTATTCACACCACTGGCCAGGCCCTGCGGCGACGGCAGCCTCACACTGCAGCTGAACCAGTGAACCCTCGTACTCCACTCCGCGCGGGCTTCCACTACCGCGTCTTCCCCGGCTCCCCGTCGTCCCCTTCCTAGGCCTCGCCGTCGTCCACCGCCCTGGTGCTCTAGGCGCAGCGTGGTCAACATGGTCAAGGAACGACTTCCATCGGACGTGGATCATGACGTGGAGAGGCGGATACCGGGTCCACGGCCGCAGCAAGGAAGTGCCTCCTTATTACACAGAAAATAATGATTCCTCCACCTGACAGCTGGGACCCACCGGACGGGCCACTGTATTTCGTGAAATTTTTCCCCCCTGACTGCTGGGACCCACCAGCTACATCTTCGCACGCAAGTGCCTGACAGTCGGGACCCACCTGGTCGAAGCGTACGTAGCGTTGTCATTCTGGTCGTGAACGTGTACGTACATACTGGTCGATGTAGAGGCGCGCACATGTCATAGTAGAGGCCCGCACGTAGCATGTACATGTACGTACAACGGCGAGGGTGCAAGAAAGAAAATATGGCCACGTACGTACATATGGGCAGGGTCTCGAACGCCTACTCGCGCATACGTACATGGCTGGGTCGGAACGGAGAAACAGCGTCGTCGTCGTCGTGTTCATGGGGAGCCAACCGGCTGGGTCGGAACGGAATGCGTGGTCGTGTTCATCGGGAGGGCTTGGACGGAACAGGCGATGGAAATGAGGCCTGGCGTACCGCACAACGGAGGAAACGTCCTTGTGTTCGACCGGCCACGTTTGAAATAGGGTCCTGTTGATCGGGAGGGGCCTGGCGTACCGCAAAATGGAGGAAACGAACCTCCTACGGTCGAAACGGGGGTCCTGTTGATTGGGAGGGGTGTGGCGTACCGCAAAATGGAGGAAACGGACCTCCTACGGTCGAAACGGGGGTCCTGTTGATCGGGAGGGGTGTGGCGTACCGCAAACCGGACGAAACGGACTTGTGTTGGAGCGTTACGGTCTAAACGGGGGGGGGTGTGGCATACCTCAAAACGGGACTCCACGGGATACTGTTCAACTCCACCATCGACCTCCTCCAGCCTCCACGGGCTACCGTCGACCTCCTCCAGCCTCCACGGGCTCCTGTTCATCCAGCCTCCACCGCGCGCTACTCCATCGGCTACTGTTCAACCACCCCTCCACCGTCTACTGTTCATCCAGCCCTCCACACCACGAGGTCCTGTTCAACCACCCATCCACGGCCACCCTCCACCGCTCACTGCTCATGCAGCCCTCCACACCACGGGTTCCTGTTCATCCGAGGCAACGCCACCGCCATTGCTCATCCACCCCCGCAACGCTCACTAGCAGCAGAACGGCGAATCGCTCCATCGGGTTCGATTAACAGCCATCGATCGATCGCTCGGGTTCGATAACGCATAGCCTGCAATGCAATCGCCGGGTTCGATTAGAGCCCAACGCCTCGCCGGGTTCGATTAGAGCCAACGCCGCACACACAGCAGCACGTATGGGAGAAAGCGCGCTCGCTCCGCCCGACCTCCCACCGTAACCGCAACTCCCGAAATTTTCCGCCCCTCGCTTCTACCACGGTTTTTTCCGTCATGGACGGCCCAAAGAATGTTATGCAACTGCGCCTCCGCCCGCCCAGACGAAAAGCCCATTTTCTGTCATGATTTTTGTCATAGAAGTAGGAGCCCACCACATCTATGATGATACCGGTTTTGTCACAATTATCGTCATAGAAGTGTCATCTGTATGACAGAAAAAAATTTCGTTCGACCCAAAATGTCACGGATGTGTCTTTTTTTGTAGTGTAAACAACTATCGATATCTCATGGTGGTCATCAATTTATGGTTTCTCCTGCAGGATATGGTTCTGGGCTTCATTCTCATCGTATATCTTACGATTGGCAACAACTGTCTTATACAAGGGGAATAATTGTCATACCATTCTAAGGTTCAAACAAGGTTTAATATCGCCGTCTCTCTACTATGGGTAAGTCACTCAGATTTACCATCCCATATAGATAGACGAATAATAAGAGTAGGTCGGTATGGTGTTCAATCCATCCCGCACCCAAATCATTCCCTTGTATATGGTTTAGCGAATCTGACATTCTAACACTCGGTCATCCTCACAAGCATTGCAGAATTTCTCATGTCGACGAACCAAGTTCGGATAAATCCATGGATTGTGCAAGCCAAAATAAACAATCTATCGCTCCTTCACAACTCTCAGGTTTTGCGTAAAATCCTATAAGATCGTCTGTTGATAAAATCATAACTTCTTCCAGGGTTTTTCCTTTAGCAAGAGTGTGCTTGCTTCTTGGCAGGTCCTGGAGCCTGTGGGTTATGGCACATCTCATCACTTGTAAACCTTGAACTCATCATCGGGGCAACTGCTTGTTATTCCAATATCCAGCTTCCTAGAATTCTTAATTCCATCCAATTATATTGTATCTCTTCCTTCTATTGGTACGAAACTAAGGTGTGATTACTCAGACTCATCATGGAGTTACAATTGCTCCATATTACCAACATTATACCTCCTTTACATCTAATAATACTTCATCCCTTCATATTCTTGGGATATCCCACATATTGAGGTAAAACTCGTACTTATATTGTCCAAAGTCCACTCCGTGGAATATCATAATTCTTTCTAGAGGTCAAGTGTCCTCACAGGGTACTACCACCCCTGAAATGCACAAATTCATCCATAGACCATATTTCTCATATCATCGAAAATGGTCAAAACCTTTCTTCATAGAGTAACTACTCATAAAATCCAAATTAGTACCCACGATGCTAAGTTTATTGATTCTCAAATTATTACAATATCCTGTATTTCCATTACATGCCTCAACACCTCAATATAAAAGAATTGTTCCCACTACTACTAATATATTTCTCACAGACTCAACTATTTAGCACAAGTCTCCTTCTCTTTGGGACAATCCCTGGCAAAGTGTTGTGATGCCCCCGATTCAATCATACACTAATCATGCACGCAAACGTGTATGATCTAGATCAGGGACTCACGGGAAGATATCACAACACAACTCTAAAAACATAAATAAGTCATACAAGCATCATAGTACAAACCAGGGGCCTCGAGGGCTCGAATACAAGTGCTCGATCATAGACGAGTCAGCGGAAGCAACAATATCTGAGTACAGACATAAGTTAAACAAGTTTGCCTTAAGAAGGCTAGCACAAACTAGGATACAGATTGAAAGAGGCGCATGCCTCCTGCCTGGGATCCTCCTAAACTACTCCTGGTCGTCGTCAGCGGCCTGCACGTAGTAGTAGGCACCCTCTGTGTAGTAGGGGTCGTTGTCGGCGGTGGCATCTGGCTTCTGGGCTCCAGCATCTGGTTGCGACAACCGAGAGGAAAGGAAATGGGGAAAGGAGGGAGAAAAGCAACCGTGAGTACTCTTCCAAAGCACTCGCAAGCAAGGATCTACACTACATATGCATGGATATCTGTGTAAAGGGGCAATATCGGTGGACTGAACTGCAGAATGCCAGAATAAGAGGGGGATAGCTAGTCCGTTCGAAGACTATGCTTCTGGCAGCCTCCGTCTGACAGCATGTAGAAGAGATTATATGGTAAGTTCACCAAGTATCATCGCATAGTATAATCCTACCCGGCGATCCTCTCCTCGTCGCCCTGTGTGAGAGAAATCACCGGGTATATCTAGCACTTGGAAGGGTGTGTTTTATTAAGTACCGGTTCTAGTTGTCATGAGGTCAAGGTACAACTCCGGGTCGCCTGTTACCGTGGACACGACTATTCGAATAGATCAACTTCCCTGCGGGGGTGCACCACATTACACGACAAGCTCGATCCCTCTGGCCTGGCACACTTTCCTGGGTCATGACCGGCCTCGGGAGATCAATACCTTGCAGCCCTACCTAGGCTCAACAGAGAGGTCGGCACGCCGGTCTATATCCTATGCGCGCAGCGGTCTGGGCCCATCGCCCATTGCACACCTGCATGTTGCGAACGCGGCCGGAAGCAGACCTAGCCCCCTTAATACAAGCGCGGGCTTACGGTCCAATGCGGCACGCGCCGCTCAGTCGCCGACATCAAAAATTGCTTCTGCTGATACCACGACGCCGGTTGCCCATATCTTGTCCCATGTGGCAGTTAGTGCGTATAAGGTCAACGACCCAACTCAGATCAAATACCAAGATCTCGATAAGCGTGTTATTATGAAATAACCGCAAACGCCGACCAGGGCAAGGCCCACTCTCTCCAAGGTGGTCTCAACCTGCCCTGTCGCTCCGCCACAAAGATCCACACAGAGGGCCGTCGGGACAAAGGTCCTTTCAGCCCCCAATCCATGAATCACTCATGGGTACTCTACGAGCTGACCCGACTTTAGTCAGCACAAGTATCATACATTATGTATATAAATATATACCCGTGATCACCTCCCGAGTGATCATGGCCCGATAGTATAGCATGGCAGACGGACAAAAATGTAGGGCCACTGATGGAATACTAGCATCCAATACTAAGCATGTAGGATTGCAGGTATAGGTAACAACAGTAGTAGCAAGGACAGGCTATGCATTAGGATAGGATTAACGGAAAGCAGTAACATGCTACACTACTCTAATGCAAGAAATAGAGAGAAGAATAGGCGATATCTGGTGATCAAGGGGGGGGGGGTGGGGCTTGCTGGTTGCCCTGGCAAGAAGGAGGGGTCATCTTTGATGTAGTCAAACACACGTACGTCGGCAGCGATCTCGGAGTCTACTGGAAAGAAGTAACGGAGGGGGAACACAATAAATAACAGAGCAATAAAACGTAACACAAAGTAAGACGCGGCAATACGTTGTGCTAGGGGCGACCTAACGCAGGGATAGGTGTTACCGGCGAAGGGGGGAAACATCCGGGAAAGTATTCCTGGTGTTTCACGTTTTCGGACAGATGAACCGGAGGGGGAAAGTTGAATGTTTGCTATGCTAGGGATGTGTGGCGGACAAACGGGCTGCGTATTCAAATTCGTCTCATCCTTCTAAGAAACTTTCATGTACAAAGTATTTTCAGCTGGGCTACGAATTATTTTGTATTAATTTTTAAACTTTTGATTCATTTTTAAATTTAAAATATTTAATTAAATCCAAAAATAATAAGGTTAATTGCTAGATACACCCAAAAGTGTACCCAGCCAAGTGTTGGACTGGCTGACAGTGGGACCCGGTTGACTGGTGAGTCAGCAGTCAACTACGGACCAGTTGACTGGTCAAACTGACCCGAGGGCCCATCATTCAGTGAATATTAGAGTTAACAGCAAATTAAATTGATTTTCATTAAGTTAATTAGTAGGTGGGGCCAACCTGTCAGTGGGTCATTAGTTGAGAGAGCTCATTTTAATTGAACAGGTTATTAGCAACGTGCCCCCCACATGTCAGTGGCACAGAGGCCAATTAGCACGAGGCTAATGATGTCCAAGTCAGCACTATATGGTGGCGATGGCAGAGCGTGCCGGCGATGGCCATGCGCTCATCTTCGGCGACCGTTGGCCGTGCAGAGGGTAGCTACGGGCAGCTAGGAGAGCATCGCATCCAGAGACGTGAGTGGCCAGTGCTGGGGTGGCCAGAAACACGGCAGGTGACGAGGTTCGGTGGCGGCGGGCGTGCAGCAGCGAGGGGGAGCGGGGACCGTCCATGGCCGGGCTTGGTCAGAGGGGGCGCGGGTGGACGAGCGCCCGTGCGGGGCCAACAACAAGTAAGCGGAGGGGAGGGATGCGATGCATGCGCAGGGCAGAGGTGGGCTACGGTGACGGGCGAGGGTCTGGCTGCGGCCATAGGCGGGGCTGGGCAAGGCCTGGACGCGGTGCGCGCGGCCGAAGTTCATGCGGGGCGGTGGTGGCCACAAGCGGGCGCCGGAATGTGTGTGGACAGAGGTGGGGAAGGCTGAGAGGTGTTCCTCACCCCCATTGTAGAGGTGCGGGCGGCATGGCTCGAGGAGGAGGACGACGACGCGACGACGATGATGAGCGGCTCCGGCGAAGTATTATCGGGACGAGGCAGCGATGGTGTCCGGCGGCGGCAGGGGTGCCGGGGCGCGGCCCAGATCCAATTAGGGAGGTCGAGCGAAGGGGCATTAGGGCGTCGAGCGGCGCCGGCAACGGCAAGGGGCGATGGAGCGCCGCGATGGCGCCGAAGGCGCGATCGGCGTCAAGGGTGAATCCCTGGATCCAGAAGGGATCGGACAGAGGAGGGGCGAGGGGCGAGGGGGTGGGGGGGTTGTGCGGTCGTGGGTTAGGGTTACAGAGTAGTGGGGGGTTAGTACTGGGTTAGGTGGACCTGGGTGGGCCGGCCTGGTGGGTCGGTTGGCCCATGGGAGGGTTCTTTTGTTTGTTTCTTTAATCTTTTTTTTGCATAGTTTCCTGTTATTTTTGTTTTAGTAAAATACCAAAATGGCACCTGATTTGATGTTACCAAATATGCCACTGACACATTAACTAGCTACCTAAACCAAAATTAGTTTTGTAATTATTTGTTATTTAAAAGTATTTAAATAATAGTTTTCGCTACTGTTTTATTCATCTTATTGCATTTAAACATTTTATAACAGTGGGGTTTCTTCACCTTAATCACCTATGCATTATCTGGCACAAACTGAACATTTTAGTTTTAATATTTGAAAGCTTTTGATGTTTGCCCCTATTTTGAATTTTAATTTGAATCGGTTTCGAACTAACGCGAGATTAGAAACAATAATCGAGGTGACATGGCATCATTAGCAAAGGTTACTGTAGCTTGATTATCCGGGCGTCACAAGTGCCCTGCTGCATTATAGAAGAAACATATTACTTTTTACAAGTCTCGAGGTTTCCTTGTGATTTCAAAGCCTCCTTGGGTCCTCGGCTTCCTTTTTGGGAAACTGCGGAAGTAGTGCCCTGACTCCTTGCACCTGAAACAGGTGATATGGCTCAGGTCCTTCCTGGAATCCAATCTATTTCTCTTACTGGACTTTTCCATTCAAATTAGGGCTTCTATTTCTTGTGGGTCATACTCTACTTCCTCTGTCGGGAATTCTGCTAGGTCCCCATTCAGACAATTCTGGGAGATGTGTCCTTCTTCTCCACATGAATAGCATGACTTGGTGCCGGGTTTAATTGGGTCTTCTTCGGGTGTGTCCTCCACCTCTTCCTTTATCACAAGTTCTTCTTAAATTTCCATGAGGTCTCCTTTCATTTCTTCTTTCTTCTGCTGGATGGTTCTCTGTACCATGCGGTAAATGTGACACTGAGCAGGGTAGTGGGTAGTCCCTTCACACAAGAAACAAGTAATCTACCTAGTTGGGCATTCTTCAGCTGGGTGACTTTCTTCACAATAAGGGCATTCATCCTTGTGTTCTTTAGGGTTGTGTCCTATTTCTCCACAGAGCTTGCATGCACAATGTTTCTTCATATCAATTCCACAAGGCTTCAATTTCGGGGACACAAGACGAGACCTTTGCAAAGTCAACTTAAATTATTTCCATGTAGTTACTCCTTGCCATCCATTGATGGTTTGGTACATCCTCCACCAAGTAGCAGCACCTCTTTCAGAGCACTTAAGAGCATGCTGGGCCATAACCTTTCCGGCGATAGTGTTATTTTGCATGCGATTTTTTCCATGTTCTGAATCCATAGGTCCGTCTCCAATTGACTCATCGGTCCAAAAAATATGAGTTCATCTCCATTCATCCTCTATTGGTTCCAAGGGTCTTGGGGTGAGATAAGAGAGATAGAGAGGGATACACACAATACAAACAATAGTTTTGAAAAGACGGATTTTTTTGTGACTATCAGAAAAACAGCAAACAAATGACAGCTCACAATCGTCGCATCTAACGTAGGTATATAACAGGGGTTCGGTCCTCTTATGATTGTGCTTGCTGATCTTCTCAAGTTCTTCTGCCAGGTCATCTCTGTTGACGCGAAGTCTCTCGTGACGTCCTTTAATATTCTGGAGTTGCGTTCCAAACTTCTAGGTTTCAACCTCTTTGGCATGAAACATGGTCCTACTGTCCTTCAGTTACTAATGAATCTCTAGTATTTCGAGGTTTTGCTCCTCCAGCTTGTCTAGTTTCAGCTTCTGGGTCCTGAGTTCTTCATGAAATGCTTCTTTGTCAAATACGGCTTTCTGAAGGTCGATCTTAAAATTCTTGATGTAATACTCCAGATTCTGGCGATACACCAACTAAGGTTAAAACTTCATCTTTAGCTGATAGGTGCTCCATTAGCCCTTTGGTCATACAATCCTTCCGAAGAAATGCATGCTTAACTCCGCACGGTGACAATAGAATAGGCGGGCAATAACATCATGGATAGCCGTATTTATGCCCATGTCACTGCCATGAGCTATCATTCCATAGTTGATATCTCATGCCTTAGGGTTTTCTCAACAAAAACTCTGAGTTTTAATGCTCCATGTTCCGGTCTATCCCTGACACACCTTCATCTCAGGTATTGGCAACTTCAATAGTCTGACAAGTTCCGTAAGAGTAGCCTTCCTAGGTCATACCAATCTGGAAATTCTTTAGAGCCTTCAAATTCTCCTAGTCTTTGGAGTCTTCAACCGTTGTAGTTTCAATTATTCAGATGCACGGTAAAATCCTCTTTATTCCGAAGTGGTCTTAGTTGTCCGATATCTTGCACTTCTTGGAGTGGTCTCATCAGTCAAATCTTTGTGTGGTCAAAAAGGGAAAGGGGTATAGTTTAACTAAAAGGGAATGTTTGATAAAGATCAGAAAAGAAGAGAGGTAAAAGATCATTTTGAAAATAAAGTTTTAGAGAAAATCTTTTCTATGGGCTTGCCAGTTTCTAGGGGCCACGTCCTACAGTAAACATGTGCTCTGATACCAACTTGTAGCGACCCGACCTCAGACGGTCAAGTCTCTCTGCTTAAGTGTCATCCCTGGATTGGTATGTTGACACACAGTACTCGAGGATTTATAACGGAGGTAAATCACATGTACAAAGTAACGTAAATACTATAACCTCAATCCATATAGCGGAAGTAACAAGGTTGTGGATTCCCATCAACACCAACGACAAAGTTGAGTGTAGACATCATAACCCTAACGTATCACTTACTCATCGGATAAATTCCTGCAACATGAGATGTTGCAGCCATGTAGGTTAGTACATTGAATGTACTAGCAATTTCACATTGTAGAGCAATGCTGAATAATGGCTATCACTACATGCATATTTGGCTGGTGGAGGCTCTAAGTTTACTTTTGCATAAAGCTAATTTTTTCCTACAACAAAAGAATAAATTTTATTTACTACAAAGTTTGTTGAAAATATTGAGAAGGTAACCCCAACACAATCCCAAATTAAAAGTTAATAACCCGACAAATTAATTAAGTAAAGTGATGAGATCAAATCAATAATTCAAGAACCAGATACTCAAGATGTCCATAACCGGGGACACGGCTAGTCATGATTAGTTTGTACACTCTGAAGAGGTTTGCACACTTTTCCCCATAAGACTCGATCTCCTCCATCGAATTTCTCGTACTAGTGATGTTTGAGAAACGGATGACCGAGACACAGTATTTCAGAAGCTTTAACTCTTTACGAAGGGTAGACAGTACCACCTACATCCCCCTACATCTGCTAGTCTACCACTGAAAGAGGTCACACAATATACTCAACTATGCCAGAGTCCATAATGGCTTGTGGCTGCACACGGAAGTTTCCAGCATGAATAATCTTATGATCCCTTTGAGCATGGGTGGCGAACCATATGATGATCACACGGATACCCCGGGATCTCCTTGGACAACACTAGATTGCCCAGGTGCCCGGGCAAGCCACTGGTATCCCCAGGGTGCCCCAACCAATCCACCGAGATGTGTATTAAAGTAGCCACCTTAAGTTAACCCTTAGATATAAATAACTATCACATCTTTCATGAATCTCACAAACCAATCCACGTCTACGAGCATAGCATAGTAGTATAAGCATAACGTAGAACACCCAGGGGTTTGAATATAAGACAGTAGGTTCCTACCTCATCAACTACTTCCCAAATAACCACATGTTAACACATCCTACTCATGCAATGTTTGAGGGTGAAACTAATGCATAAAACGGGGTATGAAAAATATGATCAAAGTGTGAACTTGCCTTGTACTATTGATGAAGATGATTCACACTCATAACTCCTGATAGTTCTACTCGTCACACTCCGGTCAATCTATTGTAAGCAAGCAATTGCATACATAAGCACTCATGCAAAAGAATCGAAGAAAGGATCTAAGAAAAATTCGAAAACAAGTAATAAACTCTAGCAATAGAAAACATTTTCTAACAGTACCAAAATTAGGTGGATTTGGTTTTATCAGAAAGTTTAGGTCAAGAGCTTCGATTAAGAAAAAGAATCAATTAAATCGAAGTTATAAAACTCGAGTTATGAACAAAAGAAGTTTGAATTCAAATCTGTTTGAAACCAAATTTTAAACTTTCCAAAAATATGTTTAACTTGTTTTACTGGGTAGAGGGGATCATAACGAAGAAGTGGCCCTTGGTTTCGTTGGATTTGGATAAACGGGTAAAAAGTCGCAAGGGTTTGAAGAACAGGGGCTAAACTGTAAATAAACAAAATGCATCTAGGTCCCTGGCCGAAATTAAAAAGAAAAAGAGAAATTCTATCGAACGAACGTTCGCTAAACATATCTAATCTAATGAATGCGTTCGCTACAGAACCTAAACTAGCGAACATCCACTGATTAACCTAACCAAATTAGTAAACCGGGTTTTACACAAAACCGAGGAAAACCAAGATAAACCAGATCGAACCGGGGCAACGGTTTTGCCAGTCCACGGAGGGTTCGTCGGCGGCGGCGGGATTTGATGGCGGCGGTGCGGCTTGCAGCGGCGAGGCGCGGGCGGCGATAGTAGCTACGCGGGGCGACGGATCAGCGCGGGCGACGTCTTGGCGTCGCAAAAGTCTTGGCGGCGGCGAAGCGATGCGGGCGTGCGGCGCGGCGACGAGGATGAGAGGGAGAGCCGGCCTCGGGTTTTAAAGGCTAGGGGGCAAGGTAGGGTGGGGAAGGGGCAAGGGAGAGGAGGCGGCAACGGTGTCTGAGGCGGGCACGGCGGAGATGGCGTGATGCGGCCGGTCTCTGACCGGAGGTCGGGGACGGCGGGACACTTGGCCACGGCCTGGCTGAGCTGGACCGGCCCAGTTCAAAAAAATTTCTAAACAATTTTTTCAGACAATAAAATTAATATAAACCAAATAAAATAAGAATATAATATAGGCATATAATATATCAAAATTTTCAGAAAAAGATTTCCTATAATATGAACATTTTTCTAGCGTCAAATAAATTCCACAAAAATTCAAATAAATCAAACAGTGCTACTGGTGCAATAAAACCTCATAAAATGATTTTAAAAATACCAAAATAATTTCAAATTTATTTCTGTAGGGAATCATTTTACCCTAATTTCCATATATTTTATTTTTGAAAAAATAATTTGAATAAAGACTAAATAACTCCAAACTGAAAAATAATTTGAAAGGGAATTTAAATACGATTCTTTTAACTTCCAACTCATATTTCATATAATTTGAAGAAGTCATTTTATCTTCTCTCATGAAAATCATTGAGTTACATAGAGTTTTTGAATTTGAAATATTTCCAAATAAAATTCAAATATTTTCAAAAACCCTTTTCATTTTAATTGGAAGAAGTCATGTCATCTTCTCTCTAGGGTTTTGTATTTGAAAAGAATTTGAATTCATGGAGATCAGAATGCAAAGTGAAAGTTCGGGAAAGTCCTTTTATCCCCTCTCATTTAACTTTCAAAAAGTTTCAAATTTCACTCAATTTCACACAAGCAACCACACCACAATCAAACAAATAATCAAAACTATTTATTTAATATAACATTTCAAAATTTAGAGTTTTGGGATGTTACAACCCCAATGTCACCTCGGGAATCTGCGAGTTGAGTGCCGAAACATATATCAAGTGAATCAATACGATACCGCAATGTCACCACGAGTATTCATATGCAAGACATATATCAAGTGCTCTCAAATCCATGAAAGTATTTGATCTGATAACAACGGAATCTCAAAGGGAAAACTCAATTCATCACAACAAGATAGAGAGGGGAAAACACCATATGATCCGACTATATTAATAAAGCCCACGATACATTAAGGCTGTGACATCTCAAGAACACGACAGAGAGAGAGAGAGAGAGAGAGAGAGATTAAACACATAGCTACTGGTACAGACCCTCAGCCCCGAGGGTGGACTAATCCCTCCTCATTGTGGTGGCCGCCGGGACGATGTAGATGGCCACCGGGATGATGTAGATGGCCACCGGTGATGATTCCCCCCTCCGGTAGGGTGCCGGAATAGGGTCTAGATTGTTTTCTCGTGTGTACAGAGCCTTGGGGAGGAGGAACTTCTAATCTAGGGTTACCCCGAGGGTTTTTGGAATATTTGGTAATTTATAGGGCAAAGAGCGGGTGCGGGAGGCCCCCGAGGTGGGCACAACCCACCTGGGCGCGCCTGGGCCCCCAAGCGTGCCCTGGTGGGTTGTGCCCCCCTCGGGGCACCCCCAAGTGCTTCTCTGGCCCACTAGATGTCTTCTGGTCCATAAAAAATCCACAAAAAGTTTCGCGATGTTTGGAATCCGTTTGATGTTGATTTTCTGCGATGTAAAAAACAAGCAAAAAATAGCAACTGGCACTGGGGACTGGGTCAATAGGTTAGTCCCAAAAAATGATATAAAGTTGCTATAAAATGATTGTAAAACATTCAAGAATGATAATATAACAACATGAATACTTCATAAATTATAGATACATTGGAGACGTATGAGAGTGTCGGAAGGGTTGGTGGTGGAGTTGCTTCTAACAAATGGTGGGAGAGGCTTGCAAGACAAACAGAGGGCACGCCTGCAGTATCAATATGAGAGTGGATGCCTGCCTATCTGTGCACGTGCGTGTGAGAGACGGGTCAGGAGTCATGCACGAATGATGAGGGGGTACGATATGGCTGTGGTAAGCAGACGTAACTACATAGGAAGATCAACCGTCTTTTGTCGGAGAAAGGAGAGACAGAACTTGTGAGGTACGTTGATCGATGGGTGGGGAAAATAGTTAAAGTCGACCTAGGTATATGTAGGGAGATCGAATGGTATACATGCATTTATGTGTTAGAAGAAAATAAGGCCCTGAGAGAAGGATAGAGAGAGATGGATGCAACTAGGAGGTGGCGCGGGGGGCATACTATATCGATGGGGAAGGAGTGTGCGAGTACGAGATGAATGAAAAGAGGGGCGGGAGTGGAGCATGGACGGTGAGAAGAGAATAGGGAAAGCTTGTGTTTGTGGTAGGCACACCTGGCTAGAGAGGCATATCGATCGATGTGTGCCGTAAAGAAGGAGCTGGGGGGCCTAGACACACCGTGGGTGAATGACCTCAAGTGAAAAGATGAATTTGCACGATGGAGCTAGAGAATGCTAAGGGAGGGTGAGAGGGAGACGGGCGTGTGCATGCACGAGCGAAAATTAGCACGAGCTACAAAGATAAGTGGATTGTGTGGGCGTAAAAGACGAATAGAGATCATAATTCAAAGTGAATTCAGATATTTGAAGAATTTATCATAGTGTTCTAAACCGATGCATGCGTGAATATATATAACGGTGATACACATGGTGTGGTTATGAACATGTTGTACTACATATAATATATTTTATATAAAAAAACAGAGTTGGTGATGATGGTGTGCCTGCCATCCTTCAATATAGGCCGTCCGATTTATATCTGACGGATAGGAAGAAAACTATGACAATTTTGAAAAATATATCCACACCCCTCTTCACATTTGCAAATAAGGCCTTCACTCAACCATCTTGATGGTCCATGCAAAGCATGGGCATCTTGCTAGTACTACATATAATATATAGAGCATTGATTATATATTTGTGCTAATGTGCGGCTTTTGCAGCTCAGGGCTAAATACTTATCATAATGTAGGGGGCGGGGCATTATACTTTGTCTGATAAACACGGTGTACGTATGGAACATGGTTTAGATTATGAATATCTAGTTAGTACATCAAATGCACTATTACTTGGAAACAGCATCAAGTGTATTCAAAAAATTGAATTCGAGTTCATATAGTACACATAGTTAATATCTATCTCTATAGTAATCATGTGGTGTGTTGTTAAGGTAATGCACGAATGATGGTTTAAGTTGGCAACAATCATGATTGTAGATTATTATTCAAATAGAGAAACAAATTCAAATTTAGTTTGAATTGCAGTGGTAGTATAGACATTTTGAATGCACCAAAATGTTGGTATGAGTAGGTTACATGCATTATACAGCCAGCGAAAAAATTTAATTGGACATAACATGGATTCATAGCGTTGAATAGCATTTGTATAGTAAAACGGGACAAGACTCTCTCTTTGTGTGGTGTGAATAGTTTTATTTTTTTTCGTTTTTTTCGTTGCGGGAAGTGCGAATTGATTTGGTACGTACAATATTGCATGTTAGGCTTGTCCCTAAAATTCAACCCTCGCCTTGTTATATCCCGAAAATTCAGATATCGTGCTCCCAAAAATCGCGCCTTTCACAACCTGCGCCTTACTATCGAAATTACAATGCATGCGAAAACTCCCTCCAGCTGCCAAATCCCGACACGCAAAATCCCTATTCTAACCCTGAGCCGAAAGGGCCGCTAGTTCAAATCGGTGGGGGTACTTTTGTAACACACCTTACATTTTGGACAAGCGCGTCCCTAAGTCATGGTTCTCCCTCCCATCGCCTCCTTTTCGCCTTCGAAATCCCAGGCCTCCATAACCTCTGTTCTCCTGATGACCCACAAGTATAGGGGATCAATTGTATCTCTTTTCGAAAAGTAAGAGTGTCCAACCCAACGAGGAGTAGAAGGAAATGACAAGTAGTTTTCAGAAATGTATTGTCTGCAAGTGCTGAAATCGTAAGTAGCGAGTAGTTTGATAGCTAGATAATTTGTACGAGAAATTAAGGATAATAGTAACAAGTATGCAGCAAGGTAGCCCAATCCTTTTGAGTCAAAGTACCGGCCAAAAAGGTCTCTTATGATAAGCAAAGCGTTCTTGAGGGTACACGGGAATTTCCTCTAGTCACTTTCATCATGTTGGTTTGATTTGCGTTCGCTACATTGATGATTTGATATGTGGGTGGGCCGGTGCTTAGGTGCTATTATTACTTGAACAAACCTCCTACTTATGATTAACCCTCCCGCAAGCATCCGCAACTACAAGAAAAGTATTAAGAATAAATTCTAACCATAGCATTAAATTCTAGGATCCAATTGGTCCCTTACGGAATAGTCCATAAACTAGGGTTTAAGTTTCTATTACTCTCGCAACCCACCATCTACTTACTACTCCGAAATGCATTCCCTTAGGCCTAGATATGGTGAAGTGTCATGTAGTCGACGTTCACATGACACCACTAAGGGAATCACAACATACATACCATCAAAATATCGAATGCATATCAAATTCACATGATTACTTGCAACATGATTTATCCCGTGACCTCCAGAACAAAAGTGAATACTCATAAACAATAAACATGCTCATGATCAGAGGGGTATTACTATGCATAATGGATCTGAACATATAATCTTTCACCAAATAAACCATATAGTAGTCAACTACAAGATGTAATCAACATTACTAGTCACCCCCTAGGAACAATCTATAGTTCCGGTAACAAGATTGAATACAAGACATGAACTAGGGTTTGAGATGAGATGGTGCTGGTGAAGATGTTGATGGAGATTGCCGTCCCCAAGATGGGAGAGTTGTTGTTGGTGATGATGACGATGATTTCCCTCTCCGGGAGGGAAGTTCCCCTGGCAGAATTGCTCCGCGGGAGGTCAAAAGTTCTCCTGCCCAAGTTCCTCCTCGAGACGGCGGCGCTTCACCCTGAAAGCCTCCTTATATTTTTTTCTAGTTCAAAATCACTTATATACCATAAGATGGGCACCGGAGGTGGGCTGAGGAGGCCACAACCCACTAGGGCGCACCAGGGGGGCCTGGCACGCCAAGGTGGGTTGTGCCCACCTGGTGGCCCCCCTCTGGTGTTTATTGGCTCCAATATTCCTCAATAATTCATAAAAAATATCTGCGAAGTTTCAACTCATTTGGAGATGTGCAGAATAGGTGGCCTGGTGTAGCTTTCCCAGGTCCAGATTTCCAGCTGCCAGAATTCTCCCTCTTGGTGTGTTCCTTGCAAATTATGATAGAAAAGGCATTAGAATTACTCCAAAAAGCATTATTATGGATAAAAACATTATAAATGGCAGTAAGAAAACATGATGCAAAATGGACGCATCAACTCCCCCAAGCTTAGACCTCGCTTGCCCTCAAGCGAAAACCGAAATCGGAAAACATGCCCACATGCTTTGAGGGAGAGGTGTCGATAAAAACAAAATACAGATATAGAAGCATCATGTTGATTAGTATAATAGCAACAAATTTAAACATAAGACTTTTATCATAGAAATTTTATCATACACTTCGTATGAATAAGTAACAGTTCATCACATAACCAAAGTATAAAGCAAAAACTCTATTAGAAACCAACAAACTATGTTCTCAGTCAACTTTGCAACTACAATTCATCATCTTTTCAGGAAGGGTCACGTGTTGGAGCCTTTAGGCAAGTCCACATACTAAACCATCATATAGTCTTCTATGATTGCTAATAGTCACCGAGTATGCATGAGCAAAACGTTTCAACCGGACACATAGGAAGATAGGGGCTTATAGTTTCACCTCCCAACTTACTCACCTCAAGGGTGATGTCAACAATAATAACTCATGCTATCTATATTCAACTGGACATATGTGCCTAGATCTTTCCTCACCACATGATGCTTGCCAAAAGAGAAAATAAAAAGGAATAGAGGGAAAACTTTGACTCTTTGCGTAATACTAAATACATAAAAGTAAAAGATAGGCCCTTCGCAGAGGGAAGAAGAGGTTTCCATGCGCTTATTTGTTTACATGCTCAACCCCTTAGTGCAAAAGAACGTCATGTTGCATTGCCCCTTAAGATGACAACCTTTATTATGCAGTCTGTCGCTTTTATTCTTTGTCATCAAAGTTCGTGCAACGCTCAGTTTTCTCTTACACTAAAAGATCTCACATATTTAGAAGCAAAATTTATTGCCTTTTGCACCGATGACAACTTACTTGAGGGATCTTGTTCAATCCCTAGGTAGGTATGGTGGACACTTGAAAAAGATTTGGGTTTAAGGGTTTTTGGATGCACAAGTAGTATCTCTACTTAGTGCAGAATTTTTGGCTAGCAAAGATAGGGGAAAGCATCACATGTTAAAGGATATATGACAATATGACTTCTTTGTGAATATAAACATACATAAACCATTACGTTGTCTTCGTTGTCCAACGTCAACAATTTTGGCATATAATATTTTGATGAGGGCTCACAATCACAAAAGATTTCTAGGATAGTATATTTATACGTGAATATTCCCTTCCCTTATTAATTCTTTCATGAGTTGCATCATTGACTAATGCTATGTTTGTCAATCTCTAATAAAAATTTCTTACTTATACTTTTCCTTATGTGGTGCTATCACCTACCATAGGATTAGTATATGATCTTATTGATTTGTTTCCTTTCTTTTATTTACTTTCTTTCTCTTTTTCTTTCTTTCTTACTTCTTTTCTTTATTTGCAACATGAAAGTAAAGAAAGAAAAAGCTCAAACTAACTTTATTATATAACTTGCACACAACTGCAATGATAGATCACTAAGCAAACCCTCAAAGAAGAAAGGATCAAACTAAACTTTATTTCATCTAAAGCAAAAGATTGAACTAAGGTAAGTAAGGGTAAAAAGATAGAGGGATGATACGATACTGGGCCACCTCCCCCAAGCTTGGCGGAAGCCAAGGGGAGTGCCCATACCCGATACTCAGTTCTCCTTTGGTGGTGAGGAAGATGATGGTGGTTAAGAAGTGATCTTGGCTTTGAGGGTCAAGAGATCCTGCAGCCGACGGATGGCGCTCCGGAGATAGGTGATATGCTCTTGATGCAGACTATTTTTGCGAGTGAGATACTTATTTTGTATGCGAACTATTTCAAAAACACGAAAAGCTTCTATCTCAGCAAGAGTAAGGTGAGTAAGGTAGGGTTTAAGGATATCTTCCTCCTCCTCCTCGGCCAGCAATACTTGTGCTGCCACCAGGGGTGGATCTACGGTAGCTTCCTTGCCCTTGTCTCCCTTGATGACGTTCGTGGGCTCCTCCCTCTTCGTCTCGATCTTCATCAGCCAAGCATCTTCTTCCATGTGGTTGGAGGAGCAAGAAGACATGATGCCTGGCTTGATAAATCTAACCAGAGACAGCAAGAATAGAGAACAGAGGATTTCTTCGCGATACGGTGATCAACAGGTTCGGGAAGTATATATAGATTTTTTTATCTTGGAGGACAAGGATACAGAAGAAAACGGAGTACGGGAGGTGTCCCAGGTGGGCACAACCCACCTAGGCGCGCCAGGCCTGGCGCGCCCTGGTGTCTTATGCCCACAAGGGGACGCTTCCTGGCAGTTTATTTATTTCCAAAATTCTAAAATATTCTAAAACTGATAAAAAAATTGTAGATTTTTCGGAGTCCATTTACATACCGTATCACGTACCTCCTTATTTTGACGATTTTGGAGTGTTCCGGAAGGACTCTTTTATGTGTTCTTCTGGTGTCAAAGTGTGGATAATATTGCTTTCAACATTAATAGGCGTACCTGAGATATAATGCTTTATTCGTTGCCTATTGACAACCTTCAGGTTAGTGCCTTCGAAATTATTTATTTTGATGGCTCCAGACCGGTAAACCTCCTCAATGACATAGGGGCCTTCCCATTTTGAGAGGAGTTTGCCTGCAAAGAATCTGAAACGAGAGTTGTACAACAGAACATATTCTCCGACTTTAAACTCACGCATTTGGATTCTTTTGTCATACCACCTTTTAACCTTTTCTTTGAATAACTTTGCATTTTCATAAGCTTGGGTTCTCCATTCATCTAATGAGCTTATACCAAATAACCTCTTTTCACAAGCAAGTTTGAAATCATAGTTGAGTTCTTTAACTGCCCAATATGCTTTATGTTCTAACTCAAGAGGTAAATGACAAGCTTTTCTATAAACCATTTTATAAGGAGACATACCCATAGGATTTTTATATGCTGTTCTATAAGACCAAAGTGCATCATCTAATTTCTTAGACCAATTCTTCCTCCACCTATTGACAGTCTTTTGCAAAATTAATTTTATTTCTCTATTACTAAGTTCAACTTGACCACTAGACTGAGGATGATAGGGTGATGCAATTCTATGGTTAACATCATACTTAGCAAGCATCTTACGGAAAGCACCATGAATAAAGTGTGAACCACCATTAGTCATTAAATATCTAGGGACTCCAAACCTTGGGAAAATAACTTCCTTAAGCATTTTAATAGAGGTGTTGTGACCAGCATTACTGGTTGGAATAGCTTCTACCCATTTAGTAACATAATCAACAGCAACCAGAATATGTGTATACCCATTAGAGGAGGGAAAATGTCCCATGTAATCAAATCCCCAAACATCAAATGGTTCAACAGCAAGTGAATAATTCACAGGCATTTCTTGACGCTTACCGATATTACCTATTATTTGACATTCATAACAAAATAAGACAAACTTACAGGCATCCTTGAAGAGAGTAGGCCAATAAAATCTAGATTGCAATACCTTGTGAGCAGTTCTATCTCCACCATGATGCCCTCCATAAGCCTCAGAGTGACATTTCCGTAGGATTTGTCCCTGTTCATGCTCAGTTACACAACGTCTAACAATACCATCTACTCCTTCTCTATAAAGATGTGGGTCATCCCAAAAGTAATGTCTTAAATCATAGAAGAATTTTTTCTTTTGTTGGTAAGTAAAGCTAGGTGGTAAATATTTAGCAACGATGTAAAGCTAGGTGGTAAGTAAAGCATAGTCAGCATACCAAGGAGTACCATTAGCAACATTTATTGCAGCTAACTGCTCATCAGGAAAACTATCATCAATAGGAAGCGGGTCATTAAGCACATTTTCAACCCTAGAAAAATTATCACCTACGGGGTTCTCAGCTCCTTTCCTATCAATGATATGCAAATCAAATTCTTGTAACAAGAGAACCCAACGAATAAGTCTAGGTTTAGCATCTTTCTTTTCCATAAGATATTTAATAGCCGCATGGTCTGTGTGAATAGTTACTTTGGAATCAACAATATAAGGTCTAAAATTATCACAAGAAAATACCACTGTTAAGTATTCTTTTTCAGTAGTAGCATAATTTCTTTGAGCACTGTCTAGAGTTTTACTAGCATAATGAATAACATTCAATTTCTTATCAACTATTTGCCCAAGAACAGCACCAACAGCATAATCACTAGCATCACACATAATTTCAAATGGCAAGTTCCAATCAGGTGGTTGAACAATAGGTGCAGAAATTAAAGCTTTCTTGAGTGTTTCAAAGTCTTCTAAACAATCATCATCAAAAACAAAAGGAACATCTTTTTGCAAAAGACTAGTGAGAGGCCTAGAAATTTTTAGAGAAGTCTTTAATAAACCTCCTATAGAAACCAGCATGGCCTAGGAAACTACGAATACCTTTGATGTCCTTAGGACATGGCATTTTCTCAATTGCATCAACCTTAGCTTCGTCCACTTCAATACCTCTTTCAGAAATTTTATGACCCAATACAATACCTTCATTAACCATAAAGTGGCACTTCTCCCAATTCAATTCAATGCAAGACAAGATTTGTTTGTTCACATCTCTGCAAAACTCGATCAAGATTGCTTAAACAATCATCAAAAGGCTTCCCATAAACAGAGAAGTCGCCCATGAAAACCTCAACAATCTTTTCACAAAAGTTAGAGAATATAGCCATCATGCATCTTTGAAAGGTAGCAGGTGCATTACATAAACCAAAAGGCATACGTCTATAATCATAGGTTCCAAAAGGACAAGTAAAACTGGTCTTCTCTTGATAAGGTTGAGAAACAGGTATTTGTGAAAAGACAGAGTATCCATCAAGGAAGCAAAAGTGTGTGTGCTTAGATAATCTTTCAAGCATTTGATCAATAAAAGGCAAAGGGTAATGATCTTTTCTAGTAGCTTTATTTAATGTTTTGAATCAATTACCATTCTATAGCCTATAACAATTCTCTGTGGAATAAGTTCATTCTTGTCACTAGGAACAATTGTAATACCTCGTTTCTTAGGGACACAATGAACAGGACTTACCCATCTACTATCAGCTATAGGATAGATTATACCTCCTTCGAGAAGTTTTAATATTTCCGTTCTTACCACCTCTTTCATCTTCGGATTTAACCAACGTTGGTGATCAACAACTGGCTTAGCATCAGGTTCCATATTAATTTTATGCTGACATAGAGTGGGACCAATGCCCTTTAAATGATCAAGAGTATATCCAATAGCAGCTCGGTGCTTCCTTAGAACTTTCAATTATCTTTCTTCTTCATGTTCTGAAAGGTTAGCACTAATAATAATAGGATATATTTTCTTTTCATCAAGATAAGAATATTTCAAAGTGTCTGGCAATTGATTTAATTCAAACACGGGATCACCTTTAGGTGGAGGAGTACCTCTGAGAGTTTCAATAGGCAAATTGTGTTTAAGCAGAGGATGTTGCTCAAAGAAAATATTATATATTTCATTTCTTTCATGCATATGTAAATCATTTTCATGGTCTAGCAAGTATTGTTCCAAAGGATCAGTATGTGGCACAACAATAGAAGCCAGACCAATTAATGCATCCTTACTAGGAAATTCATTTTCATGATGGTTTCTAGTAAACTTGGAAAAATTAAACTCATGAGACTCATCACCAAAGCTAACACCCACAGTTTGTTTCTAGCAATCTATCCTAGCATTAATTGTGTTCAAGAAAGGTCTAGCAAAAATAATGGGACAGAAGTCATCTTGTGGGGTACCAAGAAGAAGAAAATCAGCGGGGTATTTTACTTTCCCACACATGACTTCAACATCTCTAATAATCCCACAAGGTGATATGGTGCCTCTATTTGCAAGTTTAATAGTAACATCTATGTGTTCTAACTCTGTAGGTGCTATGTCTTCCCTAATCTCTTGATATAACTTGTAAGGAATAGCACTAACACTAGCACCAATGTCACATAAACCATGATCACAATGATCTCCTATTTTAACTGAAATGACAGTCAGGCCAACAGCTGGTCTACTTTTATCCCTTTTGTCGGGTTTGGCAATTCTAGCAGCTTCTGCATAGAAGTAGATAACATGCCCATCCACATCTTCTTTTAAGAGATCTTTAACCGTAGCAATATTAGGTTCCACTCTAATTTTTTCATCTGGTTTAGGTGTTCTAACAGAGCTTTTGTTAACCATAGTTGGAACTTTAGTATGTTCCTTTATCCTAACAGGAAAAGGGGGTTTCTCAATATAAGAAGTAGGAACAACTGGATCAACATTATAGAGTATAGTTTCTTCTTTAACTAGTAGCGGTTCTTTAATTTCTTTAGTAATAGGTGGGTGATATTTAAGCCATTTTTCTTTAGGGAGTTCAACATGAGTAGCAAATGATTCACAAAAGGAGGCTACTATCTTAGAGTCAAGTCCATATTTAGTGCTAAACTTTTGAAAAGCATCGGTATCCATAAAAGATTTAGCACAATCATACTTAAGCTTTATACCTGAGTCTTTACCTTCGTCGAGTTCCCAATCTTTAGAGTTGCGTTTAATTCTTTCCAGAAGATCCCACTGGAATTCAATAGTTTTCTTCATAAAAGAACCATCACAAGAAGTATCTAGCATGGTTTGATCATTACGAGAAAGCCAAGCATAAAAGTTCTGGATAATAATTTCTCTTGAGAGATCATGATTGGGGCACGAATATAACATTGAATTAAGCCTCCCCCAAGCTAGAGTGATACTTTCTCCTTCACGAGGCCAAAATTATATATATATATATATATATATATATATATATATATATATATATATATATAATTCGGATCACGATGAACTAGATGCACAGCATAATTTTTTTGGTGGAACTCCAATTTCAAATGATTCCAATTCCACTATCCAATATCATCACATAGCCTATACCATGCCAATGCTTTTCGCTTCAAAGATAAAGGGAAAACCTTTCTCATCACCTCATCTCCGGGTAAACCTGCAAGCTTAAACAATCCACAAATTTCTTCCACATATATCAAGTGCATATCAGGATGTTCGGTTCCATCTCCTACATTAGGACTAGCTAGCAGTTGTTCTATCATAACCGAAGGAATTTCATATTCAATATTTTCAGTAGGTGCAGTAGGTTGAGGGGTAATTAATTGTGGTTCCGGATGAGGTGAAGATAACCCAAACAAACCCCTCAAAGGATTGTTTTCCATAGTAACAAGTGACAATAAATTTCAGCACACTATATAAATGTTTCCTTACCGAATTCCACTTACCAAAGGCGCTTCACTCCCCGGCAACGGTGCCAGGAAATTGCCTTGATAATCCACAAGTATAGGGGATCAATTGTAGGTATTTTCGATAAGTAAGAGTGTCGAACCCAACGAGGAGCAGAAGGAAATGATAAGTAGTTTTCAGTAAGGTATTGTCTGGAAGTGCTGAAATTGTAAGTAGCGAGTAGTTTGATAGCAAGATAATTTGTATGAGCCAGTAATGATAATAGTAACAAGTATGCACCAAGGTAGCCGAATCCTTTTGAGTCAAAGGACAGGCCAAAACGGTGTCTTATTATAAGCAAGGTGTTCTTGAGGGTACACGGGAATTTCCTCTAGTCACTTTCATCATGTTGGTTTGATTTGCGTTCGCTACTTTCATGATTTGATATGTGGGTGGCCCGGTGCTTACTTGAACAAACCTCCTACTTATGATTAACCCTCCCGCAAGCATCCGCAAATATGAGAAAATTATTAAGAATAAATTCTAGCCATAGCATTAAATTCAAGGATCCAATCGGTCCCTTATGGAATAGTGCATAAACTGGGGTTTAAGTTTTAGTTACTTTCACAACCCACCATCTACTTACTACTCCGAAATGCATTCCAGTAGGCACAAATATGGAAGTGTCATGTAGTCGACGTTCACATGACACCACTAAGGTAACACAACACACATACCATGAAAATATCGAACGCATAACAAATTCACATGATTACTTGCAACATGATTTATCCCGTGACCTCAAGAACAAAAGTGACTACTCACAAGCAATAAACATGCTCATGATCAGAGGGGTATTAATATGCATAACGGATTCGAACATATAATCTTCCACCAAATAAACCATATAGTAGTCAACTACAAGATGTAATCAACACTACTAGTCACCCCCTAGGAACAATCTATAGTTCGGGGAACAAGATTGAATACAAGAGATGAAC
This sequence comes from Aegilops longissima, assembly GCA_021605205.1. Taxonomy (NCBI): domain Eukaryota; kingdom Viridiplantae; phylum Streptophyta; class Magnoliopsida; order Poales; family Poaceae; genus Aegilops; species Aegilops longissima. The sequence continues at coordinate 270,780,883 of CM038677.1, forward strand.
TAGGGTTTGAGATGAGATGGTGCTGGTGAAGATGTTGATGGAGATTGCCCTCCCCAAGATGGGAGAGTTGTTGTTGGTGATGATGACAATGATTTCCCCCTCCGGGAGGGAAGTTCCCCCGGCAGAATCGCTCTGCCAGAGGGCAAAAGTTCTCCTGCCCAAGTTCCACCTTGAGACAGTGGCGCTTCACCCCAAAAGTCTCCTTCTGATTTTTTCTAGGTCAAAACCATTAATATACCAGAAGATGGGCACCGGAGGTGGGCCGAGGAGTCCACAATCCACCAGGGCGCGCCAGAGGGGCCTAGCGTGCCCAGGTGGATTGTTCCCACCTAGTGCCCCCCCTCTGGTGTTTATTGGCTCCAATATTGCTCAAATAATTCATAAAATTCTCCGTGAAGTTTTAGCTCATTTGGAGTTGTGCAGAATAGGTGGCCTGACGTAGCTTTTCCAGGTCCAGATTTCCAGCTGCCGGAATTCTCCCTCTTGGTGTGTTCCTTGTAAATTATGAGAGAAAAGGAATTACAATTACTCCAAAAAGCATTATTATGGATAAAAAATTATAAACGACAGTAAGAAAACATGATGCAAAATGGACGTATCAGCTCCAGCCGTGACACCCCACTCTCCTCCATCTGCCACCTCACCGCTGCCCAGCCGGAGCCTCTTCCCCGATGACGTCGTCCACCGCAACAACTCGACGTCCCTCATCCACCTCCCCGGATGAGGATCCGTTATCCATCTCATCGTCCCGCCAGTTCAGCCGTCCCGTCCTCCACCTCCAAGGAGCTGCTCCAACGATTGCCTCATTTATCGCGTCTGCTCCACCCCACAACACCGCCTTAACCTGCTCCACTAGAACCGCAACATCCTCACCAACTCCTCGGACAAAGCCGAGGCCTGCTCAGCGCCACCAAAGAGGTTGTACACTCATCGCGTCGCACCTTATCCTTAACTCGACCACCAGGTACCAACGATGCTCCATCCCGCACCCCCATGGCGCGGCTACCTCGAAGCCAGCGCCGCGAGCGACATCTCTATGGCGGCTTGTCGTGGTATTCTCGCGGGGGGCTTGCGAGTCGACAGATGCCACAAGGGCTTAGTGTGAGGGTAAGACTTCTGCTGATAGGCCCGGGAGCGGGTATGCGAGTAGCACGCGGTGGTTTACCTAGCTTCGGAGCTCTCCGGAGAGATAATACTCCTACTGCTGCATGTCTGAGTGTATATGATATATCTAGTACAGAGTGCTCCTGGAGCTGTATCTGAGGTCGGTGCTGTAGGCATCTGGCATCCGGCCTCGTATATGCATATGAGCACAAGTATGTGCTTAGTTGTTGGTGGATGGATGAATGGATGTGTGTGTGTGCTAGCTAGCTTGCTAGCTAGCTTGCATGCGTGGAGTGTGTTCATCCTGGATGGATGGATGGATGTGTGTGAGGCCTTGTGGCCGTGGCCATGGCTTGCTCCCCTGGGTGACTTTATATACTAGTGCCCAGGGGACAAGTTACACTATTGATGGTACTGCACACTGTTGATGGTGATGGATGAATAGTGTACGCCTATGCAGAAATAGTGGCCAGGCATGGCCGCGGTGTGGCTGTCTTGTCGATGTCTTGTCAGTGTCGCGTCAGGCTGCGGTCGGCAGCCGGCTGGTTGGCGAAGCCGGTCAGCTGGCAGCCGGCGGGACAGTCGGACTGAGGGGCTTTGCTAGCCCCGATGTCTTGAAATATTGTCTTGCCATCTTCGGGGTATCAGTGTCCAATTACTCCGACAGTAGCCCCCAAGTCTCCGGGCAACTTGGCAAAGTTGGGCGGAGGTTTTTTTGGCGGGTGTTCATTGAAATGATCATGAAAAAGACAAAGTTAGTCCACGCAGATATATCAAATGTTTGCTTTTAGCATTGCATGTTTTATGCGGAGGGTGCCGACTCGTTTCGCCCGAGCCCCCTTAATCTTTCCATGTTCCCTCCACTCTTTGGCTTGTGCTCTCGCTTGCCGGGCAGCCGCTCCATTTTTTCTTCCCGGACGTTTTTCACGTGGGTGGCCTCCAGCGCTCACTCTTGCTAGCCAGACAGCCGCTCTGCGCTCTGTGACTAAGAGTGGGCCTTTGGTACTACGCACGCTACTAAGCCGTCTGTGGGAACTAACGTCTCAGGACAAGCGGCCAGCCTCCGGGCCAACTCTGGCTGGCGCCGGGGCGAATAGTTATGCAACTGTAATGAAATGCGGAGATAGTTCACCAAGCATCGCTCGGGGTTATCCGTGCTTGCGTGGTGCAAAAATATGCGAGTGAGGGGCTCACATTGATTTTCGTGTAGTCGCGGTCGTTGTCGAAGACAGCCGGCATGGCTCGGCGCTCGCAGCGCGCGCCGGCGCACCGTTGGGGGTAGACTTCGAGCCTCCGGGTGCTCGAAGGGGGCCCCAGTCGGTCGGGTCCGACCGAACGGGCGTCGAGGCGGACTGACGGCTGGGCCGGCTTGGCGCAGCCGGCGTCGAGGCAGACGAGTGAACGGATCGGGCCCCTAGCCGGCCAGGGGTCGAAGCCGGCAGGCGGACTGGGCGGCCAGATAGTGACGTGGGTAGGTCGCGGCTGCAGCAGCTGGACGCATCTTTTTGTATTTCTTTTCTTTCTGTAGCTGACAACAAATGCAGCCGGCACCTCTTTTTTTAAGTAGCCGGGTCGCGGGCGCGAGCCGGGATGCGGACGCAACCCGGCCCTCTGAGTTGCAGGCGAGCTGGCAGGCGTCGGGTCGCGAGGCGAGCTGGCGGAGACGGCGGCCGGTGCTGGGACCCGCGCGCGAGGCGGCCGGGCGATGCCGACAGCGGTCGAGGTGGCGCGTGAGCAGTAAGGCGGAGAGCGGAGCCGGCCCGTGGAGCAACAGGGCGGCAGCTTGGGCGGGGCGAGGAGGAGGCCCGGCATGGGCTTGGGAGGAAGCCGGCCAGCGGCGACCCGGCGCGGTCGGCTCGGTGAGGCGGCTAAGGAGGGACGAGGCCGGCCTAGTGCGGAAGCGGAGCAAGCCGGAAGGTGAACCCGGGCGTCCGGCTTGGTGCAGCGGCGAGGCCGAGCGGGCACGGTGCCGGGTTGCGGGCGACAGAACCGGTGCACGTAGGCGGGGCCGGCTGGCGAGCCGGCCGCGGGCGAGGAGGGGACCAGCGTCGCGGGGGTGGATGGACTCGGGCAGCCGGGTCGGCACAACGGAGCGGAGGGCCGGCGCGGTAGGCGGCTGCGCGCACACGCAGGCCGAGCTGGGCTGATTTGGGCCAGTGCAGCGGGCGGCTACTAGCCGGATGGCTGGGTGCGGACTCATGCTCGTGGAGCGGAGCAGAGGCGAGCTCGGGTGGCTGCGCGCGGCACAGAGGAGAGGAGGCCGGTAGGTGGCAGCGGTGACCCGGCCAGCATGGCACGCGGAGTCGAGGCTGGTCCGGCGTGCGGGAGGCGGAGCACGAGGTGACAGTGGTATCCCGAATAAGCGGCGCACACGGCGAGTGCCGGAGCTGGCGGAGGTCGCGTGGAGGCCGCGGGCGCACGCGAGACCGTGCAGCGACGAGCCACGAGCAGGGGAGCAGGGGTGACCGCTTCTGCGGTTGCTCGTGACGAGGAGCAGGGGAGCTCACTGGGCGACGCAGGTGCGCGGTGGAGTGATGGCCATGGATGCGGGAGTCGACCCCGTGGTTGTGCTAGCTCGGGCTGAGACCTTGATATCCTGGACGCAGCATAAGCTTGGGCAGGAGGCGGTGGATTGCTGAGGTGCGCAACGCGAGGAAGAGGAGGCAAAACACAGAGGAGGACCAAAGGAAGGGAGAGGTTTGGGCGCCGGCCTGTGGCACACGGGAGGTCTACAGTGGATGGCGCAGCACGGTGGAGCAGCGGAACCACGAGGCAAGACGAGGTGGCACCCTGCGCCCGGAGCATAGCGGCAGGGAAGAAGCTCGATGGTATGACAACTATCTAGCTTGTATAGGAATATCTGACTATTATACGAGCAATATCTGGGATGCATATGGCCATTGTCTCGCATTTGCCTCGGAGGAGTGAACTGAGGAGCGAGAAGCAGCTCAAAGAGGGTTGGACGCGCGGCCGGGAGGCCAACCGAGGCGCGGATGGACGGCGAGGTCGCGCCACCCCTCGTGGCCGCTCCGGGGCGGGTCCTCGTCGAGCCCCCGAGCGCTACCGGAGAGACGGCGCAATGCCGCGGCGGAGGTGATGAAGAAAAAAGGGTCACGCCCGAACAGCGAAACCAGCAGCAGCGTGGTAGCAAAGTACCACACCACCGTGGGCGCCAACTGTCGTGGTATTCTCACGGGGGGCTTGGAAGTTGACAGATGCCACAAGGGCTTAGTGTGAGGGTAAGACTGCTGTTGATAGGCCTGGGAGCGGGTATGCGAGTAGCACGCGATGGTTTACCCAGCTTCGGAGCTCTCCGGAGAGATAATACTCCTACTGCTGCATGTCTGAGTGTATCTGATATATCTAGTACAGAGTGCTCCTGGAGCTGTAACTGAGGTCGGTGCCGTAGGCATCTGGCATCCGGCCTCGTATATGCATATGAGCACAAGTATGTGCTTAGCTGTGGGTGGATGGATGAATGGATGTGTGTGTGCTAGCTAGCTTGCTAGCTAGCATGCATGCGTGGAGTGTGTTCATCCTGGATGGATGGATGTGTGTGAGGCCTTGTGGCCGTGGCCATGGCTTGCTCCCCTGGGTCACTTTATATACTAGTGCCCAGGGGACGAGTTACACCGTTGATGGTACTGCACACTGTTGATGGTGATGGATGAATAGTGTACTCCTATGTAGCAATAGTGGCCAGGCATGGCCGCGGTGTGGCTGTCTTGTCGATATCTTGTTAGTGTCGGGTCAGGCTGCAGTCGGCAGCCAGCTGGTTGGCGCAGTCGGTCAGCTGGCAGCCGGGCGGGCAGCCGGCCGGGTGGAGCAGTCGGACGAGGAGCCGGCAGGAGCGGCATGGCAGTCGGACTGAGGGGCTTTGCTAGCCCTGATGTCTTGAAATATTGTCTTGCCGTCTTCGGGGTATCCGTGTCCAATTACTCTGACACGGCTCTCCCCCAGTGCGAGGCCCCTTCGGCGGTGGCGTCCATACCAGCTGGAACTGCTGCTACTGCTCTGGCTCTCGCTCGCTCGCTCGCGCTGCTGCTTCTACTCCGGCTCTCGCTCGCTCGCTCGCGCTACTGCTGCTCCTGCTCTAGTCTTTGAAGGGTACCGGAAAGATGATTTGTACATGGTAGATTTCTCCACAGGACCACAGTTGGCCGTATGTCTTCTAGCAAAAGCTTCAGAGTGCTTGCTTTGGCATCGAAGGCTAGATCATGCTGGCATGAGGAACTTGCACACTCTCGCGAAGCAAAAAACACGTCGTAGGAATCGAGGGCATCAAGTTAAAGAAGGATCATCTGTGCGGTGCCTGCGAAGCTGGAAAGATGACGAGGGACAAGCATCCCTCGAAGACAATCATGACTACTTTGAGCTGCTTCACATGGATCTCTTTGGACCTACTCACTACTCTACTCTCACTACCACTGCTCGCCTATATGGTTTCGTCATTGTTGATGATTATTCAAGATATACATGGGTGCATATAATCCTCTACAAGACTGAAGTGCAGGATGTCTTCAGACGCTTCGCCAATCGTGCCATGACGAACTATGGCGTCAAGATCAAGCATATCAGAAGTGACAACCGCACAAAGTTCAAGAACACTGGCCTCGACCTTTACCTGGATACATTGGACATCACTCATGAGTTCTCAGCTCCGTACACACCTCAGCAGAATGGCATCGTGGAGCGCAAGAACAGAACACTCATTGAGATGGCTCGGACGATGCTTGATGAATGCAAGACTCCAAGAAAGTTCTGGCCCGAAGCCATTGATACTGCATGCCATGTCATCAACCGTGTTTATCTTCACAAGCTTCTGAAGAAGACATCCTATGAGCTCCTAACTGGTAAGGAGCCAAATGTAAGCTACTTCAGAGTATTTGGTGCTAGGTGCTGGATCAAGGATCCACATCACACTTCAAAATTTGCACCAAAAGCACATGAAGGTTTTATGCTTGGTTATGGTAAGGATTCACACTCCTACAGAGTCTTCAATCTCTTTCACTATAAAGTGGTTGAAACTGTGGATGTGCGGTTCGATGAGACTAACGTCTCGCAAAGAGAGCACCTGCCAAATGTGCTAGATGAAGTCCCTCCTAGTGAATCAATCAAGCTTATGGGTACTGGAGAGATCATACCTTCTGAGGCACAGGCTGAAGAGGAACTTATCATTTCTGCGCCTAATCAACCAGAAGACAATGCCCAGCCTGAAGCCAATCCTCCAAATGAAGACAATGATCAGCAAGAGCAAAATCTTCGTCCAGTTCATCCTCGTGTTGCAAATGAAGTACAAATTGAGAAGATAATTGATAGCATCAATGCACCCGGTCCACTCACTCATTCAAGAGCAACATAGCTAGCAAATTTCTGTGGGCACTTTGCATTTGTATCAATATCAAAACCCAAGAAAGTTGTTGAAGCCTTCATGGAACCTGAATGGATTCAAGCTATGCAAGAAGAGCTTCAACAGTTCAAGCTGAACAATGTGTGGGAATTAGTCAAGCGTCCTGATCCTCGCAAGCACAACATAATAGGCACCAAATGGATATATCGCAACAAGCAAGATGAGCATGGTCAAGTTGTCAGAAACAAGGCTTGTCTCGTTGCTCAAGGATACACTCAAGTTGAAGGAATTGACTTCGATGAAACATTTGCTCCGGTGGCTAGGCTTGAAGCCACTCGCATACTGCTAGCCTATGCCAACCATCATAACATCCTTCTATATCAAATGGATGTGAAGAGTGCCTTTCTCAACGGCAAGATTGAAGAAGAAGTGTATGTTGCACAACCACCTGGCTTTGAAGATCCAAAACATCCTGATATGGTATAGAAGCTCAATAAGGCACTGTATAGCCTCAAACAAGCTCCTTGTGCTTGGTATGACACACTCAAAGACTTCTTGAAGAGCAAAGGCTTCAAACCTGGTTCCTTAGATCCGGCACTCTTCACGAAGACATATGATGGAGAACTATTTGTGTGACAAATCTATGTGGATGACATTATCTTCGGCTGCACTGACAAGAGATACAGTGATGAGTTTGGACACATGATGCAAGAGCAATATCATATGTCCATGATGGGTGAGCTTAAGTTCTTCCTAGGTCTTCAAATTCATCAGCAAAGCAACGACATCTTCATATCTCAAGAGAAATACCTCAAAGATTGCCTGAAGAAGTTTGGAATGCAAGACTGCAAAGGATACACGACCCCAATGCCAACCAAAAGTCATCTGAGTACCGACGCCAATGGTAAAGAGTTCGATCAAAAGGTATACATCTCCATGATTGGTTCTTTACTTTATTTATGTGCATCTAGGCCAGATATCATGCTTAGTGTTTGCATGTGTGCCCGATTCCAAGCGGCACCAAAGGAATCGAATCACTTAGCTGTGAAGCGAATTCTTTGATATTTGGCTTACACCCCAACACTAGGATTATGGTATCCAAAGGGCTCAGAGTTTGATCTTGTTGGATTCTCAGATGCTGATTATGCTGGTGACAAGATGGATCGCAAGTCTACATCAGGCACATGTCACTTTCTGGGACGATCACTTGTCTGTTGGTCTTCAAAGAAGCAGAACTGTGTGTCTCTCTCCACTTCTGAATCTGAATACATTGCTGCTGGATCTTGCTGTGCACAGCTTCTATGTATGAAGCAAACTCTCAAGGACTATGGTGTCCACTTGAAGCATGTGCCACTCTACTGCGATAATGAAAGCGCCATCAAGATTGCCAACAACGCAGTTCAGCACTCGAAGACAAAGCACATTGAAATTCGTCATCACTTTCTCAGAGATCACGTTATGAAGGAAGATATTGATATCATTCACATCAACACTGAAGAGCAATTGGCAGATATCTTCACAAATCCCTTGGACGAGAAAAGGTTTTGCAAGTTGCGGTGTGAGCTAAATATCTTGGAATCCTCAAATGTCCTGTGATTAGGCACACATCCTAACACTTATGCATATTGATGACTTAGATGTGCAACACACGAAGTAAAGTAAATCTTCAATCAATGAAGACTTACACTCTGAGTGTGAATACATTAATGCAGAATTCGACTTCGGGGTGCCACGATAATTGTGCGCCGTGTCTAGGTCTAATACTTCCTATACGGTGGGTAACGCCACCACCAAACTTTTGATTGAAGTGTTTCTCTTGGCATTACAATTGCAAAGTCTTCTCATTTGATTTGTTTTCAACATTGATTTGAATTCATGATTATCTTCACTTAGATATATATATATATATATATATATATATATATATATATATATATATATATATATATATATATATATATATATATATTGTGTTCGGTCCTCTACAACATTCACTTATAGCTATGTATTCTTGTTTGAATCTTTTGTACTAAGTGAATGTGATTGGACCCTAACCTCTTCTATGCTTCTACATCAAATTCTATCTATCCAAAGCATATGCATTCCATTGAAACCGTCAAATGTCTTCTCTGCGTCCTTGCCAGCAGAAGATACAGAGACAAAAATTGAATCTGTTTTAAAAGCTTTATCCTTATTGCTTGACACCCGGAGAAGCCGGAATGACTGTTAGTGTCAAAACCGGCGGATCTCGGGTAGGGGGTCCCGAACTGTGCGTCTAAGGCGGATGGTAACAGGAGGCGGGGGCCACAATGTTTACCCAGGTTCGGGCCCTCTCGATGGAGGTAATACCCTACTTCCTTCTTGATTGATCTTGATGATATGAGTATTACAAGAGTTGATCTACCTTATGATTGTTGTTGTCCTACAGACTAAACCCTCCGGTTTATATAGACACCGGAGGGGGCTAGGGTTACACAGAGTCAGTTACAAGGGAGGATATCTACATATCCAAATTGCCAAGCTTGCCTTCCATGCAAAGGAGAGTCCCATCCGGACACGGGACGAAGTCTTCAATCTTGTATCTTCATAGTCCAACAGTCCGGCCAAAGTATATAGTCCGGCAGTCCGAGGACCCCCTAATCCAGGACTCCCTCAGTAGCCCCTAAACCAGGCTTCAATGACGACGAGTCCGGCGCATAGATTGTCTTCGGCATTGCAAGGCAGGTTCCTCCTCCGAATACTCCATAGAAGATTTTGAACACAAGGATCATGTCTGGCCCTGCAAAACAAATTCCACATACCACCGTAGAGAGTACAATATCCCACAAATCTAATCTGTTGGCACATTTCATAGAGTGACATCACGCCATGGCCCAGTCATTATTCGAACCGTTTTTATCAACCAGCTACTGCACATATTGTGAGGCGGTTTTCTTGGCATGTCTTGTCGAAGCAGAGATCGTGGCCCCTTATCACAGGATTCTCATCAATACGGGTGTGGTTAACCCAACCGGGCCATCAATCACGGCCCTTCGGGAATAAGCGAGTTTACCAGACAAGTGGGGAGGCGCATAGTTTCTACCGCCCTTATAAAGGGACAAGGACTCCTCCTTTTCACCCACTCCTTCTCCTTCCCTGCCCATCCATTCTCGCGCACTCGAGCTCCAGCGCCCAAGTTCGCATTTTCTCCACAAAACCACTCCAAACATGTCCGGAGCGGGGGGCAAGTGGATGGTCTCCTCCGTTACGGAGGAGAACATTACGAAGCTCCGGGAAGGTGGATACCTGGCCGCAGACATCGCGCACCGGCTCCCAGACGCGGGGCAGATCGTCCCTACTCCAGAACCCCACGAGAGGGTTGCATTCCTCACCCACTTCGTCCGCGGGCTAGGGTTTCCCCTCCACCCATTGTCCGTGGGCTCATGTTCTACTACGGGCTGGACTTCCATGATCTGGCCCCTAATTTCATCCTCAACATCTCGGCGTTTATCATCATGTGCGAGGCATTCCTCTGCATCAAGCCCCACTTCGGCCTGTGGCTGAAGACCTTCAATGTTAAACCGAAGGTGGTGGTCAGCCAGCAAGCGGAGTGCGGAGGCGCCATGGTGGGCAAAATGCCCAACGTCACCTGGCTTGCAGGCTCCTATGTGGAGACCGTAAAGGGGTGGCAATCGGGGTGGTTCTACATCACCGAGCCGCGCGACACCAACTGGGTGGCGGCCCCCGAATTTTGATCCGGCATCCCCATGCGGCTCACCTCCTGGAAAGAGAAGGGCCTATCCTTGGGTTCATCGGTGGAGCTGACCGGACTCCAGAACTGCGTTAAAAACATGATAAGCAAGAATATCAAGCTTGTCAACATGGTCCAGGTCATGCTCTTCCGCCGGATCCTTCCGTGTCAAAGACGGGCAGTCAATATGTGGGAGTTCGACCCAGCCAAGCACAAGACGCTGCGAGAGCTTTTCGACACGACGCACAAAGACGTCTGGAAGGTGCTGTTCAAGTCCACCGATGTACCTCCTCCCCTTACAGAGGATCGCGGACTCAGCGCAAAGAGCCCTGCCAATCTGGTAAGCTCTTTATATCTCATAAGATCTTCCTTTCCCCAATATAATCATGTGAGGGATCTGAGCCTCCACGCCATTTAACAAGACTGGGTCGCGACAGCGGAGCGGATCGACTGTCCAGCCCCACTGCCGGAAGATCTAGCAAGGGCTCTCTTAACAGAGATGCTGGTTCCGGCGCCTTATGAGGCGCCAGAGAAGAAGGCAAAGAAGAAGGCCGCCGGGACCAGGAAAGGTCTCTGGCGCAAGGTTGTATCGGACTCATTGTCCGATAACACCGAAGCGCCCTCCTTCCATGAAAACGAGGAGGAGGAAGAGGAAAGTTCTTCCCCCCCAGCCGCCCCATATGTGGAGGCCGAAGGGTCCATGAAGGGAAGGACTCTCCTTCCGGACTGCTCCACAGCGGCCGCTTTTAGCGACGAGGAGTGGTTACCCAGGGACAAGCCCCTGGCGAAGTCATAAGTATCCGGATACCATAATAGTTCTTGGTATGTTTTATTTTATTGCTTCTTATCATGCCGAACATGATCATGGATTCCATCCAAAAGCCCGTATCAACGTATCCTCTTCGGATGAGTCTTTGGGCCAGTCGGAGATGAACCTCGATTCACTCCCGACCGCCTCCTCCCCCCACCCTACGGACGACGTCGAGGTGTTGTCTCAATGGGCACTGAACCAAGTGGATATAGTTTCGGAGGCGCCCCAAGGCGACATTCCAGACGCTGGGCGCATGAGGGGCAAGACTCCCATGGGCTCTAACGCCGGGGGCAGCAAGTCTATCCCCCAGCCGAATACTACGCCGGAACCTCCAGTGGTTCCGGATTCTGTCAGGCGACCCCTCGCAAAGGGGGGCAAGCCGTCTGTGCCGATGGCCGTTGTCCAGCCAGAGGCGTCAGACAATTTGCTGGAAGCGCTTCGCGGCGCTTCCATTAACGAAGAGCACCTCACTATCATGAGTGTGGTGGTCAAGAAGGTTCGGTCCGCCAAAAGCAAACTGACTGAAGCCTATGCCAGCCTCCTAACAGGCTTTGAGGTAAGTAACCAAATTATGAGAAAATGTTATAGCATAGATAGTAGCCCCTGATGCTCTTTTTGGTGTTCGCAAAGAAAGGCCGAACAAAGGATCAAATAATAATCACAGGAGTCTAATCAGAATATGTCTATATGAATAAGCAGGCTTCGCTGCTGGCCGCTGCCGCTCGTACTGTGGAGGTCTCTGCACTGAAGCGGGACCTTGAGCGGTTCGAGGAAGAGCTTGGCCTTACCAAGAGGCAGCTCGAAGAGAGCAAAGGTAAGTGATAACCCGTCTGTATATTGATAAAGAAAAAAGAAGGTGGTTGTTAGATCATAGGATCGTCATGAATTTACTAGGGGCCACAACCGAAGTGGCGGCCCTGAAGAAGGCGTTGTCCGAGGCCGAAGACAAAGTGGCCAAGGAGCGCACCGAGCGCGAGAAGCAAGAGGCCCGAGTCGGCGAGGTTCAGCAAGAGCTCCAGGATTTCGTCAAGAAATACGAGTCCTTGGAGTGTGACTCTAAGACGCAAGGGTCCGAGCATGCGAAGGCCCTCGAGATCGCACAAAATGCCAAGGCCAAAGCCCAAAAGGCCCTCCAGGAGATTCAGGCGGTCAAGAAGATAGCAGTGGGTAAGGCATCCATTATGCAAAGCAAGCATGTGAAGGAAACTTTCCTTTTACTTACCCGAGTTCGGTGAAGGAAATATGCCCTAGAGGCAATAATAATGTTATTATTTATTTCCTTATATCATGATAAATGTTTATTATTCATGCTAGAATTGTATTAACCAGAAACATAATACATGTGTGAATACATAAACCTACAGAGTGTCACTAGTATGCCTCTACTTGACTAGCTCGTTAATCAAAGATGGTTATGTTTCCTAACCATGAACAAGGAGTTGTTATTTGATTAACGGGATCACATCATTGGTTGAATGATCTGATTGACATGACCCATTCCATTAGCATAGCACCTGATCGTATAGTTTGTTGCTAGTGCTTTTCTTCATGACTTATACATGTTCCTATGACTATGAGATTATGCAACTCCCGTTTGCCCGAGGAACACTTTGGGTGCTACCAAACGTCACAACGTAATCGGGTGATTATAAAGGTACATTACAGGTGTCTCCAAGGTACATGTTGGGTTGGCATATTTGAGATTAGGATTTGTCATCCGATTGTCGGAGAGGTATCTCTGGCCCTCTCGGTAATGCACATCACATAAGCCTTGCAAGCATTGCAACTAAATGTGTTAGTTGTGAGATGATGTATTACGGACGAGAAAAGAGACTTGTCGATGCGAGATTGAACTAGGTATTGGATACCGACGATCGAATCTCGGGCAAGTAACATACCGATGACAAAGGGAACAACGTATGTTGTTATGCGGTCCGACCGATAAAGATCTTCGTAGAATATGTAGGAGCCAATATGGGCATCCAGGTCCCGCTATTGGTTATTGACCAGAGAGGTGTCTCGGTCATGTCTACATAGTTCTCGAACCCGTAGGGTCCGCACGCTTAACGCTTCGATGGCAGTTATTATGAGTTTATATGATATTGATGTACGAAGGTTGTTCGAGTCCGGATGAGATCACGGACATGACGAGGAGTCTCGAAATGGTCGAGACATAAAGATTGATATATTGGAAGCCTATGTTTGGACTCGGAATCACTCCGGGTGAAATTGGGAATTTTACCGAGTACCGAGGTTACGGAACCCCGGGGTCAATGGGCCATGATGGGCCTTAGTGGGAAAGAGAAAAGGGGCCATAGTGCTGGTCAGACCTTCCCCCTTCCCTAGTCCTATTAGGACTAGGAGAAGGGCGCCCTCTCTCTCCCTTCCCACTTGGGGAAACCTAGTTGGACTAGGATTTGGGGGAATCCTACTCCTAGTAGGAGTAGGACACCCTGGCGCACCTCTCCTTGGCCGGCCAGCCCCTCCCCTTCCCTCCTTTATATACAGGGCAGGGGCACCCCATGACACACAAGTTGATCATTGAGATCGTTCCTTAGCCGTGTCGGTGCCCCTTCCACCAAACTACACCTCGAATATACCGCTGCGGAGCTTAGGCGAAACCCTGCGCGGTGGAACATCATCATCGTCACCACGCCGTCGTCGACGAAACTCTCCTCAACACTCGGCTGGATCGGAGTTCGAGGGACGTCATCGAGCTGAGCGTGTGCAGAACTCGGAGGTGCCGTCGTTCGGTACTTGGATCGGTTGGATCGGGAAGAAGTACGACTACTTCCTCTCGTTGCGTCAACGCTTCCGTTGCTGGTCTCGAGGGTACGACAACACTCTCATCTCGTTGCTATGCATCACCATGATCTTGCGTGATCGTAGGAAAATTTTGAAATTACTCGTTCCCCAACAGTGGCATCCGAGCCTGGTTTTATGCGTTGATGTCATGTGCACGAGTAGAACACAAGTGAGTTGTGGATGATACAAGTCATACTGCCTACCAGCATGTCATACTTTGGTTCAGCGGTATTGTGAGATGAAGCGGCCGGACCGACATTACGCGTGACGCTTACGCGAGACTGGTTTCACCGCTCCGAGCACTCGTTGCTTAAAGGTGACCGCGGTGTCTGTCTCTCTCACTTTAGTTGAATCGAGTGTAGCTACGCCCGGTCCTTGAGAAGGTTAAAACGGAGTCTATTTGACGAAGTATCGTTGTGGTTTTGATGCGTAGGTAAGAACGGTTCTTGCTCAGCCCGTAGCAGCCACGTAAAATTTGCAACAACAAAGTAGAGGACGTCTAACTTGTTTTGCAGGGCATGTTGTGATGTGATATGGTCAAGACATGATGCTGAATTTTATTGTATGAGATGATCATGTTTTGTAACCGAAGTTATCGGCAATGGCAGGAGCCATATGGTTGTCGCTTTATTGTATGCAATGCAATCGCCTGTAATGCTTTACTTTATCACTAAGCGGTAGCAATAGTCGTAGAAGCATAAGATTGGCGAGGCGACAACGATGCTACGATGGAGATCAAGGTGTCGTGCGGTGACGATGGTGATCATGACGGTGCTTGAGATGGAGATCACAAGCACAAGATGATGATGGCCATATCATATCACTTATATTGATTGCATGTGATGTTAATCCTTTATGCATCTTATTTTGCTTTGATTGACGGTAGCATTATAAGATGATCCCTTACTAAATTATCAAGAAGTGTTCTCCCGAGTATGCACCGCTTGCGAAAGTTCTTCGTCTTTGAGACACCACGTGATGATCGGGTGTGATAGGCTCTACGTTCAAATACAACGGTGCAAAACAGTTGCACACGCAGAATACTCAGGTTATACTTGACGAGCTATGCATATAAGATATGACCTCGGAACACGGAGACCGAAAGGTCGGCGTGAATCATATAGTAGATATGATCAACATATTGATGTTCACCATTGAAACTACTCCATCACACGTGATGATCGGTCATGGTGTAGTTGATATGGATCACGCAATCACTTAGAGAATTGGAGGATATTTTTCTAAGTGGGAGTTCTTAAGTAATATGATTAATTGAACTTAAATTTATCATGAACTTAGTACTGATAGTATCTTGCTTGTCTATGATGTGTAGATAGATGGCTCGTCTTTGTTGTTCCGTTGAATTTTAATGCGTTCCTTGAGAAAGCAAAGTTGAAAGATGATGGCAGCAATTACGGACTGGGTCCGTAACGAGGATTATCCTTATTGCTGCACGTAAGAATTACGTCCTGGAAGCACCGTTAGGTGCCAGGCCTGAATGCAAGGGCTGCGCCGAGAGTTGTGAACGTCTGGCAAAGCAAAGCTGATGACTACTCTATAGTTCAGTGTGCCATGCTTTACGGCTTAGAACCGGGACTTCAACGTCGTTTTGAACACCATGGAGCATATGAGATGTTCCAGAGTTGAAGTTAATATTCAAGCGAATGCCCGGATTGAGAGATATGAAGTCTCCAATAAGTTCTATAGCTGTAAGATGGAGGAGAACGGTTCTGTCAAGGAGCATATACTCGTAATGTCCGGATATAACAATCACTTGATTCAACTGGAGTTAATCTTCCGGATGATTGCGTCATTGACAGAATTCTCCAATCACGCCACCAAGCTACAAGAGCTTCGTGATGAACTATAATATGCAAGGGATGACCAAAACAATGCCCGAGCTCTTCGCGATGCTTTGAAAGCATGGAGGTAGAAATCAAAAAGGAGCATCAAGTGTTGATGGTTAACAAAACCACTAGTTTCAAGAAAAGGGCAAAGGAAAGAAAAGGAAACTTCAAAAGAGCGGCAAGCAAGTTGCTGATCAAGAGAAGAAACCCAAGTCTGGTCCTAAGCCTGAAACTGAGTGCTTCTATTGCAAGCAGGCTGGTCACCGAAGCGGAACTGCCCCAAGTATTTGGCGGATAAGAAGGATGGCAAGGTTAACAAAGGTATATGTGATATACATGTTATTGATGTGTACCTTACTAATACTCGCAGAGCACTGGTATTTGATACTGGTTACATTGCTAATATTTGCAACTCGAAACAGGGGCTACGGATTAAGCGAAGATTGGCTAAGGACGAGGTGACAATGCGCGTGGGAAATGGTTCCAAAGTCGATGTGATCGCAGTCGGCACGCTACCTCTACATCTACCTTCGGATTAGTATTAGACCTAAATAATTGTTATTTAGTACCAGCGTTGAGCATGAACATTATATCTGGATCTTGTTTGATGCGAGACGGTTATTCATTTAAATCGAGAATAATGGTTGTTCTATTTATATGAATAATATCTTTTATGGTCATGCACCATTGAAGAATGGTTTGTTTTACTTAATCTTGATAGTAGTGATACACATATTCATAATGTTGAAACCAAAAGATGCAGAGTTGATAATGATGGTGCAACTTATTTGTGGCACTGCCGTTTAGGTCATATCGATGTAAAGCGCATGAAGAAACTCCATCTTGATGGACTTTTGGAGTCACTTGATTATGAATCACTTGGCACTTGCGAACCGTGCCTTATGGGCAAGATGACTAAAACACCGTTCTCGGAACTATGGAGAGAGCAACAGATTTATTGGAAATCATACATCTTGATGTATGTGGTCCAATGAATGTTGAGGCTCGTGGCGGATATCGTTATTTTCTCACCTTCACAGATGATTTGAGCAGATATGGGTATATCTACTTAATGAAACACAAGTCTGAAACATTTGAAAAGTTCAAAGAATTTCAGAGTGAAGTGGAAAATCATCGTAACAAGAAAATAAAGTTTCTACGATCTGATCGTGGAGGAGAATATTTGAGTTCTGAGTTTGGCCTACATTTGAAACAATGCGGAATAGTTTCGCAACTTACGCCACCGGAACACCACAACGTAATGGTGTGTCCGAACGTCATGTCGTGCTTTATTAGATATGGTGCGATCTATGATGTCTCTTACTGATTTACCGCTATCATTTTGGGGTTATGCTTTAGAGACGGCTGCATTCACTTTAAATAGGGCACCATCTAAATCCGTTGAGACGACACCTTATGAACTATGGTTTGGCAAGAAACCAAAGTTGTCGCTTTTGAAAGTTTGGGGCTGCGATGCTTATGTGAAAAAGCTTCAACCTGATAAGCTCGAACCCAAATCGAGAAATGTGTCTTCATAGGATACCCAAAGGAGACAGTTGGGTACACCTTCTATCACAGATCCGAAGGCAAGATTTTTGTTGCTAAATTGAAATTTTTGGAGAAAGAGTTTCTCATGAAAGAAGTGAGTGGGAGGAAAGTAGAACTTGATGAGATAATCTGTATCTACTCCCTTATTGAGAATAGTACATCACGAAAACAGTTTACGTGACACCTACACCAAATAGGGAGGAAGCTAATGATGATGATCATGAAACTTGAGATCAAGTTTCTCTGAACTTCAGTAGATCAACGAGCAAGATCCGCACTGAGTGGTACGGTAATCCTATTTTGGAAGTCATATTCTTTGGAACATGATGAACCTCGAACTATGAAGAAGCGATGGTGAGCCCAGATTCCACAAAATGGCTTGAGGCCATGAAATCTGAGATGGGATCCATGTATGAGAACAAAGTGTGGACTTTGGTTGACTTGCCGATGATCGGCAAGCAATTGAGAATAAATGGATCTTCAAGAAGAAGACGACGCTGATGGTAATGTTATCGTCTATAAAGCTCGACTTGTTGCAAAAGGTTTTCGACAAGTTCAAGGGATTGACTACGATGAGACCTTCTCACCCGTGCGATGCTTAAGTCCGTCCGAATCATGTTAGCAATTGCCGCATTTTATGATTATGAAATTTGGCAAATGGATGTTAAAACTGCATTCTGAATGGATTTACGGAAGAAGAGTTGTATATGATGCAACCAGAAGGTTTTGTCGATCCAAAGGGAGCTAACAAAGTGTGCAAGCTCCAGCGATCCATTTATGGACTGGTGCAAGCCTCTCGGAGTTGGAATAAACGTTTTGATAGTGTGATCAAAGCATTTGGTTTTATCTGAGACTTTTGGAGAAGCTTTGTATTTACAAGAAAGTGAGTGGGAGCTCAGTAGCATTTCGATATTATATGTGGATGACATATTATTGATCGGAAATGATATAGAATTCTGGATAGCATAAAGGGATACTTGAATAAGAGTTTTTCGATGAAAGACCTCGGTGAAGCTGCTTACATATTGGGCATTAAGATCTATAGAGATAGATCAAGGCGCTTAATAGGACTTTCACAAAGCACATACCTTGATAAAGTTTTGAAAAAGTTCAAAATGGATCGGCAAAGAAAGGGTTCTTGCGGTATTACAAGGTGTGAAGTTGAGTAAGACTCAATGCCCGACCACCGCAGAAGATAGAGAGAAAATGAAAGATGTTCCTATGCTTCAGCCATAGGCTCTATCATGTATGCAATGCTGTGTACCAGACCTGATGTGTGCCTTGCTGTAAGTTTAGCAGGCAGGTACCAAAGTAATCCAGAGTGGATCATCGGACAGCGGTCAAGAACATCCTTAAGTACTTGAGAAGAACTAAGGATATGTTTCTCATTTATGGCGGTGACAAAGAGCTCGTCAGAACAGTTACGTCGACGCAAGCTTTGACACTGATCCGGACGATTCTAAATCGCAAACCGGATCGTATTTACATTAAGCGGTGGAGCTGTCGGTTGGTGCAGTTCCAAACAAAGCGTCGTTATGGGATCTACATGTGAAGCTGAGTACATAGCTGCTTCGGAAGCAGCTAATGAAGGAGTCTGGATGAAGGAGTTCATAACCGATCTAGGTGTTGTACCTAGTGTATCGGGTCCAATGAAAATCTTTTGTGACAATCTGGTGCAATTGCCTTGGCAAAGGAATCCAGATTTCACAAGAGAACCAAGCACATCAAAAGACGCTTCAACTCCATCCGGATTTGGTCCGGTGGGAGACATAGAGATATGCAAGATACATACGGATCTGAATGTTGCAGACCGTTGACTAAGCCTCTTCCACGAGCAAAACATGATCAGCACCAAGACTCCATGGGTGTTAGAATCATTCTTGTGTAATCTAGATTATTGACTCTAGTGCAAGTGGGAGATGAAGGAAATATGCCCTAGAGGCAATAATAATGTTATTATTTATTTCCTTATATCATGATAAATGTTTATTATTCATGCTAGAATTGTATTAACCGGAAACATAATACATGTGTGAATACATAAACCTACAGAGTGTCACTAGTATGCCTCTACTTGACTAGCTCGTTAATCAAAGATGGTTATGTTTCCTAACCATGAACAAGGAGTTGTTATTTGATTAACGGGATCACATCATTGGTTGAATGATCTGATTGACATGACCCATTCCATTAGCATAGCACCTGATCGTATAGTTTGTTGCTAGTGCTTTTCTTCATGACTTATACATGTTCCTATGACTATGAGATTATGCAACTCCCGTTTGCCCGAGGAACACTTTGGGTGCTACCAAACGTCTGGCGTAATCGGGTGATTATAAAGGTACATTACAGGTGTCTCCGAAGGTACATGTTGGGTTGGCATATTTGAGATTAGGATTTGTCACTCCGATTGTCGGAGAGGTATCTCTGGGCCCTCTCGGTAATGCACATCACATAAGCCTTGCAAGCATTGCAACTAAATGTGTTAGTTGTGAGATGATGTATTACGGACGAGAAAAGAGACTTGCCATGAACGAGATTGAACTAGGTATTGGATACCGACGATCGAATCTCGGGCAAGTAACATACCGATGACAAAGGGAACAACGTATGTTGTTATGCGGTCGACCGATAAAGATCTTCGTAGAATATGTAGGAGCCAATATGGGCATCCAGGTCCCGCTATTGGTTATTGACCGAGAGGTGTCTCGGTCATGTCTACATAGTTCTCGAACCCGTAGGGTCCGCACGCTTAACGTTTCGATGGCGGTTATTATGAGTTTATATGATATTGATGTACGAAGGTTGTTGAGTCCGGATGAGATCACGGACATGACGAGGAGTCTCGAAATGGTCGAGACATAAAGATTGATATATTGGAAGCCTATGTTTGGACTCGGAATCACTCCGGTGAAATTGGGAATTTTACCGAGTACCGAGGGTTACGGAACCCCGAAGTCAATGGGCCATGATGGGCCTTAGTGGGAAAGAAAAGGGGCCATAGTGCTGGCGCACCTTCCCCTTCCCTAGTCCTATTAGGACTAGGAGAAGGGGCGCCTCTCTCTCCCTTCCCACTTGGGGAAACCTAGTTGGACTAGGATTTGGGGGAATCCTACTCCTAGTAGGAGTAGGACACCTGGCGCACCTCTCCTTGGCCGGCCAGCCCCTCCCTTCCCTCCTTTATATACAGGGCAGGGGCACCCCATGACACACAAGTTGATCATTGAGATCGTTCCTTAGCCGTGTCGGTGCCCCTTCCACCAAACTACACCTCGAATATACCGTTGCGGAGCTTAGGCGAAGCCCTGCGCCGGTGGAACATCATCATCGTCACCACGCCGTCTTGTGAAACTCTCCCTCAACACTCGGCTGGATCGGAGTTCGAGGGACGTCATCGAGCTGAGCGTGTGCAGAACTCGGAGGTGCCGTGCGTTCGGTACTTGGATCGGTTGGATCGGGAAGAAGTACGACTACTTCCTCTACGTTGCGTCAACGCTTCCGTTGCTGGTCTCGAGGGCGTGAGACAACACTCTCATCTCGTTGCTATGCATCACCATGATCTTGCGTGATCGTAGGAAATTTTTTGAAATTACTACGTTCCCCAACATTCGGATCTCTCCAGGAGCATTTGCAGATCTACCCAGCAGTGTGTCGGATGCCGCGGAGTTCTACCGGGCCGAGGAAGGGAGCTTGAAGGAGAAGTTGTTCTGGTCTCAGTATACTGGGCCTGAACATCCGATGCCCTTGAGCGACCAGTTGAAGCACCTGGTCGAGCTTCACAAGGCGGCCGAACAGGCCATGAAGGGTCTCATAGTCCGGATGTGGCCTGGCGAGCCCCTACCTGGCATCTACTTCGGTCTGGTAAGGCGGCTTGTGAATCCCTGCCCACGGTTTGAAGTC
Source organism: Aegilops longissima (assembly GCA_021605205.1). Taxonomy (NCBI): domain Eukaryota; kingdom Viridiplantae; phylum Streptophyta; class Magnoliopsida; order Poales; family Poaceae; genus Aegilops; species Aegilops longissima. The sequence goes on from CM038677.1 coordinate 270,801,978, forward strand.
ATAAAGTGGTCCGTTTGCATTGAGGGTGCGCGCAGGGCTTTTGCCCGGGCGAAGGTGCACTGGGCGAAGATGGACGCCGAAAAGCTGGTGAAGGAGGGGCCGCCGGAGGGCAAGGAGCATCCTCTCCCTGAAAAGGATGTAATATTTGAATGAATGTGCTCATGTGATCCTACAATATGAAAACGAGTTCATGTGTGCTATATAATGCTTGTTGATTTGAAATATTACCTTCTGTGCGGCCGTTTATAAAATCTGAGAGTTGGCTAGTTGTCGGCTTCTGCCTCCATGTAACTAGTACTGAGGTGTTCGGGATAAACCTGATCACTCTTTGTCCCAGTTTTGGGTCCTTCGAAGGAGGTGTTTTGCACAACGAACCAGGCAATCACTATAAAGCTTTATCACTCTCACTTAGCCTTAGAAGTCTATACTTTTAAATTTTGGCGAAGCGCCTAATATTCGGAAGGCCGAACTTGGGGCGCTATGTACGCCTAAATCGGACAAGGCCGACTCCTCGCCCGAAGCGGAAAAAATGTTTAAAGATTTGAGACCTCTTGAACAGCGACCAGCTCTCGCCGCATCATGACAGTCAGTTTTCGGCTTTCTCTGCTGAGGTGATCGTCCGGAAGAACCGGGACACAATCGCAGTAGTTCTCCCAGTGCTACCTTAGCCGATATAGCGGAACATAAGGTACCAAAACATGGGAGCCGGGAAAACCCAACTATTGACCCAAGACATGATTCGGAGCTGATGCATATAATGCTATAAGTTCGGGGAGCCGCACTGTCGAAAGTGTTCAGACTTTTCTTGTTGTGTTATGGGATACACTGAAGCCCCTGGCGCACTGGACGTACCAGAATGTACGGGTGCAATTTGTCGTGAATAAGCAGACAAGGATAAAGGAAGATGAAGAAATGCAATAATAAGCTAACGTTGTACATTGTTATTTAGATGATACGTCAAAGCGTATGTATACAAGTAGTGCAATAAGAAAAAATAGGACTATTTGACATGTCCTATCCAAGGGCAAGCTGCGTGTGGGTATGTAAAGCAGGTATAGCGATCGTTATCAGAGGCCACCTGTGGATTCCCTTGTACGTAAAAACTTCTTGCTTCCTTGGTGTTTCCTTCCCGTGATGGGTCCGATAGTCAGGCTATCGGAAAGGGCTTCCAGAGAATAGGTTCCTGAAAGGAAGAAAATGGAAAAGATATACGAGTTCTGAGGTGGTTGAGCCGCATTGTGGGTCATGCCATAGCCGTGCCTCCGCCTATGCCCATGGTATCTTGAGTGCATAATTAAGTACGCACGGCACAAATTTCGCCGCTTGACTGGGACTAGGACGGAGGCCGAATTGCTAGGCAAGCTCTGGACGTGCCAGGCGATCCTGTTGCGAGGTACTCCTGACTCGCTTGAAGGTGTCCGGGGGGCTTTATCGCCGAATTGGTGATTTGCCTCAGAAGGCTGCTTTGTACTTCTGCTGCGAGGGCCGCAATATGCACCTCCGTACTGAGCGAGCGCTCTGTGTTTCCATTAACTTTGATAACCCCGCGAGGTCCTGGAATTTTGAGCTTGAGGTATGCATAATGCGGTACCGCATTGAATCTAGCAAATGCGGTTCGTCCGAGCACTGTGTGATAGCCACTGCGGAAGGGGACGATATCAAAGATTAACTCCTTGCTTCGGAAGTTGTCCGGAGATCCGAAGACCACTTCCAGTGTGATTGAGCCCGTGCAATAGGCATCTACACCTGGTATTACACCTTTAAATGTGGTTTTGGTGGGTTTGATCCTCGAGGGGTCGATACCCATTTTGCGCACTGTATCCTGATAGAGCAGGTTCAGGCTGCTGCCACCGTCCATAAGGACTCGAGTGAGGTGAAATCCGTCAATGATGGGGTCAAGGACCAATGCGGCAGAACCGCCATCACGGATACTAGTTGGGTGGCCCCTGCGATCGAAATTGATCGGACAAGAAGACCATGGGTTGAACTTTGGGGCGACTGGCACCATCGCATAGACGTCCCTTAGTGCACGCTTCCGTTCCCGCTTGGGGATATGGGTTGCGTATATCATGTTCACCGTTTTCACTTGGGGAGGAAATTTCTTCTGTCCTCCTGTGTTCGGCGGCCGGGGCTCCTCCTCGTCGTCGCTATGTAGCCCCTTTTCCTTGTTTTCGACATTCAACTTGCTTGCCTGTTTGAACACACAACATTCTTTGTTGGTGTGGTTGGCTGGCTTATCGGGGGTGCCGTGAATTTGACACGAACAATCGAGTATGCGGTCCAAACTGGATGGGCCTGGTTTGCTTCTTTTGAACGGCTTTTTCGTTGACCGGATTTAGAGCCACTGAATCCGGCATTAACTGACGTGTCTTCAGTGATGTCACCATTGTTGCGGCGCTTGTGTCTGTTGCGACGTGGCCTGCCGTTGCTTTCTTTGGCATCTGAATTGCCAGGGTTTCTTGATGTATTGTTGCTGCGAGCGAGCCAGCTGTCCTCGCCCGCACAAAAGCGGGTCATGAGTGTCGTGAGGGCTGCCATGGACTTCTGCTTCTCTTTGCCGAGGTGTCGGGCGAGCCACTTGTCGCGGATGTTATGCTTAAATGCCACTAAGGCCTCAGCATCTGGACAACCGACAATTTGGTTCTTTTTAGATAGGAACCGAGTACAGAATTTCCTGGCTGATTGCCCTGGCTGTTGGGTTATCTGACTCAAGTCATCAGCCTCCGGTGGTCGCACATAAGTGCCGTGGAAGTTCTCAAGGAATGCGTCTTCCATATTCTCCCAACTGCCAATGGAGTTTGCCGGCAGGCTATTCAGCCAATGCCGAGCCGGTCCTTTGAGGTTTAGTGGGAGGTACTTGATGGCATGTAGATCTTCACCGCGGGCCATGTGGATGTGCAGGAGGAAATCTTCAATCCATGCCGCGGGGTCTGTTGTACCATCATATGATTCAATTTTCACAGGTTCAAATCCTTCTGGGAATTCGTGATCCACTACTTCATTAGTGAAGCATAGGGGATGTGCGGCGCCTCTGTGCCGGGCTATGTCACGACACAGTTCATATGAGTCTTGTCTGCTATATTCGGCCCGGCCGGATTTCCTTTTAGTATATCCGGCATGACGATCGTCGTCATGCGTTGGGGAGCGCCCCCGTGATCCATAGAACGATCTTGTATGTCCTGCTTTGTTTTCCAATACATCTCGCAGGTCCTGCGTGTTGCCCCGGGCCTTGGTGTTTTTTTTGATTGGCGACGGGGTGCGGGCTGGACTTTGGGCTGATATGCCACTCTGTCTCGGCGGTTAGGTGGCCGATCAGCCGCATCATACGCTGGTAGTGTAGGTTTTAATGCTTCCTCCTTGAGTTGGGGTAGCAACCTGCGCTTTGGGTAACTTTTGGTTGGGCGCTCGAGTTCGTATTCCTCGGCCGCCAGGACCTCAGTCCATCTATCCGCTAGCAGATCTTGGTCAGCTTGAAGCTGTTGTTGCTTTTTCTTCAGGCATTTTAATGTGGCTATAAGCCGGCGCTTGAAGCGCTCCTGCTCGACGAGATCCTCAGGCACGATAAATTATTCGTCGCCGAGGCTCACCTCATCTTCGGAGAGAGGCATGTAATTGTCATCCTCTGATTCTCCGTCTACTGCATGTTCCTTAGGGCTAGCTTGCCCATCCTCCGGCTCGAAACCTGGCTGGAGGGAATTTTCTTCGTCATCGGCACTATCCGCATCATTGTTGTCTCTTGTGCCGGTATCGCTGCTTTTGCTATGGCGGGGCTTAGAGCGGCGCCGATGACGCCCGTGCTTGGATTGCTTCTTAGAGGGACTATCCTCCATTGCCTTATTTCCATCGCTTTCGTTGGGGGTGTCCACCATGTATATATCATATGATGAGGTGGCAGTCCAGCGCCCTGTGGGCGGTGGTTCCTGTTCTTCTCCTACATTTTTGTCCATACCGTCGATGTCTTTAGAGTAGAAATCGAGCATGTCGGTTAAGTCATCGAAAGTGGCTATTAAGTGGGTGGTGGGTGGGGAACGAATTTCTTCGTCATCCGCTTCCCACTCAAGCCAGACATAGTTCAGCCAAGGGTCTCCTGACAAGGAGAGAGACCTTAATGAATTTAGCACGTCGCCCAGGGGCGAGTGCTGAAATATATCCGCGGAGGAAAACTCCATGATCGGTGCCCAATCAGATTTGATAGGCACGGACGCAGGCGGTTCGGAGCCCGTGGCCGGGGATGAATCCAAGTGTCCGGCGACACTGGTCTCATGGGAGGTGAAGTCAGCATTCGGCTCTATCGCTGCTGAGAGTGCGGCCTCCGCGGTGGGGTCCATCCACCCGTCCTCAGACGGCGCGATCTGCTCCGGACTGAGGGCCGGAGGGGCCACGGGTGTGATCTCCCGAACACCGTCCGATGGCAGAGCTAAGTCATGCTTATCGTGACTGTGCGGCGCACCCGACATGGGCTCGAATCCGTCAAAGATCAAGTCTCCGCGGATGTCGGCAGTATAGTTCAAGCTTCCAAACTTGACCTGATGGCCAGGGGCGTAGCTCTGGATCTGCTCCAGATGGCCAAGCGAGTTGGCCCGCAGTACGAAGCCACCGAATACGAAGATCTGTCTGGGGAGGAAAACCTCACCCTGGATCGCATCGTTCCCGATGATCGAAGGGGACATCAAGCCTTTATCGTGACGGCACAGTGGAACTCTCAATGAAAGCACCAATGTCGGTGTCAAAACCGGCGGATCTCGGGTAGGGGGTCCCGAACTGTGAGTCTAAGGCGGATGGTAATAGGAGGCGGGGGACACAATGTTTACCCACGTTTGGGCCCTCTCGATGGAGGTAATACCCTACTTCCTGATTGATCTTGATGATATGAGTATTACAAGAGTTGATCTACCATGAGATCCTAGAGGCTAAATCCTAGAAGCTAGCCTATGATTATGATTGTTGTTGTCCTACGGACTAAACCCTCCGGTTTATATAGACACCGGAAGGGGCTAGGGTTACACAGAGTCGGTTACAAGGGAGGAGATCTACATATCAGAATTGCCAAGCTTGCCTTCCACGCAAAGGAGAGTCCCATCCGGACACGGGACGAAGTCTTCAATCTTGTATCTTCATAGTCCAACAGTCCGGCCAAAGTATATAGTCCGGCAGTCCGAAGACCCCCTAATCCAGGATTCCCTCAACGACCACCCGACAGTCCAGGCGTGCATGGGAACATCGAACAACTTCCAATGTGTTGCATGTTCGCCACGTGTCCCTCAGATGTGAACCGCCAGGGGCACCTGCGTAATTGCGCTGTGTTGTCCCTTTCCTTATAAATACACATCACATCACGGTCAAAATCCTTCTTCCACCTCTCCACATCGACAAACCCTAGCACCACTGCTAGCTCCTGACGACGCCGACGACGAAGCGCTTAGCTGCCGCAACCTCACCGACACCATCCTCACGCTGGCCGCGGACCTTGTCTCCTCCGCCGTTGCCAAGTTAGGGCACGGAAGATCGAATTGCTCGGCCTCCTCTCTACTCCATCTAGCAGTTCTTCGTGTGGTTATTAAATCTTAATTTTACTGCCTTTTTTATGCGATAGATTCATCCTTCCCCACCAAAACTTGTTTCTGTGCCTACAAATTTGGATCTATCCTGTTCTGCATCTCATAACATGCCTAGTATATTCGCTTATGCTTCACACGTAGTTAGATTCCTCACTTGTACCTATTCTTGGATTCGTACAAATCTGGAACCAACTCTCAACGTATAAGTGAATGTCTTCGTGCTATGAGGTCAATGTCTTCAAACCGATTTATCTTCAGAATCTTCTGAGAATGCATATGATCTCTTCCCCTTCCCTCGCATCTCTAATGCTGTCATAGGTACATGTCTGTGGGAGAATCCCTTGGTTCTCATAGTCTGCATTCATTTGCAGAATTCTTACAGCGTCACATCAATTCTCCCAAAGCCAGTTCTTGTCTGACCAGCAGACGGAAGCCTTTGCAAGATTTCAAGCCATTCAGTTTGAACAACATGGCCACTGAAAAGTCAGCAAGAAAGGGGGGCAGGCAGCGCCGCGGGGGCACTTCAATGGATTTGCCAGAAGATCTCGATGAGTTATACAAAACTGATCCTGAAGAGAGCTATGGCCAACGCAAAACTCGAATCCAATGGATTCGCTGATATTGGGCTGAGCAATGGTTCAAGTACAGATTCGTCACCAAGGAATATGCTGAAAAGAATGCTATCAAGCATCCTTGGGGGGATATTCTCTATAAAAATCTTCAACCCAAAACCAAAGCTAAAGCTATTGCTCAGGGTTACTACCCTTGCATGGTCCGTGGACCACAGCCTGCTGATGCACACCCATCATCTCTGTTATGGTGTCGTGAAGATAGTTTTTTCAAGCGCAACTACAAGTTTCCCAAGGATTCTGCAGTTAAGAACAAGAAGAGTCTCAGATGCAACTTCAATCCAGGTCCATCTGCTCATAGGGCTGATGCCACACGTGATGTCAATCCCAATGTCATCGGCCCCTTCGACAACTTTGATGGTTTCCTCTCCTACATCGCTGCTCAGAGGGCCACTGTGGATCAATCGGTAGACGACGCTGATTCTGATGAAGCGCCTGCTCCACCAAAGCCATAGAAGCAGAAGAAACCATAGGCCTTAAAGCCCTTCACTGCACCAAAAGCTTCGCGTGCGAAGCCACTGGCTACTGCACCTCCTGCATCTAGTGTGTAGTCTAAAGATCTCTCTCGCATCTCCAAGAAGACCGAGAAGAAGAAGCCCATCCAAACTTCTGGTCAAGCACTGACCCCTGCTGCTGTTCTGAGAAATGAGAACAACACCATTGATCTGTCAAGTGATGAAGATCTTGGCGATGATGCTCTTGAGCAGTTAATAAAGAGTAAGCAAGAGGCGGAAATCTTCAACGATTTTCCCCTCTTTAATGTGGACATCTTGAATAACTTCATTGATGAGTGGTTTGAAAATCCGAGCCTCAGCATCGATGATCTTCAGCTTCCAATTGGCATCAGTGTCTCCTTCCATGGAGCCATTGCAAATGAGCTGGCTCTGGCTTAGAAAATCATTGAACTGAAGAAAAAAATTGACTATGAGAAGGCTCAGTTCAAGAAGCACATGGCCAAGCTCAGCGTGGCTGATGTTCAAAACTTCAAGCAGATGCTGCATGACCTCAAAGAGCAGTTTCAATAGAAACGTGGAGCAGAAAAAGGATCAAGAGAACGTATGAAGCTCTCCGCTGCCAAATGTGTCCAAGCTCATAATGAGGCTGAGAAGCGCAAGGCACTTGGGCGTCCTGGCATCGACCCCAAGATGGCTGCCAAGAAGAAGCCTGTTGTGGCCCATGCTGAAGCATAAAGAAAGGAAGCACCTCGCATTGTCTTCCTTGCTAGTATGACAGGCTCGAAGCCTAAGGTCCCCACGGTAGCTTCAGAACTCAAGAAAACAAGGGCAGCTGAAGCCGAAGCCAGAAAGCGCAAGAGCAAAAATGCCTTTGATGATGCTCCACAGACCAAGAAGCGAAAGACGAAGTCTTCAAAGAATGATCGGGCTTCTCCCACTGAGCCCCTTGTTGTCGAACCCATCCCTGTTGCTCGTCCTGCATCTGCACACCAAGAGCGTCCTTTAATAGTTCACGAGACTGCTACCACAGAGGCTCCTGAAGCTGAAGAAGATCCAGTTGTTGACCACACCGCAACTGAAGACATTGGTCCTCAAGACAATGTAGATGATGATGAAGTACTTCCTCAGATTGAGCACCAAATGGTATTATCGCCTGTTCTCACGAACAACGAACTCATCAGCATTGGTCGTCCTTTGACGCCAATTGCTCAGGATGATTCATGGGCTGATCACCCTCAAGACTCCCCCCGTCAAGAAGAATCACCAAGTACTCCCCCACCTCAAGTCACTCCAATTGTGAACATCTCTGCGTCTGAAGCCAGAGGTGCTAAAGACATTCCAGATGCATCAGCCGATTATCAACAAGAACCCCGACAAGAAGAAGAGCGAGTTGCCACACCCCCTATCGTCCAAGAAGATGTTCTCGAGGAGAGCGAGTCTGTGCCCGACCCTCTAGCTACTCAAGTGGAGGTTGATAATACTAAGGCGGCCATCAACAACACTAATGAAGCCAATGACGTTGTCATGGCTGAAGCTAATGTGGCGCCTGACGTGGATATGGTGCCTGAAGCTTCTACTGCACCTGAAGTCAATATTGCACCTGAAGCCATTATACCGCTTGCAGCCCATGTCAATGCCGATTCTCCTGTACCACCCCAAGGCCTCACACTATTGAGCTGGAATTTGATTGTGGCCAACCTGTCATGGTTCGTTGGCCTATTCTGGTTCCTCCTCCGGCTCTCGGACCTCAATTGAACTATCATGTGGAACACAGGCCTCAGGTCTAGAAGCCAAAGCCCATGCTACCTAGGTTTCCAGGTACAACAACTTCACCAGGATCGTTTAATGTAAATGGCTTCATTGCACACAACACCTTCTTTGATAGCGACAAAAACCCATACTCGAAGCCAAGAATTTCATCTAATCGGTTCTGGAGCTATCAGCAGCGCAGCTACTATTCTTGTGTTCTTTACGATCAAGGGCGCATCTTTCCCCATATGCGTCTAGACTTCGAAGCTATTGCTGGGCTGCCCTGCTTGGAAGAAGCAATCGAATGCTTCAGAGATGCTGGCCTTCTCCAATTTGTGACTGATAAAGAGCACTGGAACGAAGAGCTTCTGCTACAATTCTATGCCACCCTCCACATTCGCGGCTACAACAGGGATCCGAAGACATGGATCCTTGAGTGGATGACAGGCAATGTACACCACAAAGACAAAGCTTTTGATATTATTGAGCTCACTGCCTTGCCCACTCGAGGTGAACTCTATGAACCTGGTTGTCAGCTTCACCGCAATTCTTTGGAGAGCATATTCCAGAAGCTTGAGCCAAACATGAGCCAAATGCTGAGCATGATGAAGCCACTGCCACGCGACGCTGAATATCTAAGGGAATTCTTTGTTGAAGACCTAGAATATCCGACCCGCACTATTTATCATATTATTAGGCAAACTCTATGGCCTGTCAAAGGACATTCTCCTGCAGCGAAGCTTCAAGGAGCAATGAGGACATTGGTTTTCTATATCTTCAATGGCATCAGCTTCAATGCTCAAGACTTATTCATTAGGCAATTGGCTGCATCTAGCTCTGATTTATTTGGTCTGAAGTTTTATGCTCCATGGGTAATGCGCCTCATCAAGCTTCACTCTGCTATCAAGTATCAGCCCTCTGCGCGCAACCACATTAACATCTTACCAGAGGTTGATATGTCTGTCGAATCCATATACCCAGAGCCTCCCAAGGAGCCAATTTATCTTCACAATGTCGATCGTCAAAGTTTCACTCAACCCATTGAAGGAGTTCTTGCTGCAACTCATGTTTATCCTTTGGCTGGAAATACACGTGCACCTCATTGTGCCCATACTGAAGCCACTAAGAGTACCATTGCTTAAAGGCCTCGAAAGCGATCTCGTGTTCTCAATGACCGAGAGCTTCTCGTTGCTCTGCATCAGAAACAGGATAAGCATCATGACTGCCAGAAGCATCAGATGCAAAGCCTCTTGGTGGATGTTAATCGCATTCGCAACCTTGCCACCAAGAATGCATTTGTCACTCATGTAACCTATCAGCGGTCGTGGAAGAGTCTGACATTGATGAGCTCTGAAGATGATCTTCAACAAGATGGCTTCACAGAAAGATTCAAATTTGATTCCACTCCTCCCAGGAATGATGTCTTGCGTCGGACTCCCTCACTCGAAGATTCTGAGTACTCCTCCTCTGCGGCAACTGTCAATGCAAGAGCCATCGATGATAAAGATGATGCTACTTCGCCAACTACAACGTCGCCGCATATCGACACTGCACCAAGTAGCTCTACACCACCGGACACCAACGTCGACCCTGCACCTTCTCCTACTCCTCATGGGAACGAGTAGAGGCTCTATGTCTTCAAAACTTTTTGGTCCTTACTGACAAAAGGGGGAGAAGCATATGAGTTGATAGTCTTCAAGCGGGTCCATATGGGTGGTTGCTTTATATTTTGCCTAGTGTTTACAACTCTCGCTTTTGATACTTTTGGTTCTTTGAGTTGTAACACTTAAACTTGATGGTCGTCTGCTACCTTTCTGTCAACTATGTGGTGCGATGATAAATTCCGCATAAGCGATGAAAAATTCCGCACGAAGTCATTTCGCAAACGTCCATTTTTCATTATGCATGTCATTATCCTTGTTATATCCTTTTCATGCATGATGAATTGTCTTCATAAGTTGAAGAGGATCTCCACAAGTACAACCTGCCATGTGCATTTGCATTCCAAAGCAAAACTCTTATATGCACATCTTCAGGGGGAGCCTTTTGCTACTTCTGAAGACAATACCTCAATCCTTTAAAATTTCACATACCTTTATCCCCGTTGAAAACTTCAACCAGCTTGTCATCAATCACCAAAAAAGGGAGATTGTAAGTGCATCTAGTGCCACGCCTAGTTGGTTTTGGAGCATTGACGACAAACCTGGTTGAGGGACTAATGTGTTTGTGAGAATTGCAGGATAACACATGTAGTAGTCCCTCATAGATTCGGTTTACCTGCCGGAGATGACCCCTAAAAATGTGTGAATGCATTGAAGACAATGGTGGTATGTGAAGATATTCAAAACGAAGATTATGACTCGAGAAGACATTCACGTGAAGACTATGGAGTGTGAAGACATAGCTCCTTTGTAGTTTCCTTTTCTTCTTTGCTGAGTCATAGGAACCACCGTACTATTAAGTGGGGTCCAAGTGAACAAATTCAGAGTGACTGAAGTAATGCTCAACCAAATCCTATGTCTTCGAGCAAAGACAATGAGAGCAAATTTTATCCAGAGTCGGATAATTCAGCTTTACTTGTAGCCCAAGTCAAGCTACCTCGTGTGTTTGAAATCTGACCATTAGACACATGTCTGTTCCTTAGTGACCCAGGGTCATTTCAGAAAAAAATCAGGTCGGTTGCCTAGTGGCTATAAAAAGCCCACCCCCTACACCATAAATTGGTGGCTGCTCAGAGTTAGTGCATAGCTTTTGTTGTTTGAGAGCAACCCACCTCCGAAGCATTTGAGAGAGAGATCCTTGCGAGGACAAAGCCCAAAATACCCAGAGCCGAAAGAGTGTTTGGCATCACTGAAGTCTTTCTGTCTGCGTGACCTGATGACTTATTACACTTGAGGACTGTGAATCCTCCAGTCAGTTAGGCGTCGCGTTCTGAGCATCCAAGAGTCATTGTGGATTGCCGGTGAACGAAGTCTGTGAAGGTTTGGAATTCTACCTTGAAGACTTACCATAGTAATTGGGTGAGAACTAAGTGTCCTTAGCTCTAGGGGAATAAGGTGAAGACACGGTCTTCTGAGTTAAATCTCAGCCTCCCTAACCAGACGTACAGTTGTCACAGCAACTGGAACTGGGCCAACAAACCACTGTCCTCTCCAAGCAACTGGTTCTATCTTCTCCCTCTCTTTACTTACAGTTTCTCTTCGTGAAGCCATAGCCTACTTGAATTATATGTTTGACTTCACAGTGTGATGACTATTGTTGTTTGGCTTCATACTATCTTCCATCCTGATCCATACTACCTAGCTGCCATTAGTCTTCATGATTTCACTTCAATGTATACTTGACTATGGCTTGCCTAGCGTAGTCTACCTTCCGCTGCATGTTAATAGGTTAATTTCTATCGTTTGTCTTCAAAACTCCCATGTTTCGAAGACTTGCATAAAAATCGCCTATTCACCCCCCCCCTCTAGTCGATAACTAGCACTTTCACTACTCAACCTTCTTCTCTTAGTCGTTGTTGGGCCTCCAAGTGCAGAGGCTTGTAGGACAGTAGCAAATTTCCCTCAAGTGGATGACCTAAGGTTTATCAATCCATGGGGGGCGTAGGATGAAGATGGTCTCTCTCAAACAACCCTGCAACCAAATAACAAAGAGTCTCTTGTGTCCCAACACACCCAATACAATGGTAATTGTATAGGTGCACTAGTTCGGCAAAGAGATGGTGATACAAGTGCAATATGGATGGTAGATATAGGTTTTTGTAATCAGAAAATATAAAACAGAAAGGTAACTAATGATAAAAGTGAGCGAAAACGGTATTGCAATGCTAGGAAACAAGGCCTAGGGTTCATACTTTCACTAGTGCAAGTTCTCTCAACAATAATAACATAATTGGATCATATAACTATCCCTCAACATGCAACAAAGAGTCACTCCAAAGTCACTAATAGCGGAGAACAAACGAAGAGATTATGGTAGGGTATGAAACCACCTCAAAGTTATTCTTTCTGATCGATCTATTCAAGAGTCCATAGCAAAATAACAGGAAGCTATTCTTTCTGTTCAATCTAGCATAGAGTTTGTACTAGAATAACACCTTAAGAAACAAATCAACCAAAACCCTAATGTCACCTAGATACTCCAATGTCAACTCAAGTATCCGTGGGTATGATTATACGATATGCATCACACAATCTCAGATTCATCTATTCAACCAACACAAAGAACGTCAAAGAGTGCCCCAAAGTTTCTACCGGAGAGTCAAGACGAAAACGTGTGCCAACCCCTATGCATAAGTTCATAAGGTCACTGAACCCGCAAATTGATCACCAAAACATACATCAGGTAGATAACGTGAATATCCCATTGTCACCACAGATAAGCACATGCAAGACATATATCAACTGTTCTCAAAACCTTAAAGACTCAATCCGATAAGTAACTTCAAGGGGAAAACTCAATCCATTACAAGAGAGTAGAGGGGGAGAAACATCATAAGATCAAACTATAATAGCAAAGCTCGCAGTACATCAAGATTGTGCCAAATCAAGAACATAAGAGAGAGTTCAAACACATAGTTACTGGTAAATACCCTCAGCCCCGAGAGTGAACTACTCCCTCCTCGTCATGGAGAGCGTTGGAATGATGAAGATGGCCACCGGTGAGGGATCCCGGGTCCCGATTGGTTTTTACTGGCTATAGAGGCTTGCGGCGGCGGAACTCCCGATCTAGGTTATTTTTTGGAGGTTTTAGTATTTATAGGAATTTTTGGCGTCGGGAAAAAATCAGGGAGGTGCCCGAGTCGTCCACGAGATAGGGCGGTGCGTCCGCGGGGGTAGGGCGCGCCCCCCACCCTTGTGGACGGCCCGTTACTCTTCTAGCCCAACTCTTTTACTCCAGGGGCTTATTTCGGTCCATAAAAATCATCAAAAATTGGCACGTCAATTGGACTCCGTTTAGTATTCCTTTTCTGTAAAACTCAAACAAGGAAAAAATAGAAACTGGCACTGGGCTCTAGGTTAATAGGTTAGTCCCAAAAATAATATAAAATAGCATATAAATGCATATAAAACATCCATGATCGATAATATAATAGCATCGAACAATAAAAAATTATAGATACGTTGGAGACGTATCACCCTCGTCCCGCCATCGTCCCCACCGGCTCCGGCCATCATGCCGCTCGCTAGAGCGCCCCGCTGCCGTCCTCCCCCGGATCTGGTTAACCGGGACCAGATCCACTGGCCCATGCAACCAAACGGATTCCCGTGCCCTGATCCCTTCGTCCCGATACTTCCTCATCCAGCTTTTCGGAGGGTAAAAATCGCCTGTCCCGAAATATTTCTATCTTATGTGCCTATGTTTGACATGTCATATCTCCGTGACCATGACTTCGATTTATGCATACGATATATCAAAATCTTCGCCTCGCGATGCTCCTCATGTTAGTGTCATCTACATGCATGTTACTGTCCATTATGATGCCATTATCATTATTGCAAGAGTGCTATATGATGTTAGCTGTTGGTTCTTAACAGAACTTGTTGATTGTCATTTTTGTTGCATTTTGTGTGTGCATCCTATGGGCATGATGTATACATGTTTTATGAGCTCTATCATGCCATCTTTACAGAGGAACAATCCATATATTTTTGTGAGTCTTTTAGCGAGTGCATCAAGCTCGTGAAGTAGGGTACTTCCTGTTACCGTTTTGTTAGGCTGAATCTGTCATATCATGATGCTATTTGATTGGTGCTACCATCACATCCATGCATAATCTGGCGACACTCCTTTAGTAATCTAGCTTGTCATTTCTTTGATCTACTTTTGCTAAATATTATTCCTGGCAGATTGTTAACATGATGTTCAGTTTTGCGATGTGTTTTGCTAGTGATACATGCATCCTATGAACTTTATATTGCCACGCTTAGCTTCTTTAACATGTCCACTTCATGTTGGTTACCTTGTTATGCCGCGAAATGCTCTGTTTTTCTTCCAAGTATGAAACTGTTCGTATAACTTGCCATGTTTGCATGGGTGCCACATCATTTTCTATGCACATTTGGTTAAAGCTCAGTAAGGGAGTTTTGTTCTATGTCCTTAGTAATAGCATACCATGTCTTTGTTTGCCATGATATGTTCATGTAGCTTGTTGTTTCCTAGCTCTAAACATTGCTATCTGCTGCTGTTTATGCCATGTTAGTATTTTCTCTAAGTCTGTGAATCTGTTATCAATTGCACTTTTGCCATGCTGTTTTGAGCTTGCTCTAGTGAGAACTAGCAGGAGCTCAGTGTTCATGATTTGTACAGCTTCACCTTTAATTTCATTTCGTATACTTTGTTGCTATGTTGGAGTGTTGTAGCATAGTTTGATGATGCATTCGAAGTTCTATGATGTTGTTAATCGCAATTTTCCATGCCATTTGCAAACTGTGCATCCGTTTCCGGTGATCCTTATATCGATTGAAATCACTTCATCTTTCCAGCGGTATACTTGGTTTGCCAAGTTGATTCCTTGATCATCCTTTCCCTTCCGGAGTTCTCATATGCATTGCACATCATAGCTTGCATCCGATGCCATGTATTGAATCATGTTGCTTGCGCATTGCACTGTGATTGATTGTTGTTCCATTGCTTTTGTTCTTGCTTTGGGTAGAGCCGAGAGACGAGTTCGTGAACGAGGAACCTGTTGAGTACGCTAACGAGGAGCAAGCTTTCTACAACTTTGAGACCTTTGCAGGCAAGATGACCATTACCCTCAATATCACTTCTATCTTTGCTTACTAGTTATTCGCTCTATCACTATGTTGCGCTACCTACCACTTGTTTATCATGCCTCCCATGTTGCCATTCCAAGCCTCTAACCATCCTTCCTAGCAAACCGTTGTTTGGCTAAGTTACTGCTTTTGCTCAGCCCTTCTTATAGTGTTGCTAGTTGTAGGTGAACTTGAAGATTGCTCCATGTTGGAACATGATGATTTTGGGATATCACAATATCTCTTAGTTAATTAATGCATCTATATACTTGGTAAAGGGTGGAAGGCTCGAACTTATGCTTGGTGTTTTGTTCCACTCTTGCCGCCCTGGTTTCCGTCATACCGGTGTTATGTTCATTGATTTTGCGTTCCTTGTGCGATTGGGGTTATGGGACCCCCTTGACAGTTCGCTTTGAATAAAACTCCTCCAGCAAGGCCCAACCTTGGTTTTACATTTTCTAACAACCTAAGCCTTTTTCCCTTGGGTTTCCGGAGCCTAAGGGTCATCTTTATTTACCCCCCCCCCACCCCGGGCCAGTGTTCCTCCGAGTGTTGGTCCAACCTGGGCGATGTCCGGCGCCCCTTGGGCAACCAGGGTCTATGCCAACCCGACGTCTGGCCCATCCGGTGTGCCCTGAGAACGAGATAAGTGCGACTCCTATCGGGATTTGTCGGCACATCAGGCGGTCTTGCTGGACTTGTTTTACCATTGTCGAAATGTCTTGTAACCGGGATTCCGAGACTGATCGGGTTTTTCCAAGAGAAGGAATATCCTTCATTGATCGTGAGAGGTTGTGATGGGATAAGTTGGGACACCCCTGCAGGGTATAAACTTTCGAAAGCCGTGCCAGCGGTTATGTGGCAGGTGGGAATTTGTTAATGTCCTGTTGTAGAGAAATTGACACCTGACTTAATTAAAATGCATCAACCACGTGTGTAGCCGTGATGGTCTCTTTTCGGCGGAGTCCAGGAAGTGAACACGGTTTTGGGTTATGTTTGAACGTAAGTAGTGTCAGGATCACTTCTAGCTTTGCGTTGCTTCTCTTCTCGCTCTTATTTGCGTACGTTAGCCACCATATTTTCTTAGTGCTTGCTGCAACTCCACCTCGTTACCCCATCCTACCCATAAGCTTAAAAAGTCTTGATCTCGCGGGTTTTGAGATTGCTGAGTCCTCGTGACTCACAAATACTACCAAAATAGTTGCAGTGCCAATGATACCAGTGCAGGTGACGCAACCGAG
Organism: Aegilops longissima; assembly: GCA_021605205.1. NCBI lineage: Eukaryota > Viridiplantae > Streptophyta > Magnoliopsida > Poales > Poaceae > Aegilops > Aegilops longissima. Next base: position 270,818,365 of record CM038677.1, read on the forward strand.
CTCAAGTGGGAGTTCTACAAGGACCTTGGTCATTACTATGTTTCGTTTCCTGATGATCAGTAGTGGAGCCCAGTTGGGACGATCGGGGATCTAGCGTTTGGGGTTATCTTCTTTTCATTTGGATGTGACCGTAGTCGGACTATGTGTGTACTCTGAATGATGTATGTTTACTTAATGTTTTGTGTGAAGTGGCGATTGTAAGCCAACTCTTTATCCCATTCTTGTTCATTACATGGGATTGTGTGAAGATGACCCTTCTTGCGACAAAACCACCATGCGGTTATGCCTCTAAGTCGTGCCTCGACACGTGGGAGATATAGCCGCATCGTGGGTGTTACAGCTAGGCCGTGAGATCGTTGCGCGAGCGAACCAGGGAGAGAGAGTCCTTCGTGCGCACCCCAGAGTTTGAACCTCAAGGGTTTGCCGGAACCCGGAATCCGACAAGATGGCATTGCAAAATTCACATATATGGTAATTAGACACTAAACAAGTGGCATTCACACAAAGAATGTCTAAACTAAGCAAATGACATGCCAATGCAAGACACCATATGAGCAATATAACCCTGCCAAGTTAGCGCATGCACCTCGGGGGAAATAGGACTGATCATATGTCTCTGAATCCTCCTCTGAGGAGCTATACGTAACTAGTAAGACATGTGCTTCGTCAGATAGCATTGTCTGCTATGAAGACCTTGTTTTCACTCTAATATCTACTCCACAACTTTATTATTCTAGACACGTGTTGGGCCTCCAATCGCAGTGTTTTGTAGGATAGTAGCAATTTTCCCTCAAGTGGATGACCTAAGGTTTATGAATCCGTGAGAGGTGTAGGATGAAGATAACCTCTCTCAAACGACCCTGCAACCAAATACAAGAAATCTCTTGTGTCCCCAACACACCCAATACAATGGCAAATTGTATAGGTGCACTAGTTCGGCGAAGAGATGATGATAAAAGTGTAATAATGATGGTACACAGCAAGGTAGCAATTAGTAAACGGGCGCAAAAACGGTGTTGCAATGCTTGAAAACAAGGCCTAGGGTCCGTACTTTCGCTAGTGCAATCTCTCAACAATGCTAATATAGTTGGATCATATGATTATCCCTCAAAGTGCAATAAAGAATCACTCCCGAGTTCCTATTAGCGGAGAACAAAAGATAGAAATATTTTATAGGGTACGAACCCACCTCAAAGCTATTCTTTTCGTTCGATCTATCCTAGAGTTCATACTAAAATAACGCAAGCTATTCTTTCCGATCGATCTACTCAAGAATTCGTACTAGAATAACACCAAAGCAAATTCATATTCATAATACTCAATCCACACAAAGAACTACAAAGGGACCCCCAAAGCTTCTATCGGAGAAAAGATAATAAAAACGTGCATCAACCCCTATGCATAGATTACCCCAATACCACCGTGGGAATCCGCGAGTTGAATGCCAAGACACATATTAAGTGAATCAATATGATACCCCAATTGTCACCTCAAGTATTCATACCGCAAGACATACATCATGTGTTCTCATCTCTGAATATTCAATCCGACAAGACAAAACTTCAAATGGTAAAGACTCAATTCATCACAACAAGAGTATAGAGGGGTGAAACATCATATGATCCATCTATATTAAGAAATCCCATGATATAGATCACGAGAGAGAGAGAGAGAGAGAGAGAGATTAAACACATAGCTACTGGTACAAACCCTCAGCCCCGAGGGTGGACTACTCCCTCCTCATCATGGGGACCACTGGGATGATGAAGATGGCCACCGGAGATGATTACCCCCTCCGGCAGGGTGCCGGAACATGTCTAGATTGGTTTTCAGTGGCTACGGAGCCCTGCGGTGGCGGAACTTTTGATCTAGGTTAACCCAAATGGGTTTCAGAATATTTGAGAATTTATAGTGCAAAGAGGGGGTGCGGGAGGCCACAGAGGTGGGCACAACCCACCTGGGCGCGCCAGGGGGCCCTGGCATGCCCTGGTGGGTTGTGCCCCCCTCGGGGCGCCCCCAGGTGCTGCTCCGGCCCAATGGGTGTCTCCTAGCCCATAAAAAATCTCTGTGGAGTTTCGTGGTGATTGGACTCCGTTTGATATTGATTTCCTGCGATGTAAAAAACAAGCAAAAAACAACAACTGGCACTGGGTCAATAGGTTAGTCCCCAAAAATGATATAAAGTTGCTATAAAATGATTGTAAAACACCCCGGAATGATGAACTAACAACATGCATACTTCATAAATTATAGATACGTTGGAGACGTATCAGCATCCCAAGCTTAATTCCTACTCGTCCTCGAGTAGGTAAATGATAAAATAAATAATTTATGAAGTGTGAATGCTAGCAAAGTGCATAAGTTTGATCAATGATAATTTTAATCACTTTTCCTAGCATCATAACAACAATTCTTTCTTATAAAACTTCTCATGTTATAGTAGCAACCAATTCACATGTTAAGGTTCAAACAATAAAATCTCTTGAAACTCAACAACCTATGTTCTAAGTCACCAAGCAATTACAATTCAACTTATTCAACATAGTTTAAGTAAGAGCTCCACATACTCAACCATCATATAGTCTTCTATGATTGCTAACACTCACCGCATACACATGAGCAAAACGTTTCAACCGGACACATAGAAAGATAGGGGCTTATTGTTTTGCCTCCAACGTATTCACCTCAAGGGTGATGTCAACAATAATAACTCGTGCTACCCATATTCAACTGGACATATGTGCCTAGATCTTTCCTCACCACATGATGCTTGCCAAAGGAGAAAAATAAAAAGGAACAGAGAGAAAAACTTTGACTCTTTGCATAAAAGTAAATACTGAAATGTAAAAGATAGGCCCTTCACAGAGGGAAGCAGAGGTTTCCCTGCGCTTATTTGTTACTGAAGTAATTGAGAGAAAAACTTTGACTCTTTACATAAAATTAAATATTGAAGTATTTTATTCAAACAGAAAGGAAAACAAAATAAAATTACATTCTAAGAATAGTAAACATCATGTGAAGAAGCAAAAACTTAGGCTCAACCGATACTAACCGATAATTCTTGATGAAGAAAGGTGGGATGCCTACCGGGGCATCCCCAACCTTAGATGCTTGATACTTCTTGAAATATTATCTTGGGGTGCCTTGGGAATCCCCAAGCTTGAGCTCTTGTGTCTCCTTAATTCCTCTCATATCAAGGTTTTCCTAAATCTCAAAAGCTTCATCCACACAAAACTCAACAAGAACTCATGAGATAAGTTAGTATAAACTAATGCAAAAACCTTATCAATCTCTACTGTAGAAAATCAATAAAATTATTATTCAACATTGCATACTAAATGCCTCTGCATATTTAATACTCGTATCGTCAAACAGAATCATTAAACAAGAAAAATATGCAAACAATGCAAATATAACAGCAATCTGCCAAAACAGTACAGTCTGTAAAGAACGCCAGAGTATCAATACTTATTCAACTCCAAACATTATGAAATTATACCACACTGCAGAAAATTTATCAGATCTTATTATGAAAAAAATTTCAACATTTTATCACCTTCTGACTTTCCTCGGAAATTCTTGCAACATCGATAAACTTTCTATTTTCAAACAGCAACATGTATACTTGCAAGATAAGCGTGTCAAAGGCTATCAATGCCACTTCTATTGAAATAAAAGATGAAAAACATTATTATAAATAACAACAAGAAAATTCTTAAAAAAATAAAATGACGCTCCAAGTAAAAATCATATCATTTGACAAATAAAAACATAGCTCCAAGTGAGGTTACCGATAATGTTGGAGACGAAAGAGGGGATGCCTTCCGGGGCATCCCCAAGCTTAGTTGCTTGGATATTCCTTGAATATTAACTTGGGGTGCCTTGGGCATACCCAAGCTTAGGGTCTTGTCACTCCTTATTCTCCTCATATCGACATCTCACCCAAAACTTGAAAACTTCCATCACACAAAACTTAACGGAACTTTGTAGTATGATAAAGAGCAAACCATTTCACTTTTGGTACTGTCAAAGACAAGATTCATAATTTTTATCACACAATGACTAATGTAGAATATCATTTCCACAATTTATATTGAGAAATATAAGCCATAGAAACTAGAAAACAAGCAAACTATGCATTGAAAACAGAATCTGTCAAAAACAGAATAGTCTGTAGTAATCTGTACTCAAACCATACTTCTTCTACTCAAAAAATTATGAACAAATTGTAACCACGTGAGAAATTTGTATATTAAACTTGTGCAAAAATAATCAACTCAAAAGCACTCTTCTGTTAAAAATGTGACTTATTTTCGTGAGTGCAAAAGTTTCTGTTTTTCAGCAGGGTCAAATCAACTATCACCCAACATGATCCCAAAGGCTTTAATTTGCACTTCATTGAATCAAAATTAATAAAACATGATTACTACAGTAGCTTAATCATGTTAACACATAAAAACAGTAGGTAAAAGTGTTGGTTTGTCTCCCAACAAGTGCTTTTCTTTAATGCCTTTTAAGCTAGACATGATGGTTTCAATGATGCTCGCATAAAAGATAAGAATTGAAGCATAAAGAGAGCACCAAGAATCACATGACAAGCACATTTAAGTCTAACCCACTTCCTATGCATAGGAATTTTGTGGGCAAACAACTTATGGGAAAAAGAATCAACTAGCATAGGAAGGCAAAACAGGCATAACTTCAACATTTTCAACAGATAGAGAGGAAACTTGATATTATTGCAATATGTAAAAGCGTATGTTCCTTTCTCATAATAATTTTCAGTAGCATCATGAATAAATTCAACAATATAACTATCACATAAAGCATTATTTTCATAATTCACAAGCATAGAAATTTTATTACTCTCCACATAAGCAAATTTATTCTCATGAATATTAGTGGGAGCAAACTCAACAAAATAACTATCATGGGATTGAAAATTAAAATCATGATGACAAGTTTCATGGTTATCATTATTCTTTATAGCATACATGTCATCACCATAATCATACTCATACTGTAAATCTGTCATCTAGTACTAAACAAATTGGTCTCTGCTAAACAATGAACTGGTGTAGTGTGCTAGCCCTTTGTTGCCCTGGCTTAGCAACGACAGCCAGAGCTTCTGAGCCTGCTTGATTATGATCTATGCAGATAGATTCATAATTTGAGAAATTATAATAGTACTAACTACTAAGATCAAACTTGGGGAATATGACATTTCATGAAGACAATCACTGGACACAAAGTACACAACTGACCACACAAAGAACAAACGAACTTGATGCAGGCCCTCTTACTTCTACCTACTGGATAGCAGCCAGTCTTGCAGTCATATAAACCAGGAGACAACTACTTACTATATGTAACCCACAATGCTGTCTCTCACAATGACTGTACTCCATGAGAGGCTGGGCTTGCTGTTTTCATTGTAAAGTAATCCCACTGCCAAAAGCTAGCTGATTAATTTATCAAGAGGCAATCATGTAAATCAATTTGAAGAGTATACCTTTGTTAAATCTTATACTGCTACTTATAGAAGAGTTTTATGGATGACTATTCTAGTTTTAGGTTGTTTTGTTAAACATTTTCCCAGCATGTCATTTGGTGTCTGCCAAACTTGCGTAAATATGTAATTGGCTATTAGCCACTATTATAATTTGGCAGCTCTAAACTGTATGTAGTATGCTTTCTGTGGAGTTTTTTTTTCCAATTTTGGCCACTATTAATGTTTAATACTTCCTACAAAACACATGATCAAAATAAAATGACTCGATTCACTATAAAAATTGCCTTTCCTCAATAATGCCATTTTTTTATTTTTACTAGCATGTTACCCTTTAAACAGTGGTGAAATTATTGCTTGATACTTATAGAGTAGTATAAAAGACATTTTGGACCAAAACAAGTTTCTGGTATAGTTAGAAGACGCCTGACCCATTGCTTGAGCCTTGTATTGCAAGTTGATGAAATTCGATTTGTTAGTGACTAGCTAGCTCATTCATTTCTAAAAAGCATGCCATGAGCTAGAACCCATACATCTATGCTATCTTACTCCATGAGCCTCTACGCAGACCAAATGTAGCCAAAAACAAGACATCTATGCTATCTCACATCTAAGGTGTGCTACTGGACCACAGATTACCTATTCTCTGGTTCAATTGTTGGTTCTATCTAATAATGATGAGGGTTCTACTTTGGGGCTTTTTGATTCCAAGCAAACCTAGCTGATGTTTATCAAGAGGCTAAACATTCATCTAGTTTTGCTATGAACTGCTGCTAATGTATGATTTTTTCCTATGAATTTGCTATGTGGTGCTGCTTATATATGCTAGAATAATTTTGATATGGATGTGCTGATTGTGTCAAGTAGTAGTACAAGGTTGTTGCCCTTTGGATGCTACCATTGTATTTACATAGAGGAAATATTGATGGCCTACCTGTCCTGCATATTGTGCTTTGGATGTGCTTTGGCCTAATTATTCACAGCAATATATATACTATGGTAATACTAGTGTAGGCTTGTATACTTGTATAGTTTCAGATGTCTCTTGTTCTACCTCATTGACTTTGTGCCATGGCCACATTGGTTTTCTGTTTGGCCTCAGTTTGGCCTGACAAATGATGGTCTACTAGCTGGTCTACTAGCTGGCAAGATGCTTTGGCAGAAGTTTGGAACTATTATGCAGTGTTGGTTGTTAGTCTGATATGAATCTAGAAGTGTTGATATTCCTTGGTATATATATGTTGTGTTCAGTTTTGGCAGGAGTTCAGAACTGTTAGGCAAAGGTCATGTCTCCGACCATCGTGTCGTGATGATTTTGCAGGTACCCCGAGAGGCCCTTGAGTTTGCTGGAATGTCGATTAACTTCCGTTCCGGCAAATTCGGGTACTCCATATGTCCTATTTTCAGCAAAGGTCATGCTGATATTTTCCGCGAATTTTAGCATGACTTTGCTAAAAATAGGACATATGGGGTACTTGTGACTAATACATGGGCCGGGGTATTTTAGTACTTAATTAAGTAGGATCAACTGCCCCTTTATTCTTGCTGCATTAAACCATAGGTGGCAATAGAGCCAAGTGATTAGGCCCAACTTAGAATTCTCCTTCCCAGCTTAGCTTTTAGGATGCCTCGGTGTCGACAAACCATAAACTATAAAACCTTGGCTTTTAGGGTGCCTCGGTGTCGATAAAAACCTAAATGATGAAAGCTTAGGCTTTTAGGGTGCCTCGGCGTCGACAAACCCTAAATGATAAAAGCTTAGCTTTTAGGATGCCTCGGTGTCAACAAACCCTAAATGATGAGACCATGATCTTGTTCCTTGACAATAACCAACTTTTTGACCAAACTTTTTTCCTATTTAGAGCGAACCATGGCCCACAACGATGAGGCCGGCAGTTCGGGCAAGCAATTTTGGGAGCTGTCCCAGGAGATGGAGGAAGAACCTCACCGCTATGAGGATGCCACGGAAGATACCGATCCTAACTACACAACCCCTAGTGGCGTCGGGGATGACACCACTGATGGTGCCGCCGAGGATGCCACCACTGAAGATGGCAGCGCACACACAGATGGCAGCCAACCGAAGAGGCAATGGAAGGACCGGCGCCCGAACGTGCTCGGCACCGTCAAGGAGGAATTTACTGAAGTGAACTCCGACAGGCATCCAACGGCGCCCAAAGAATTAGTCAAGGGGTACTCGGTTCAGCTCGGGTGCATTCTCCGGAGCACCATCTCGATCAACACCGAGAACCTAAGGCATAAGGACCGAGGGAATTTGTGCAGCCTCCTCTTCACGAAGGTGCATGAACGATACAAGTTCCCCGCTGACTTTGCAAACACACACCTCTCAGGGAATAAAGTGAACAGTGCCGCCCTCACGAGGATGAGCACAGCCCTGACTACTTGGAGAAGCGCAGTGAAGAGAATGATTGACAAAGATGATAGTTATGAGAAGATCAAGGGAAAAAATCCTTCGATCAACGAAGATGACTACAAGGAGTTCAAGACCAAGTGCGAGAGCAGCGCAACCGTGGAATCAAGTCAGTGGCGGAAAGAAATGCGGGAGTTGAACTTAGGGGTCCACCAACTCGGTCCCGGCGGTTACAGAGTGGCAGAGCCTATATGGGACAAGGAGGACGCGGAGCATTCCTAGCAAGGCCTACCGCCCCGCTTCGAGAAATACCATGACAAGCAGACCAGGAAGTATGTCAGGGCCCAGTACAAGGAGGACCCAGTAACAAAGGAGCTTACCACGGATCCGAAGACCAAGGCACTTGAGCGTGTTCTGGTAAGGAATACACCCCCGCGTAATTAGCTCCGTATGGTTGCATTCTAATTAATGAAGCCAAATTTCTAAATGGTTCACATTCCTTCCGCAGGAGACTGAAAGCAGTAGCGTGGGGTCGTCTCAGAGCTCCCCTTGGGACAGCACTCTAAATAGGGCGTTGATCATAATGAAAAACAAGTATAAGCTCAGTAAGCCGTCGTCAGCTGGTCGTGTGGCCAGCAAAGGCTTGTCCATAAAATGGTCATCATACTATAACGCTGTTGGGTGAAAGGAGAGAAAGACCAGCTCGGAAAGCCAGTCGCGCGAGGTTCAAGAAGTCAAGGCACAAGTGGTGCGGATTCCGGAGATTGTCCAAGAGCAAGTGCAACAACAACTGGGAACGACGCACACCGCCATTGTGCCTACCTTGATTGAGGGGCTGCAGGCGTGGATTGCGAGCGGCCAACAGGGGCCGCCCCCGGTTCCCAGCTTCACGGCCGTATGGTGACGAATACTTCGGGCCTCCTTCTCAAAAATCCAACCCTGAAAAAGACGACCGCGATCTAGCTGGTACCGCTGAGAAACCCAATTGCAACAACCGTCGTCTGGCGTTCAGTTCTCAGGAGACGCCTCCAGCTTCCGCCTTCATCGAGCATCAGATAGCCGAGGTGCGAAATATTATCAGCCCCAACACACTCAAGAAGGCGGTCTGTGTCGGCGTTCTGGGAACGGGGGTCCCCAGACTTGCCTGCCTGCAACCTGCGGCGTGGCTCAAGTGGGGGCCCAGCACGGCCCAGCTTCATCAGCTGAAGCTCAAGACCTTCGCGAGGGGCCAAGCCTCACGGGGCGGACGACAGGAACCCACCTCAGGAGCAGCCTCGTCAGGCAGGCTCGCGAGGAGGCAGAGAGATCAAGGCGGGGTACCTCGCGAGGGTGCGCCATGACGCAAGCCATGACGATCAAGGCCAGGCGGGCGCCAGCCCGCGCAGTGTCCTCATTTCCCCTTTGGTGCAAAGGAGGCAAGCACAGGCCAAGGCATCAGGCAAAGGTTGCCGCTTCGGTGCAATAAAACCAAGACCAGCAGAACGGCAGGATGGAGGTCATTATGGAGCCCAGGACGGCGTCACCATCAGAGTCTTTGGCAGCCGAAGACCAACTTTAGTCAGGATAAGTGTACTAGATGTTCCCCTTCAAAATGGCCAACTGTTGGCGCCCTTCCCGCTCATTATTTGGGAAGAGGCCCAGGGCTTCCCTCTATAAATAGGGCTAGCCACCGCAGAGAGGAGAGAGGATCGATCTGATCGAGATCACACAGACAGAGAGAGAGGCGACTGAACTCACCCAAGTAGTTCATCGCACCAGCTCAAGAACAGCCCCTCGCGAGGCTGTTCTCCCTTTGTATTGTTCATCATCAGCCCCTGAGGCAATCCACCACACCACAAACTAGAGTAGGGTATTACACCACAACGGTGGCCCGAACTAGTATAAACCTTGTGTCTCTCGTGTTGTTCATCGTTCATAGTTTAGGTCCCTCGCAATCCATTGACGCACGTGAGCTGGTAGGGGAAGGATCTCCGCGCGCACCCCAGTGTTCGAACCTCAAGGGTCTGCCGGAACCCGAAATCCGACATTTGGCACGCCAGGTAGGGGTGCACCGGAATTCTTCCTCCGCCGCCTCGTGTTTCGTCGCCTCGTCAATCGATGTCCAACGACCCGACAGTCGACGCCGACCGTTGGGCGGCCTGTCCCTCCCACACTGTGCCGCCAGCCCAGGGCGACCTCAACCTTGCACCTCAGGCAGCCCGCGCTCCGCAAGGCACTGCGGGGCGCGGGCGACGCGGCCAGACGCCGCCTGCCCTCACGCCGCAGCAGGTGCGATCAGCGGCCAAAGCCTCAAGCCACGCCGCGCCCACGGCGCCGCACACCCGACGGGAGCAGGCGAACTCCAGGGCCGCGCTCACTGTAGCCCGAGAACTGCTACGATGCCGGCTTCTAGAGGGTGGCCGAGCTCTTGGACGTCGCCGCCTCGGGAGCACCTCCTTTCTGCGTCAGGCTACCACCTCAGGCCCAGAGCGCCCCGTATGGCGTCCCCATGCGCGCCCATGCAACCTCAAGCGGGCTCCAGGGCCTACTCGATGTCAACCAAGTCAGCAGCACCAGGCGGCAAGCCGCGCAGACCCCATCTCCGGCCAGCGAAAGAGCGCACGCCATGACCTTCGGCCTCGGCGGACCACCGCGCCACCACTCTCAAGACGACGCTCCATGCCGGACTGCATGGCATGTGGGGCACTACAGTGAGGCCTATGGGGTGGCGTCCCCGGAAGCTTATGTGACCCGCATGATGGATCAAGAGTGCGCACGGGAAGAAGACCATGGCTCGATCCTTGGGCCAAGCTGGGGCGAGGAGACACCGCAAGCAGAGCTCTTTCAGGAACCCCAAGAGGGCCTCGGCGACCGTGGCGGCGGCAGCAACTATCTGGTACCGTTAATTCCTCAGGATCAAGCTTATGCTAACCATGTGCCACAGGAGGAACGGGTCGCTGCAACCGGCAGCTGCCCCAACTCCGCAGCCTCTTAGCCCTCAGGAGGAGGGCATTGGGGGCTGCACGAAAGGGGGCGAGATCCGGGGTCATCCCCACGGCGCTCGACACAAGATGTTCTCCGGAGGTAGGCCCTCTGCCGGGGAGGTGCCTCAGGGCCTGCCCCCGGCAGAGGACCCGTGGTCATCGGGGGAACCGTTGGCGACCGCTCTACCCCATTGGCGTCGTCCTTGGTCTCCGGCCACCGTCAGTGGTGGCTGAGTGTGGCGCAAGGTGGGGCCCTCGTCTGGCGATATGAAGCAAGGCCGGTACCTGTGAAGAAGGCCCAGTGCATGTGAAGCTCGCCGCCCCATGACACTCACATGTAATAATGAGTGGGGCTGTACACGCCCCGGAGTCTCAGGAGCGCTTCTTCTGCTGACGAGTTTCTTCGATTTGAATTTAAGTTGGATTTGAATTCGAGCCTTGCGTGCGTTTGGGGAAGGGGTGTTTCGTCTCGTTCGAGCAATCTCTCGTGTTCTAGTTTCGGCTTTGCATCTAAAGCTAGCGTCAGCTGCCCCACCCCCCTCGCGAGCCCCTCGCGAGCCAGGCCGGGCCAATCGCGTCCACAGCTCGGACAGCCATCGCCACCCCCTCTCCAAAGGTTCTTACCGCAGGATCAGTGGGTCCACCCAGGAGACACACGTGGCGCTACGGCCCCCGCAGCCCCGCTCGTTGCTCGCCAGGGCTAAAAGGTAAATGAGCCAGCCGACCCACCACCAGGCCAGCTGTTAAGTTCACACACGACACTAAGATTACCGAGACATCTATCGCAAATCTTTACATGAGGGGCTCCCCCTCCCAAAATGCTCTCACAGTCTTTAGGGCCGAGCCCGAATCTTTCTGTACAGGATAAACAACGGTGGCAAAGAATCAGTCGGACATGTCGTTGCCGCGCCTCCTGGGTCACCTCCGGAGGCGTCGCTGGCGTTGCTAACTTCGTCACCATCACCCGCACCTCCACCAGCGCCGGGACTGTCCACCACGCCGTCTTCATCGGCGGCCACGGTCACGCCACCATCATCAGACGTGAAGGCCCTGACAAGGTCGTCCACGTGGCCATCCACCCACTGCGCCAGGTCGCCCCGGACGGCTATGGGCACCGGTGCGATGGCGGCATCGAAGTCGAAGTGGGGATCCCTGTCCCACAAATAACTGAAGACGCGGGAGAAAGCGTGCCCGAGCAAGGCTCGGCTCCTCTCCTCAACCAGCCAACGAGTTCTCTCAGCTCGGTTCTCTAGGAGCGTCACCACATCAGCGAAATACTGGAGGTTGCCAGCATAGTTGGTCTCGTGTGGCTCCTCAGCAGCGGCCTCGCAGATGTTCCCAAGGGCCGTGTTTGCCCTCTCCCTCAGCGTGCAGAGCATGGGGACGTGGTCGTGCTCCAGAACCCGCCTTCGGCGGATCTCGTCCTCATTCTGCCGAGCAATGGCCTTGGCGCCATCAACCCTTTGCCGAAGAAGAAGCAGTTCGGCGCGAGAGGAGGTCAGCTCCTCCTGCTTTGCGCGAAGGGCGGCTGCGGAAGCATCCGCACCCCGCGTCACTTCATCCAGCTTGGCCCTGAGGGCCGCGGTCCTGCCCTCAGCTTCGGCCCTGACCAACTCCAGCTTCAGCTCACACTGGCGCTCAAGGCCAGAGCGAGCTTCCGCTACGCGGCGGTTGACCTCTTCTTGGGCTCGGGCCTCGCGCGCGGCGACTTCGTCCTCCGCCCGAGCCACCAGGCACTCCCTCGTCTCCAACCGCTCGAGATCGTGGTTGCAATCGGCGGCCTCCAGCAGCAGCGATTCCTCACGCTTCTGAAGCTCCGCCTGGTCGACGAAGCCCCCTTCAATGACGCAAGAGCAGCCTGGCGCAATTCCACCTGCTCCTCCAGAGAGTTGCTCCAGGCTTGGAGCTCCCACGCACGCACCTCCGCGTCCTGGCGCCGCTGATCTGCCTCTCGAGCCTCCTCGACGGCTCGGGAGCAAGCCTCTCGCGAGGCCGCCAGCGACGCCTCAGCCTTCTCGTTGTCAAGGTCACGCTGATGACACGCGAGGGCCACGGCCACCTTCAGCTTGCGCCTCTCCTCGGCAAGGCGCAGACCTTCTGCCTCAAGACGCGCATCTTCGCTGGCAAGCTCCACCCCGAGCCGGTTCACCGCGGCCGTCGCCCCTTGAAGAAGCTCTTGACGAAGGGAACGGCGTTCGCGAGCATGTCTGAGCACGTCCTCCGCGTCCTCCTCAGCTGCGGGAGTATGTGGGGGGCCCGGAGGCGACGCGCCTCCTCCAGCAGGGCAGGGGGCTGGCGCCCCAACAATCACTGGACAGGCCACTCCTGGAGCAAGGTCTGGCGCCGGCCCGTCCCCAGAACAGGGGCTCAAGATCGACCTCAACCAATCGCCGTCCATGACCAAGGAAGGAGCACGGTGCAAACTGGCTGTGCCCCGGAGGAACTCATGAAGGGGGGACAGTAGGTGCACCGGCCCTGGACACTCAGCCGAACGGATCACCTCCCTGACCGGATGAGCGATGAGGGCGCTGCCTGAGCCCGACGCACCAAGGACCGGCAATGAGGATGAGGCCTGGGGAGATGGCTCCTTGGCCGTCTCCGCGAATTCGGCGGGAAGGGCCCTGAAAGGTCACGATCAGCAGCAAGAACCAAGAAGTAGAGGAGCATGGAGAGAAGAGGACTTAGTCGTCCGTGGCGAAGTACTTCCTGCACTTCAGCAAGCGGGAAGGGCGATCGACACCACCCGGGGCCTCCTTCCTCTTGCGGAGGGTCGTGAAGTCCACGCGGAATCGGCCTAAGAGCTCAGCGCAGGGGTCGGTTCGTGGCATGGAGGAGGCGGTAAGATGATCAGCGCCGGCGGAATCAGCCTGGGGGACGCCCCCAGGTGCCACCTCATGAGGAGCGGCCGGGGCCTCGGGAGCCCCAGCCTTGGGAGCCTCAGCCTTGGGAGCCCCAGCCTTTGGAGCCAGAGGCCGCGACCCCTCACCTGTCACCATTCCGGAACGAGCTATGGGAGATGCCGCCCTTGGGGCTCCGCGCGGCGTCCCCACCTCCACGATATCTCCTTCAACTTCTGACAGCTCTCGTCTCCCTGCTTCATCACCCGGGACAGAGCCACGTTGGGCAACTACAAGAGCTGCCATCACAACTGGGTTCTCGCGAGGCCCCTTGAGGCCAACCGGGCGCAGCCCCCACTCGTCGAAGCTGGGCATCTGCCTCACGAAATCGGCCCGGCCCGAACAGAGATACAAGAGGGCGCCATCTCATCGAAGCCTACCTGGGGACCGGGACCTGTCAGCGCAGAGCATCAAGCCCTCGTGAGGAAAGAAAGGGGAGCTGAGCTGGGACAGAACGAGCATCTCGCACCAATTCATCATAAGGACATAATATTCACAAAACATGTCCAGCGCCTTACATACCCCCGCGGGGTGCTACTTTGATTCTTTGCAGGAAATAAAATGTGCTAATCCTAAGGAACGCCTACTACGCAAGCCTCCGCAGGAGACGCCATCATCAACAGTGGGCCGCTGGGCACCGGCGCCAACCCCATCCATATCATCGGCGCTGGTAGCCTGAAGCGCCAGCCTGGCTCCGGGCGCGACGCGAGCTCGGGGGCTCGTAGCTGTCGTCGCTTGTCTCCAGAGTTGCCAGAAGCTCGGTGGAGGCGCTGGACCCCCCGGTCCCGTCACTGCTGCTCGAGGAGCTGCCGAGGGGGCGACCGGTGGGCCTAGTTCTCGCGACAACGACGCCCACGACCAATCAATCACCACACGGCACCCAAGGCCGCGGGCTGTTGGGGCCCGCGGTGCTTCGCACTTGCCCCTTCGCTTCCCTGCTAAGCCAAGTCTGGGCGCGCCTTGGGCCCGGGGGCTACTGTCGGTGTTTTGGGAACAGGGGTCCCCAGACTTGCCTGCCTGCGGCCTGCGGCGTGGCTCAAGTGGGGGCCCAGCACGACCAAGCTTCATCAGCTCAAGCTCAAGACCCTCGCGACGGGCCAAGCCTCGCGGGGCGGACGACAGGAACCCGCCTCAGGAGCAGCCTCGTCAGGTAGGCTCACGAGGAGGCGGAGAGATCAAAGTGGGGTACCTCGCGAGGGTGCCCCAAGACGCAAGCCATGACGATCAAGGCCAGGCGGGCGCCAGCCCATGCAGTGTCCTCCCCTTTGGTGCAAAGGAGGCAAGCACAGGCCAAGGCATTAGGCAAAGGTTGCCGCTTCGGTGCAACAAGACCAAGACCAGCAGAACGGCAGGATGGAGGTCATCATGGAGCCCAGGACGGCGTCACCATCAGAGTCTTTGGCAGCCGAAGACCAACTTTAGTCAGGATAAGTGTACTAGATGTTCCCCTTCAAAATGGCCAACTGTTGGCGCCCTTCCCGCTCATTATTTGGGAAGAGGCCTAGGGCCTCCCTCTATAAATAGGGCTAGCCACCGCAGAGAGGAGAGAGGATCGATCTGATCGAGATCACATAGACAGAGAGAGAGTCGACTGAACTCACCCAAGTAGTTCATTGCACCAGTTCAAGAACAGCCCGTCGCGAGGCTGTTCTCCCTTTGTATTGTTCATCATCAGCCCCTGAGGCAATCCACCACACCACAAACTAGAGTAGGGTATTACACCACAACGGTGGCCCGAACTAGTATAAACCTTGTGTCTCTCGTGTTGTTCATCGTTCATAGTTTAGGTTCCTCGCAATCCATCGATGCACGCGAGCTGGTAGGGGAAGGATCTCCGCGCGCACCCCAGTGTTTGAACCTCAAGGGGCTGCGGGAACCCGAAATCCGACAGTCTGTGAGCAGAACTCGATCTCATTACAGTAGAAGAAGAAGGGACGGAAAAGAAAAAAGTAACAAGGGTGCGAGCCAGCCGGCACCGAGTACGATCCGTGCTCAGGACGGTCCACCTTCACCTAAGGATATCTCGAGGAGGGTGCATGTGGTGGGTAGGCCGATGCTACCGACTAATCTGCGCAATGCTGCAACCGGTGCTATGCAGAGTCTGCATGACAGTGTTCTTTCTTTGGAGAAGCGGCGTCTCTCCGAGAATGATGTGGCATACTCAGTTTTCGTGGCCAAGGTGCCAGAGGGCAAGAGCTTTGTGGATAACACCATCGGGGGTACGATCGTCCTACGGTTTGATGACATCTTCGCTATGTTTAACCTTCATCCGCTGCACTATACCTTCGTTCGGCTATTTTCGCTGAGTATGGAGATGCGGATCATTAGAGACAAGACCCCGGACATCGTGATAGTCGACCCCTTCTACATGCGTGCCAAGATCTTGGGCAGAGCTGGGGACCGGCAACTCGCGAGTTCATACCTCGAAGGCATCATTCTGGCAAATCCAGATAAGGATAACTTCCTCGTGCCTTACTTTCCCAAGTAAGTCATCCCCTCACCGCCCCGTAACATATGATTTCTTAGATTACGATCGTCCTTTTTTTCTAACATTCTGTGTTTTGTGCAGTGACACACATTGCACACTCAACCTCTTAAGCCCGAAATATTCCATGGCCACATATTTCGACTCGGACCGTCAGTCGAAGAAAGACTACACAAATATCAAGAAAGTTCTAGATGATGTTCTCCCCGGCTACACCAGATCTGGAGGCACCTTCACCAGGCCAGTTCATAGGTACCGCAAGCATGTGTTCACCCACAATACGACGTTCCCCTGCATCAAGCAGCCGCCTGGAGGTCAGAAGGATGCCTACTACGCCCTCCATCACATGCGGGCGATCGTACGGGACCATAATCACCTTCTGCTACCAAATAATTTCAAAGATTGGGCCGCAAGCTTGTCGGCAATCCAGGACGCGGACATTAGACAAGAATCCTTTCGCATCCAGTCGGAGTTTGCGGAAATCATCCATTAAGATGTCCTTCGTACCTCGGGGCAGTTCTACCTCAGATATCAACCGTCCAACAGTGATATAGACACAACGCTACAAATGCAGGCTGACAACGCCGCGATTTCATTACTATCACGAGAGATGGCGGCTTCATCCACGCTCCGGTCCCTGAGTCGAGTCAAAAGTAGTGATGCTATGTGTAGTACTGAAATATCGATTAGCTCATGTTGTAATTAAACTTTAATGAACTTGTATGTCTCTTTGGTTTGGACAGTCGTTCGACTTAGATGTAATGGATGCTATTTATTAGTAGGACCATGAATCATGCTATTAATGTCTTGCTTTTCTCTTTCGATCCTTTTGTTGCATACTTATATATATGCTTATGTATTGTCTGTGAATTGCTACTAACGTTTTGTTTGGCCAGTGCATAGAGATACCGTCGTATGTCGTGTACAAGGGTAAGGTTCACGGAGTCTACGACGACTGGGAGGAGTGTCGGAGACAGGTTCACCGTTTCAGCGGTAACAGTTACAAAGGGTACACCACTAGGGCGGAGGCGGAATCTAGATACGTGCGCTATCTAGCGGGAGAGAGGATGGAGCAGAGGAGGAACCTGATGAAGACCAGTTTCATCGTGATGATGCTCATCGTGATGACCGCAGCTCTCTTCTATGTGATGGTAGTTTAGATGATCGATATCGACTTGTAATGTGAAGACAAACTCGCTACTCGCGGTCTCGAGACTTGTAATGTTCTATCTTTGTTCGGTCTTTTGAATTCGGAGACTAATATGATGAATTGTATTCGGAGACTAATCTTCTATTGTATTTGATGAATCTGCTGTTGCTGTGTGGTGCTGTCTATATTCTATCCAGTAATATATTTTGTAACCTGTGCAAAAATCAGAAAACAAAAAAATCCCTAATATTCATACTAGTGGCGCACCACCAACTAGTGCGCCATTAGTAAGCCAGAGCACACTAGTGGCGCATCATCAACTAGTGCGCCATTAGTAATCCAGAGCACATGGGTAAATATGGCCCCCTGGGAGGCATACATGCGTGGTGCGCCATTAGTATACCAGATACTAATGGCGCACCCGTGGTGTGCCATTAGTAAAAAATTCTAATGGCGTGATGCTAGTGGCGCACCTGTAGTGCGCCATTAGTAGCCAAAACATGTGCACCACTAGCAGGCCTTTTCCTAGTAGTGAATGCTCTTTTGCTTCACTTATATTTGTTAGAGCATGGGCATATCTTTTGTAGAAAGAATTGAACTCTCTTTCTTCACTTATATCTATTTAGAGAGATGACAGGAATTGGTCATTCACATTGTTAGTCATAAAATCCTACATAAAACTTGTAGATCACTGAATATGATATGTTTAATTCCTTGCAATAGTTTTGCGATATAAAGATGGTGATATTAGAGTCATGCTAGTGGGTAGTTGTGGATTGTAGAAATATTTGTGTTGAAGTTTGTGATTCCCGTATCATGCACGTATGGTGAACCGTTATGTAACGAAGTTGGAGCATGAGGTATTTATTGATTGTCTTCCTTATGAGTGGCGGTCGGGGACGAGCGATGGTCTTTTCCTACCAATCTATCCCCCTAGAGAATGCGCGTAGTACTTTGTTTCGATGACTAATAGATTTTTCAGTAAGTATGTGAGTTCTTTCTGACTAATGTTGAGTCCATGGATTATACACACTCTCACCCTTCCATCAATGCTAGCCTCTTCGGTAGCGTGCATTGCCCTTTCTCACCTTGAGAGTTGGTGCAAACTTCACCGGTGCATCAAAACCCCATGATACGACATGCTCTATCACACATAAGACTCCTTATATCTTCCTCAAAACAGCCACCATACCTACCTCTCATGGCATTTCCATCGCCATTCCGAGATATATTGCCATGCAACTTCCATCATCATAATATACATGACTTGAGCATTTATTGTCATATTGCTTTGCATGATCGTAAGATAGCTAGCATGATGTTTTCATGCCTTGTCCATTTTTTGATGTCATTGCTATGCTAGATCATTGCACATCCCGGTACACCACCGAAGGCATTCATATAGAGTCATACCTTTGTTCTAGTATTGAGTTGTAAGTAAATAAAAGTGTGATGATCATTATTAGAACATTGTCCCATGTGAGGTTTATCAAAATAAAAGTGGCCAAAGAAGCCCGAAAAATAAGAGAGAGGCCAAAGAAGCCTACAAAAAAAAACAAAAAAACAAAAAAACAAAAAAATGAGAGAAAAGAAAGAAGGGACAATGTTACTATCCTTTTACCACACTTTTGCTTCAGAGTAGCACCATGTTCTTCATATAGAGAGTCTCTTGAGTTATTACTTTCATATACTAGTGGGAGTTTTCATTATAGAACTTGGCTTGTATATTCCAACGATGGGCTTCCTCAAACGCCCTAGGTCTTTATGAGCAAGCAAGTTGGATGCACACCCACTTAGTTTCAGTTTGAGCTTTCATACACTTATAGCTCTAGTGCATCTGTTGCATGGCAATCCCCACTCCTCACATTGACATCAATTGATGGGCATCTCCATAGCCCGTTGATTAGCCGCGTCGATGTGAGACTTTCTCCTTTTTGACTTCTCCACACAACCTCCACCATCATATTCTATTCCACCTATAGTGCTATGTCCATGGATCATGCTCATGTATTGCGTGAAAGTTGAAAAGGTTTAAGAACATCAAAAGTATGAAACAATTGCTTGGCTTGTCATCGGGGTTGTGCATGATTTGAATATTTTGTGTGATGAAGATAGAGCATAGCGAGACTATATGATTTTGTAGGGATAACTTTCTTTGGCCATGTTATTTTGAAAATACATGATTGCTTTATTAGTATGCTTGAAGTATTTTTGTCTTAATGTCAAATGATGGACTATTGCTTTGAAACACTCGTGTCTTAATATTCATGCCATGATTAGATTACATGATCAAGATTATGCTAGGTAGCATTCCACATCAAAAATTATCTTTTTTATCATTTACCTACTCGAGGACGAGCATGAATTAAGCTTGGGGATGCTGATACGTCTTCGTCGTATCTATAATTTTTATTGTTCCATGCCAATATTATACAACTTTCATATACTTTTGGCAACTTTTTATACTATTTTTCGGACTAACATATTGATCCATTGCCCAGTGCTAGTTCCTATTTGTTGCATGTTTTTTGTTTCACAGAAAATCCATATCAAACGGAGTCCAAACGGGATAAAAACTAAGAGAGATTTTTTGGGAATTTATGTGAATTTTGGAAGTGGAATCAACGCGAAACGATGCCCGAGGGGCCCACGAGGGTGAGGGGGGCGCCCTGGGCCCTTGTGGCCACTCCGTAAGGCATTTGGTGCCCTTCTTCGTCGCAAGAATGCCAATATCCGGATAAAAAACGTGTCCAAATTTCAGCCCAATCGGAGTTACTGATCTCCCGGAATTTAAGAAACGGTGAAAGGGCAGAATCAGGGAATGCAGAAACAGAGAGAGACAGAGAGACATATCCAATCTCGGAGGGTCTCTCGCCCCTCCGCCGCCATGGAGGCCATGGACCAGAGGAGAAACCCTTCTCCCATCTAGGGAGAAGGTCAAGGAAGAATAATAAGAAGGGGGGCTCTCCCCCCTCTCTCCCAGTGGCGCCGGAACTCCGCCACGGCCATCACCGTCACCGCAATCTACACCAACACCTCTGTCATCTTCACCATCACCTTCCCCAATCTATCTACAGCGGTCCACTCTCCCGCAATCCACTGTACCCTCTACTTGAACATGGTGCTTTATGCTTCATATTATTATCCAATGATGTGTTACCATCCTGTGATGTCTGAGTAGATTTTCGTTGTCTTATCGGCAATTGGTGAATTGCTATGATTGGTTTAATTTGCTTGTGGTTATGTTGCTTTCCTTTGGTGCCCATCATATGAGCATGTCCATGGATCACACCATATGGTTAGTTGTATGTTGATAGGACTATGTATTGGAGGGCTAGAGTGACAGAAGCTTCAATCTAGCATAGAAATTGATGCATACGGGATTGAAGGGGGACCAATATATCTTAATGCTATGGTTGGGTTTTACTTAATGAACATTAGTAGTTGCGGATGCTTGCTAATAGTTCCAATCATAGGTGCATAGAATTCCAAGTCAGGGATGGCATGCTAGCAGTGGCCTCTCCCACATAAAACTTGCTATCGGTCTAGTAAAGTAGTCAATTGCTTAGGGACAATTTCGCAACTCCTACCACCACTTTTCCACACTCGCTATACTAACTTTATTGTGTCTTTATCTAAACAGCCCCTAACTTTTATTTACGCCCTCTTTATATTCTTGCAAACCTATCCAACAACACCTACAAAGTACTTCTAGTTTCATACTTGTTTTGGGTAAAGCGAACGTTAAGAGTGCGTAGAGTTGTATCGGTGGTCGATATAACTTGAGGGAATATTTGTTCTACCATTAGCTCCTCGTTGGGTTCGACACTCTTACTTATCGAAAGAGTCTACAATTGATCCCCTATACTTGTGGGTTATCAACGTCTGCATGAAATTTTATTGCCACGCAAGGCTCGTCTCTTTTGCTCTACATGTTCAGTACCATTGTGTACAATAACTGACATGCATAGTAATAAAACATAGTGAGATTATGTAAGGAGTGCATGCACAAATCCAGAGTAATGGTAGCAAACTGTGGATAGACCCAAAACCAATGACAGCAAGCAGATAATAGCTTCAGTTAAAAAATACAGATAATGGCTCCTTTAATGTTTGTTTCGACCCAACATGAAACTCATAGTAGACACCCGAGATTAACCAGATAGTAGATAGATAGTATTGATTGCTGCCCCAATATGTACCCCACAACCATTTAAAAACTCAACTTTGAGCATTAGTTTGGACATGACTTGGAGTCTAATCGATGAACAAGACGATAAAGTAGCATGGCATCATATTAAGTGAAGCATAATGTAAGCAGACAAGAAAGAGTCGACCTCCCTTGCGGACCTGTGTAGTCCTCAAGGTCATCTGCTCAGTTGATGTTGGTAATGTAGTTGTCGTGGCTGCCGGCGGCGGCGAAGAAGATGTGAGGCGGCGAAAGATAGTCTGGAGGATGGATCCCTGTTGTGGTGAACCCTTCGGTCGTTGGAGCAGCTGAGCTGGGTGGACCATAGTGCAGCAGGAGCGGGACAAACAACAAAAGGTTTTCTTTGACACATATCTGTAACAGAAGTAATTCTGTAAGGGCTTGTTTGAATTGGAGGATTCTAACAATGCAGGGATAGGAAATACATAGGAATAGGATAGGAATGCACATGGAAAAAAGAGAATTTAAAAATACAGGATTTCTGCCAATCCGGGTGTTTGGTTCACAAGAATTGGAAGATCACAGGAATGCAAAGAAGCATGGTGAGATTAAGTCAACCCACAAGAAAAGGTATGATTATAATGCTATTATGCTACTATCTCTTATTCTTGTGCTTCATGAATAGGAATTTGAAAAGGAGGACAAGTGGATATTAAAATTCCTACCATTTTTCTTTCAAGGAGACACTAAAGGAACAAATCCTGTAGTTTTCCTTTGCTCCATTCCTTTGAACCAAATGCATGAATTGTAGTACCATAGGAAACTTTCCAATTCCTATGTTTTTCCTTCACTTTTCCTTTCAAGCACTTGCAATTCTAGTAGGCGGGCTTGAACAGGGGAAAATCCTGCACTCCAAAAACTGTTTTTGTTCTACTTCTACTACTTAGGACCCAAGCCACTACCCTACTAGCTCAACTCCCAGGACCATCTACAAATGCACAACTCAAACACGCAGAAATAAATAATGATGGCGTTCAAGAGAGTCCATCACAGATAGCTAAGTTGCCTGGTACCTCACTGATTGGGATATAGTAGGAGAAACTAATCGTATTTCATGTTACTACTTGTGCTCATAGGACAATATATATAACATGTAGAGTAAAAAAGAGATGCAACAAGTGTACAACCTCTTTGGCAAAGCCGTGTCGATCTTAGCATGATTTGGTTGGTCGGTGAGGATGCTCCGACTGATGTGGCTATCGGAGGAGCGGAAGAAGATCTTAGGCGTCCCGAGATGGAGCTGAGGGTACTTCTCCGCTGTGATGGAGGGTTTCATCGTTGGAGCAGCTCCGGTGAGTTGTACGATGGCGAGGATAAAGCAGGACAAGAGAGACAATGTTAACCTGAGTGGAATTCTAATAGCGTCTCCAATAGATGATGTAAAATACATAACCACAAAGTTCTAGATGTAAAATACATCAGTCGCTCATCTCTGAACTTAACTATGGGAACTGAATCTAACTGTTGAAACTGAATTTTACTATCGAAACTGAATTTTGCTGTTGAAACTGAATTTTACTGTCAAAACTGAATGCACTAGTAGCAGAAAAGCAGTAGCAGCAGCAGCGTCCGGAGCAGCAGCGCGCGCGAGAGCCAGTGCAGCTAGTCGTGTAGCAGCATCTTAGGTAGCAGCTACAGGGGCTCGAGCGAGAGCAGGATCTGTTGCTCATGCAATAGCAGCACGGGCAAGAGTAGAGCAGCAACACAAAGCAAGAGCAAGAGAAAGAGCAGCAGTGTGAGCAAGAGCAAGAGCAGACCAGGCAGGGGACCGAGAGCAAGAGCAGAGCAGCAGCGCGAGCGAGAGCCAAAGCATCAGTAGCTCCTATTGATGTGGACGTTGCCGTCGAGGGAGCGACGCCGTGGAGGAAGTGGCTGGCGACACAACCATAGGACGGAGTCGCGCCATGTCGGCTCGGGACCGAGTGCCGGCAGCACCATGAGATCGAGTAAAGAAGAAAATGCAGCGATTAGTGTAGAACCTCTTTAGTGGCACCGATCAGGCCTCAGCTTCATCCGAGGAATCGGTGATGGTGCTGCTCTTCCGGTGGTGCAGGTGAAGACGACGCTGTGGCAATGGAGGTGGCACGAAAGACGAGGTGAATGTCGGGGAAGCTCCTTGGAGGTGGAGGACGGGGTGACTGAACCGGCGGGACGACGATATCGACGATGGATCCTCATCCGGTTCGGTGGATGAGGGACATCGAGATGTTGCTGTGGACGATGTCGTCGAGGAAGAGACTTCAGCTGTGTGGCAGACGGATGAGGGTGTGGGACTTCGTGGGTTTTCGGGGCCTCGATGTATGAATGGGGGGCGGAGGGGATGGGAGGGGGGATGTAACACCCAAAAATTTTAACCTTGTTTTGTTAATTAAAATTTTGCCAGGAAATTAAAAGTTTTATTTTCTGGGCTCC
The DNA here is from genome assembly GCA_021605205.1 of Aegilops longissima. Lineage (NCBI taxonomy): Eukaryota > Viridiplantae > Streptophyta > Magnoliopsida > Poales > Poaceae > Aegilops > Aegilops longissima. The sequence continues at coordinate 270,842,362 of CM038677.1, forward strand.
CTTTTGATTTTTTTGAAACATTTCCTACCTTTTTATCATGGAGTTATTTCCTTCTGTGAAAATTTTTCAAATATGTTATTGGACTTGTTTATCCTCTCAAGAAAAATCTTTTCTTTTCATCAGAGGAATTAATTATATAATAATCTCCATAATATTTATTTTCTTGAAAAATGGTTTCCCATGCTTTTATGGTCCTTTTGAACTGCAACCATTTGATAAAATCATTAAAAAATTCCACCAAAATTTGGAGATATCATGTGATGTCACCAAACCACCTTTATGCAAAAAGATATTTCATTCCTTGGATATTTTGAGCTCTACATCATATTTTCAAATCTGGTCCAGTGGGCAGATTTGCACTACAGCCTATTTAAATATTTCTTTAAAGCTTCCACCAAAATTATGGGTTGTCAGTGGGAGCATAATATTCAACTTTATGCAAAAATCCATGGATGTTCTTTGAAAAAATTGAGTGAATCATCCTCATCTTCATTCTGGTGCAACTTGGTGTTTTGTACTGCAACCATCTTCTAACTTTCTCCTCTACCCATGAGCTTTCTCCTGCTTGTATCACACCTTGCCAAACCCTTAAGTCCAGGAGGTTGGACTCATTGGAGCAATTCTAGTTCTTGCAATCATGCCCTGTTCTTTCTATCGAAATCTGAAGATTTGCAAAACTTGCACTAGCAAGTTTCTTCTTCTGGCAAACTAACGTCACCACGCTCTCATCCATCTAAAGAGACCCCACTCTGGAAGTTTTGGCCACACCAAGTACTACCTAGGTGCCTATGGCATTTTGTCAAACACCTTGAGTGCATGAACAGCTTTGACATGACTTTTGTCATTGCACTGTGAACTTCCACCTCTGGACAAACTAGCATGTCCACTAAACTCCCAGCTACTCCTAACCTAGGTCTGCTAAGTGCCAGCCTCACCCAAGCTTTATGGCATGCACTGGCATTTCGCCGAGCACCTGGTGAGCCTGCTCTGGCGCGCCAGTCGCGTTTTGCGTGCGCGCGCCCGAGCCGCCGTCGTCGCGCCCTGGTTTGTCCCACACTGCATAGCCGCCACCACGCCCCCCTCACCGAGCGTGCCAAGAAGCCCCTCGCCACGTCTCCGGCAAGCCAGAGCTAGCCGCCACGGCCGCCGACAACCCCTGCTCGGTCGGCGCCGCCGAGCCTCTCCCGCCGCCACCTGCCCCACAGGCAGCGCGAGCTCATCCTGGCGTGTCCACTAGCGCTCGTCGCGCCACGGCGCCCTAGCTACAGAATGGCAGTCGCCAGGGACCTTATCCACGGCCGCCGCGGAACCGCCTTGACTCGCCTATTTAAGAAGCCTCGAGCTCGTCCCCGCACACAGGCAACCTCAAATCACTCCCCAAATTTCCCCGTGGCAGCCAATCGACCCGGAGATGTCCTCTTCCCCATCTCCGGCAACCGCAGCCGCCGCCACTGCCCCAGCCATTCCGGCGCCACCAGGGACTCCCCCTCTTCACTCTCTCCACCAGGAGCCCCCTCTCCCTCTCGTGAGTCCATCCCCCTACTCAATCTTGATCGGGACTCGCCGCGGGCGAAAACCCACTTTGCCTGACGACCACCGTCCGCTGCGAAGCTCGCCGCTGGCAGCTCCGTCCACCCAAGAGACCAAAGCGACCACCGATAGGACCGCCTCGATCCCCTGAGACCTCGGATGGCCTCGGTTTCCCGAACGGTGCCACCATTCGCCGGTGAGCCTCGTCGGAGTTCCACCCCCCGCTCGGACAGAGAAAGAGGAGGGGAGGGAAGACCAGTCAAACCTGACCAGTGGGCCAGGCGGGCCCACTGTCAGTGACTCCCTGCGCGTCCACGCTGGAGTAAGTGGAAACGTGTTTCCAGAATACGCCTTCGACGTGTACGTATAATCGAACCATTTTCTTTTTTTGTTTTTATTTTAAATAACAGATTTTGACCAAAACTTTGACTGCCTATAACTTTTTAATTATAACTCCAAATAAGTTGATTCTTTTTCCTACCTCTCTCAAATATTGTCTAGTTTATTTTAAGATTTATTTGAAAATCTTTCAGACAACTTTTTTGTGCTGTTTTGGAATTGTGTATTGATTCAAAAATATTTTTAAATAGGATTTTGGAGAGAGAGGAGAAAACTTTCAAAAGTTTTGGCGAGCACCTCACACCTCCACACCATGAAGGCAAGCATTCTGAACCTTGGCATAATATTTTGCATGCTTTATTTGACATGATTATGGCACCACCTCAATACGTGGAACTCGTTATTTTATGTGGCGATGTGATCGTTTGCATAAATGCTTATTCGGAATTTCCTTGCTGTTGGAAATGGACATGCTTGTGATAATGATCATCCTCATATGCCTTTCGTGCCCTCTCGGAAGGGAAGCGGAAAGTCTCTGTCTTGGGTAGACTCGAGCTTGTCCCTAGTTCCTCGTCGAGACGAGTGTGTCCGGCATGGCATGAGGGGTATGATGAGTGGTGATTCTATCTGTGGGATGAAATAAATTCGTTATGCTAATCATGCAGGGAATACTTAAACCTCCTAAGTCGACCAATGATCGAGTCTTGTTCGAAGAACCCCATACTTGTTTCAGACTACCACTTGGCTCTACAACAAGTAGGGTGCAGTTCGATAAGTCGTCAACCCCTTTCTAGCACACACCGTACAGAGAGGCCTTGGTGGAAGATACCGGTTGTAGCTGGTAGGCAGGCCACCTGGTCCGGGGGCATGGGTGTTTCCGGTTGGGACCGAGAGGGGGGCACCCCTTAGAGCGCGCGATAGAAATTTGATCCCATGCTACGCGAGGTTGTATCCTCCCCACTTAGAGTTTTGCTTAACAAGTGTCGTGGGTGATTCCAAACACGAGTAAAGTTAAGCTGGTGTGTGCAAGTCAGGCGTGTTTTTTGACTAAAAGACCGTAGACGGAATCAGTCCCGATGGACTAAAGAAATCCGTTACTCTTGGGTAAAGAGTACACCCTCTGCAGAGGTATTAAACCTATTCGAATAGCCGTGTCCATGGTTAAGGACTACAGTCTGGGTCGGGTCAAGTGTCGGTCTTAGTGTCGGTCTTCGGAGGAGAAACTGCTAAACCAGAACATGGATCATGATTTGTGACTTGTGTTGATTATGATGATTATGATTTTTTTTATCGTGGACTAACTGTTGCCATTACTTGATTTATTGAGTATCCCTGGGACGGTGCTACCTCCTGGATATTCACCATAATTGTTTTCTTTATAAGCCCTTTATGTGGCGTCGCACAGACGCCCGACTGTGACATCCTTGTTATTTATTTACTTTATAAGCCCTTTATGTGGCGTCGCACAGACGCCCGACTGTGGCATGCTCGTTATTTATTTACTTTATAAGCCCTTTATGTGGCGTCGCACAGACGCCCGACTGTGGCATGCTCGTTATTTATTTACCTTATAAGCCCTTTATGTGGCGTCGCACAGACGCCCAACTGTGGCATGATTGTTATTTATTTACTTTATAAGCCCTTTATGTGGCGTCGCACAGACGCCCGACTGTGGCATGCTTGTTATTTATTTACCATATAAGCCCTTTATGTGGTGTCGCTTAGACGCCCGACTGAGGCATGCTTCATATCATGGCCCTTTCAAGGCGTCGCTTCAGCACCCGATCGGTGTATGTTATTTCTACCCCATTATGTCAAATCCATGTTGCATATAAATAACCTGCTTACATGCATCAGAGATTTTATTTTATGACTGACGATGTGATCATAGAATGTTTCAGCGCATGATTATCATTTATATTACACCCGTGTTCATAATGTTTGCGAGTACATTCAAAGTACTCACTGGCTTGTCCCTGGCTATTGTCTTGGCCAGATTTCTTGCATGGAGAGGAGCGTTGCAATGACAGCCCCGGAACCTAAGCAATGGTGATAGAAGCCTTGCGAAGATAGGAGTTATCCTGGTCAGCTGTTCCTGTGGATAATGGAGTCCCATAGACGCTGATGATCCACAAACCGCTTCCGCCATCAACCATTAGAAACCATTTGTTGTACTCACAGACCAGAATGGTCTTGTACTACATATTATGTATTTTGCTTGGAAATTCTATATCAAGTTGGTGCCTCATCAGCTAACAGTAATCCTGGGGCTGGTGAGCACAACGGCCATTTTCTAGAAATTAATACCCGGAAAACCGGTCGTCACAGGGGAACCATGGCTTAGGGACACGCTTGTATGAAATGTGGGGTAAGTTACGAAAGTACCCCCACCGATTTGAGTAGGCGGTTCTTTCAGTTCAGGGGTATCACTGGAGTTTCGCGTGTCGGGATTTCGCAGGAGGTGGTAGTTTTGGGATAGCGAGGCGCGGGTTGAGATGGAGGGAGTTTTGGGAGCATAGCAAGACAAAGAGATATCTTAAAAAATTTGAGTAACAAGGCGCGGGTTGAAATGGCGGGAGTTTCGGAGCAGGATAGAAAGAGATGCTAGCTTGTAATTTCGGCATAACAAGGAGCGGCTTGAAATTTCGGTAGAACAAGCTTAACTTGTACAAAAAAAGACAATTCACACCCCACTAGAGAGAGCCATGTCCCGTTTTACTATATTACTAGAAATGCATTCAAATACAACAACAAAAAACTAAAAAAATTGGGACAACAAGCTTAATGTGTACAATACCAAATCAATTTGCACTTCCCTCCACAATAAAAAAACAATTCGTTATGTCTAGCATATGGACTAAATTTGAGTACATTTTCCATGTTTGAATGGGATTGTACTCGGGTTAGTTATACAACCATCTAAATATTATCTTCACAACACATGACATGAATATAGGAGTAGTAAATTCCCATATAAATATGAACTACATGTACATATGATCTTGAATTCAAATATATGTATCCATTTTTTGTTGAATACAAATCATAGTACATGTATGCTCTAGCTAGATGTTCAGAATATAAACCATGTATGATACTATGTACAATGTGTTTAACACGCACAACACACACACCCGCGCGCACGCACACACACACCATTTAGACTAGTAAGGTACACGTGCATTGCACGCGTGAGATTTTGCAACCAAATTATGAATGAATACCACACTATAGCATGTAAGCTTTCAGTCATATGCATGATGGAGATGTTCATTTAATTCTTATAGTTCATCTCATTCAAAATCAACTATTTTTTTTATAAAAAAGCTAATCTATTTTAAGATTCATGGAATTGTGCGTCGTAAAGCATAAAGTAAAAACCAATAATGGTGATTCATCTAGAAAACATTTTTGGAAATTATGATACGGAAGATTCTAGAACAAGGAGAACTGCTTGTGTTTTGAGCTTTGTGCATTATGCTTAAGTTCAACCATGTAGTCTTATAGATTGTACATGTGGTAGAATCTGGTGGAATGTAGATGATATTCTGTAGCTAGTAGTGATCGGATTTACCATCTCTGCACCGTCGGATTGGCTTCATCGAACGACCATCTTTGAAACTTATTCGCACACTATATGGGGGTATAGATATGTGATGCGAAAGCCACCCATCATCTCCAATTTGAATAGTGTGTCCACACATGGATGCAATGTGGCCAAACAATGTCTGCCATTGGTATCTCAAATTCAAATCAGGCTGACCTTGTTCAATGTGTATACAGTATAGCATACTCGTTTCCAAACCACACCACACATATCTCAATTATATTCATGCATGCATGGGTTTCAAACATCATGATCTCTTATTCAAATATTGGAATTCAACTTTACATTGATTATGACCTCACCTAGTCTTTTACACCCACATAGGCGTCTTCTCTTTATAGTTGCACCACTAACTTTCTCTTGTGCATGCATGCACACACACTACCACTCGTTATTATCCATAACACACATGCAATCTTTTTCTTCAGGTCGGTCTCCCATGCATGCACACAAACACACACACACCTCCCCTCTTAATCACTTCAGGCATTCTTTATCTCTCACATGCATGCGCAACGATCGATGTTCCTCTATGTGTGTGTGTATATATAGCTCGGTCTTTCCCAGTTTTCCACACAAACCGATCGATCTATATATCTAGTCAGGTCTCACCCTCTTTCCCATGCATGTACACATCGATCAATCTACCTCTCTATATAGGACTACATAGCTAATACACCGACATTATCTATCCATCGTCTCCCTCTCATCATACATGCCTTCCGCTTCATCTCTCAGACGCGCGCAAAGTGGCGAAGATAGGGTGCAGCAAGGGCCCTGGCCCCCCCTAACATCACTATATATTGAGCCTAATATGAATGTGATCAGTAGATCAATTGCTGGTAAAATGGTTTAATTTGATGACTTGGCCCTCCCCATAAAGGATTAGCAATGCTTGGCCCCCTAGCTCATTTAATTTTCATGGCTCCGCCACTGCGCGCAACCGCACACGTTCTCGCCCCTCTCTTTAAATATCGATCTCGCACTTGTGCACTCCTTCGCAGTCTCCCTCCACATGGCCCCTCGCACCATCTTCCGGCTCCATATCCCAGTGCTTGTACGCTCGTAGAGCTCTTCCTCTATCTGTCTCTATTGATATATCGCGTGGTCGACCCCTCCCCTCCCTTCTCGTAATCACCTCGGCCCCATGCACATACATGTATGTATATAGGCCTCTCCTTCACACAAATTGCATTGACATGTATTCCCTCAACATATCTTAGTATCTCACACACACGAACTACGTGTGCGAAAGGGAAGAGGTGCACAGCGCACTCGTTCCCACGTACAAACGCGCGGGTGCACGGTGGAGCACATTTGTACAAAAAATGTGCGTGTAGAAAGGCTTTAGATGATGTGCCACTAGTCTATATGTGTGTGTGTGTGTGTACCCCCACTACTGCCGGATGGTCCAAACGTGACAGTACTATCAGAGACCCTTCGAGGAAACTATGTGCGATGCCATAATCGCAAACCATGCTGTAAAAGAACCATCAAAAAAGGTGCAAAACATTTGCGATGGCAGAGCTATCAAACACGGTTCAAATTTTAGTTGTGTGTGCGATGCAGGGCATACGGTTCAGCTCAATGAACTGTTTACGATGAGGCGGAACAAAAGAAACGGGCAGCCTGATGAAGGCGTGTGCGATACTATAAGGCCCAAATAATTATGCTACTGTAATCCTCTGCTAATAATGCCACGTCACCACGATTACTGTTGTTAAACTCCCACGGATTCAAAAATGATTCAAATTCAAATTTAAAAGGTAAAGTAAAGAATAAAAGTTTTCAAATATCAAAACTAAAATGTGCAAGCTATGGCAAATAATTGGTAAATATTGTTGGTGAAGAAACCAAAATTTTATAAAATGTTTAAGTGCTCAAAATGATTAAAACAGTAGCTAAAAAATTAATTGAATGCCTTTTATAATTTCAAAAATGCTAAACCATTTTATTTAAGAGTGAAACCTTTTGTGGCAGAGGTATAAGTGGCATTACTAATTTAGAAACTACTTTTGTGTTTTAACTAAACCAAAATAATGTGAAACTTAAATAAAATAAATAAAACAGAAAAGATAAAAGATAATTAAATGGCAAAACAAAAGAAATAAAACAAACCCCCCTACCTGGGCCTCAAGGCCCATCTACCTAGCAGGCTGGCCCAGACGCACGCTCGCTCCCCATCTCCCCTATTCACGTTACGGTGGACACCGGTGATTGCCGCCACGGCACCGGGCGATGCCGTGGCGCCCATCCACCGCTTCCTCCTCGCCTATATCTTCCTCGGGCCGAAACCCTAGCGTGCCCCTCCCTCTCCCTCTCCTCCCCAGAGCACGCAACCGCCGCCGTCGTCGCCATGGATGCCCTTGACCACACGCTCTTCGACCTCCCCACGCCCTAGGACTGTGTTCGCCCGCACCGTCAGCGCCTGCTACTTCCTCTTCGTCTGCAAGTTCGAGCTTGGAGCCCCTCCATCGTCGGGGTCGAGCTCGTCCCCTGCCTTCGGTCACCGTCGTCAACCTCGACAATCCACCACCCCCTGCAGCTCCTTAGCTTCCATTGGCCTTCCTTGTGCCTCGCGGTGAGCATCTGAATGAATCCACTCTCCTCGCATAAATTCCATGCCGCCATCGACCGTCGTCTTTGCTATTGCTCCGGTCGCTGCTGGACATCATTGCCGCTGCCGCTTTCGGCCGTCGATGGATGAACTACAAGCATGATTGGCCGCTTCTCTTCGCGCTTGTTCGATTAGTAGACGCAGTGCGCCAGTTAGTTTTCGGACGGCGGATTCCGAAGCTTGCCTGCCTCGCTCCCTGCCCCGTGCCACTGCTTGTTGTTTCTTCAGTTGAAGTTGCCGCGGCTACTACCGCCCATGGCCACGTGCCCACCCGTCGCCTAGCCGTTCTTCCTGCTGCTTGCCGCTGCCCGCTGTGCCGCCCGCCTGCGCGTGCTTGCCGCCCTGACTACACCTCACGCGCGCCCAGCAGCACGAGCTCCGCCCGGCTGCTCCGCTGCCCGAGCTCGGGCTCAAAGCAGCCGTAGCCCCCATGTAACCTGCGCGCCCGCGGCCCCTACTGCAGCTCTTGCAGTGCTGCAGCTGCTCCTTATGCCGCGCCGCAGCGATCCCGTACCTGCTGCCGCTTTTGCCCCTCGCCGCCCGCTCCAGCCGCTCGCACCGCCCGCCCAAGGTGGCCTCGCACGTCGTTCGTCCCGCCCCATAGCTGCGCCTCCCCTGCTCGTCGGACCCGCCCCGCCGCCCAGCGCTGCTCCCTTCCCCACTCGCCTACCACACGCACACCGCCGCGCCGCCCTCCGGCGCCCGTCGCCCGCGCCCTTGGCTACCGGGGCTCCGCCCCGATTAGCCGGCGCCCACGCCCACGCCCTGCCCGATAACGCCCGCCCGATATGGTCCTCGGCTACTGCCTATGGGCCCCATGCCCTTTTCTATAAATAGAAAAACAAAAAAAGATAAAAAATAATAAATATCGCTCCTTAATTAAAGTTTGTTTAATTAACTTAACCTGCTAATTAACTACCTAATCTGTAATTAGCTAGATATGTCAATGATAGGGGGGCCCCACCCCCTTGTTGACAAGTTAAACATTGAATGGTCAACTGGGACCCCCGGTCCACCTGTCAGCCTCTGGTATACTTCTATGTACACAGAGCTGGGTACCCGTAGCAATTCGTTATTAATTTTCGAATTAGTAATAATTTCAGAATATTGTTTAAATCTTTGAAAAATCATAGAAAATAATCCGTAACTCGGATGAAAAAGTTTTATACATGAAAGTTGCTCAGAACGACGAGACAAATCAGAATTTTCTCTCCCTTCATCTGTCACATGCCCCTATCATGGAGAACACGCAACCGTCCCCATCTGTTTCATCTGTCCGAAAATGCCTAACTGCGGGAAAACTTTTCGGATGTTATCACCCTTCGTCGGTATCCTGTAGCACCGCTCTAGAACACCCCTAGCCCTGCGTGTTACCCCCGTCATGCATCCGTGTTGCATTTGTTTGCTTGTATTTACTATTTCTTCCCCCTCTTCTCTCCGGTAGACCCAGAGACCACTGCTGATGCCGCTGTGATCGACTACGTCGACGACGACCCTTCTTCCCGTTCAGCGGACCTTCCAGGCAAGCCCCCCCTTTGATCATCCCGATATCACCCATTCCATTCTCTCATGTTTGCATTAGAATTTGCTACTGTTTTGTTTGCTCCTATTCTGATCCATAGCCTATTTTTGTAACATGCTGTTGTACCTTACCTGCTTGTCCTAAACTGCTTAGTATAGGTTGGTCAGTGATCCATTAGTAACCCCCACTTGTCCTTGTTGTCCCTGCTTCATCATCGATGCCTCGATCAACATGATCAACGACCAGAGCCCGACACCTCACATCACATCATGCCCCTTTAGTTGCTCGACTCTGCAGAGCTACTATCAAGTGCCGAGAGTGATCCCTCATAACGCACTCCTGATGATAATTCTGTAGTGTAGCTATTCGGTCGTGGTCAACATGGGTGGTTCCTCGTTCACCATTCTCGATACAGCTCTGACGTGCAACACCTCAAGTGTGAACCTCGAGGGTGGTCCCTCTTACGTTCACCTTGATGATTACATTGAGTGGAATCCACCGGGGCTGATGTCGGATTTCGGGTTCCGGCAGACACTCTAGGTTCGAAAACTGGGGTGCGCGCGGACATCTCGCCCTCTACCTGCCTGCACCTCGCCGCCTCGCTAGGATCTAAACTATGAAAGGAACAACACAAGAGACACAGAGTTTATACTGGTTCAGACCACCATTGTGGTGTAACACCCTACTCCAGTGTGTGGCGTGGTGGATTGCCTCTTGGGCTGATGATGAACAATACAAGGAAGAACAACCTCGCGAGGGTCTGTTCTTGGCTGGTGCGATGAACTGCTAGGGGGAGTTCAGTCGGTTCTCTCTCTCTCTCTCTCTGCGGTTGATCTCTTGACGTGATCAAGCTGCCGGTCGCGCTCAAGCTTGCCGGATTTCAGATCCCTCTACCCTGTGGGTGGCTAGTCCTATTTATAGGCAGAGGCCCTGGGCATCTTCCCAAATATTGAGCGGGAAGGGCGCCAACAATTGGCCATTTTGAAGGGGAACATCTAGTACACCTATCCTGACTAAAGTTGGTCCTCGCCTGTCAAAGGCTCTGGCAGTGACGCCGGCTTGGGCTCCAAGATGACTTCCTTCTTGCCGTTGCGACGGTCTTGGTCTTGTTGCACCGAAACGGATGCATGTGCTTGATGCTCTCGCCTGCGCTTGCCCCCTTTGCACTAAAGAGGAAATGAGGACACTGCGCGGGTTGGCGCCCGCCTGGCGCCCTTGGCCGTCATGGCTTGCGTCATGGGCACCTCGTGAGGTACCCCGCCTTGATCTCTCCGCCTCCTCACGAGCCGGCCTGACGAGGCCGTTCCTGAGGAAGGTCCCTGTCGTCCGCCCCGCAAGGCTTGGCCCTCGCGAGGGTCTTGAGCTTGTGCTGATGAAGATGGGCCGTGCTGGGCCACCCCTTGAGCCACGCCGCAGGCCGCAGGCAGGCAAGTCTGGGTACCCCCGTTCCCAGAACGCCGGCAGCTGATTCCTCGAGTTTTCTTCCTTGATGTTTTGGACACACGGTTACCTTGACTTTACTTGACATCATTGTTGAAGTCGGGTCGGCCTTGAGGGGTACCCGCGAGTTGATGTGAAAGCCGAGCGGGCCCGGAGAGCACCCATGCAATGTGACGGTGGCGGCTGGCTGTTTAGCGGTATCACCAAGGAGGGGGTGATAGCTCCAGACTTGTCCCAATAGCCGTCACTACTTTAATTGATAATGCACTAACAGGTTTGGGTATTTGTTCTTAGTTGGCCTCTGGCCTTTACGCACTAACCACCACGCGAGAATAGTTATGGGCCTCGGTGTCGCAGTATCAACAAAAGCTTTGTCAGACGTCCGGTTCAGCATTGCGGCACGGCAGGGCCGGCACCATCCTGTAGTGGTGGAGCCTGGTCCGCCCTGCTCGCAACGACTCGGAGTGCAAGGGGCGATGGGCCTAGACCCCGGAGTGCTTAGGATGTAGACCGGCGGGGACCCCTCTGCTGAGGCTAGGTAGGGCTACGACGTGTTGATCTTCCGAGGCCGGGCGTTGACCCAGAAAAGTGTTTCCGGCCAGAGTAATCAAGCGTTCTGGAAAACGTGGTGCACCCCTGTAGGGAAGATATATATTTGAATACCGTGTCCACGGTAATGGACGTTCAGACTTATATCCTGATCTTCTAGAACTAGAAATGGATACTTGATATGTGATGGATATGTGGCTCCAGGATTGCTTTCTCGCAGGGAGTCGAGGAAGGATCTCTGGGCCTTATTGTTACAACATGCTTGTTAATTAAAATGCTATTCTTTACTCTTCTACATGCTGCAAGATGCTTGGAGCTGCTTGAAGATGCTAGTCTTTGATAGGCTAGGTCTTCCCCTCTATTCTGGCATTCTGCAGTTCAGTCCACAGATACAACCCTTCTATTCGATACCAATGCATACTTAGTATAGATCTGATGCTTGCGAGTACTTTGGATGAGTACTCACGGTTGCTTTGCTCCCCCATTTTTCGCCCTTGCTTCTTCTTTCCGGTTGATGCAACCAGATGGTGGATCCCTGGAGCCAGATGCCACCGCCAATGGATGCTACTACGTGGAGACCACCGACGACTAGGAGTAGTTAGGAGGTCCCAGGCAGGAGGCCTTGCCTCTTCGATCGTGGATGTTTGTGCTAGCCTTCTTAAGGAAAAACTTTTTTAACTTATGTCTGTACTCAGATATTGCTGCTTCCGCTGACTCGCTTATGTATCGAGCTATGTATTCGAGCCCTCGAGGCCCCTGGCTTGTAATATGGAGCTTGTATTATTTCATTTTGTGTCTAGAGTTGTGTTGTGATATCTTCCCGTGAGTCCCTCATCTTTATCGTACACATTTGCATGTATGATTAGTGTACGGTCGAGTCGGGGGCGCCACAAGTTGGTATCAAAGCCGACTGCCTGTAGGAACCCCCTTTCCAACTCCTTGGCCGAAGTTAAGTCTAGTCTTAAAAAATTGATTTACTAACATGGTTGTGTGGCTTACGGGCCCATGTGGCCATTGGGTGGTATTAGGATCTTTTACTCCTCGACCTTTACTCTGGGACTCTGATCTCTCTTCTATTCGGGTTAAATGATTTTTCTAACTCTAACAATAGGATCTCGTGATCACATCCATCCGAAGATTCGTCTTACCCCTTTCTTAAATTGAGGGCCAGGATCTGCTTCACATTGTTCACGGGCCGCAGGATCCTTTTATCGAGGGCACCCTGTGTTGTACCCTGCAATTTCCTCGCTCTAGTGGTTTTCTCCGATGTTGATGTAGCCTTTGCTATGTCCCGTTGTTTGGTGTATCCCTCCATCGCGTGCAAGCGTGCCGCCTAGCATGTCCGGGATATTTCTCTTGTCCGAGCTCATTCGAACAACACGTAACTAGCTCTATTTATGTATCAGTATGTCTTTAATGACTACTTCTTTGTACATATTGCGCCTTTGCTCATTGTTCTGATGACGTCATGAATGACTCCATACACTTGCTCTACACCTTGCTAAACTACCCATGTTGCATTTAAACAGGATGGTTAGACCCGCTGATTGTGACCATGGTGGCGACAATCCACCATCGCCCGAAATCATGGCTGGAATGATACAACAGTTTGATGTTGAATCACCAGTTTAGGGTAGGAGTCTTACCTCAGTTTCCGCCCCCCCAATATGAATCAGCAACCCGCCCTGGCAACACTGCAGGACTTTGCGCATCTTAACCCTGTCATCTACCGCAGCTCAATTCAACCCCTTGATGCTGATGACTGGCTCAGTGACATCACTTTCGAGTTGGAGTTTGCTGATGTAGCCCCTGCCAACTATGCCACCTTTGCGACTTATTATCTGAAAGGTTCCGCTGCTCAATGGCGGGACAACCACAATCGTTCCTTACCTGTTGGAACCGCCATCACTTGGCCGGAATTCCTAGCTGCATTCTGCGGGCCAATGTCAAACCACCATGGTTAGTCACAACGTCGAAGTTGGAATCGAAGGGTTGAAATTCCATGTTTCCCCCATTGTTTTGAAATCTTCCAAATATTGATCTCATACTGCGAATGGAATGGTTGAAAACACATACCGCTTCAATCATTTGCGCCACTAAAACCATCCATCTACTACATCCGTGAAGTGAGATAGTGAGCTACCATGCTCATCTTGTTCGGAATGCCGAAGCACGGATTTATTCCTTGGATGCGTGAAAAACACTACCTCAAAGCCTGAAGCTACCATTGGGGCTAATTCCTCGGGTTTTCTTCCTTGATGTTTTCGACACATGGTTACCTTGACTTTACTTGAGACCATTGTTGAAGTTGGGTCGGCCCTGAGGGGTACCCGCGAGTTGATGTGAAAGTCGGGCGGGCCCAGAGAGCACCCGTGCGATGTGACGGTGGCGGCTGGCTGTTTAGCGGTATCACCCAGGAGGGGGTGATAGCTCCGGACTTGTCCCAATAGCCGTCACTACTTTAATTGTTAATGCACTAACATGTTTGGGTATTTGTTCTGAGTTTGCCTCTGGCCTTTATGCACTAACCACCACGCTAGAATATTTATGGGCCTCGGCATCGCAGTATCAGCCGAAGCTTTGTCAGACATCAAGTTCAGCATTGCGGCACGGCTGGGCCGGCACCATCCTGTAGTGGGGGAGCCTGGTCCGCCCTGCTCGCAACGACCCGGAGTGCAACGGGCGATGGGCCCAGGCCCCGGAGTGCTTAGGATGTCGACCGGCGGGGACCTCTCTGCTAAGCCTAGGTAGGGCTAAGACGTGTTGATCTTCCGAGGCCAGGCATTGACCCAGAAAAGTGTGTCTGGCCAGAGTAATCAAGCGTGTTGGAAAACATGGTGCACCCCTGCAGGGAAGATATATATTCGAATACCGTGTCCACGGTAATGGACGTTCAGACTTATATCCTGATCTTATACAACTAGAAATGGATACTTGATATGTGATGGATATGTGGCTCCGGGATTGCTTGCTTGCTTCCCAGTGAGCCTGCATAGCGTACAGCTCACACGTGTCCCGGTGAGCCTGCGCATTCGAGGACAGCTTGCACGCCTTTCAGTCAGCCAGCGCACCTGACGGCGCTTGCACGCCTCCCGTTTAGTCAAGGTCAAGCAGTTGTCCGCACGACACCTCCTACAGCCATTAAAACCAAAACATGTGGCATCACGTGAATGGTTAACAGAACACACACGGTTTGAATTATACAAACGTTTGAGATATTAAATTGGCAGCTATTTTTTCAAAATGCCTTTGTTGGCTGTCATTATTCGAGTGCGCCTTCTCTCAAAATGGACACGAAAATACCACAGCATGTCGGGTGCCATTCCATGATAGGATGCCAAGTTTCATGAATTTCAGACGAGTTTTGGATTTACTAGAATTTAAAAACCAAGCATCTGAACGTTTTGCTGGCAATCAACGGTGCCCTGGTGTTTGAAATTCATTCCCATTTCTTGCATGGGACCTAAGCATGCACCCAAGGACACATATTTGATTTTTCGACAAATTTATATGCAACGGAGCAAGTGCATGTAGTTCAAATTTGAATTATGCACATAAATGCATTAAAAACTCAGTTAATGCATAAAAATGTCCAAACAAGCCCCGAAAAATCACAAAAATTGACGCAACACACCTGTTGTACTATGTTGACACGAGAAAAAATTTGAAAGCAATAAGAGGCAATGGATATCGTTTCGTCCCCAAAGGTGGGTTGTTCCTTACCGAAAATCATCATGCTTGCTGTGAGAAGCTCGGGTTTGTGAGAAGCATATATCCAAACCTGCCTCGAATGGGATTTTTTTTACCATGGCATGTTAATGCCGCCCCATGATAGCATGCCAAGTTTCATGAATTTCAGACGAGTTTTGGATTTACTACAATTTAAAAACCAGGCATCTCAATGTTTTGCCGGCAATGAACGGTGCCCTGGTGTTTGAAATTCATTCCCATTTCTTGCATGGGACCTAAGCATGCACCCAAGGACACATATTTGATTTTCCAACCAATTTATATGCACCGGAGCATGTGCATATAGTTCAAATTTGAATTATGCACATAAATGCATTGAAAACTCAATTAATGCATAAAAATGTCCAAACGAACCCCGAAAAATCATAAAAATTCACACAACACTCCTGTTGTTCTATGTTGACATGAGAAATTTTTTAAAGCAATAAGAGGCAATGGATATCGTTTCGCCCCCAAAGGTGGGACGTTCCCTACCGAAAACCAACATGCTTGTTGTGAGAAGCTCCGTTTTGTGAGAAGCATATACCCAAACCTGCCCCAAATAGGACAAAAAATTTACCACGACATGTTGATGCCGCTCCATGATAGCATGCAGAGATTCATGAATTTCAAACGAGTTTTGGATTTACTAGAATTTAAAAACCAGGCATCTCAATGTTTTGCCGGCAATCAATGGTGCCCTGGTGTTTGAAATTCATTCCCATTTCTTGCATGGGACCTAAGCATGCACCCAAGGACACATATTTGATTTTTCAACCAATTTATATGCACTGGAGCATGTGCATGTAGTTCAAATTTGAATTGTGCACATAAATACATTGAAAACTCAGTTAATGCATAAAAATGTCCAAAGGAACCCCAAAAAATTACAAAAAGTCACACAACACTCCTGTTGTTCTATGTTTACATGAGAAAAAAAAATCTGAAAGCAATAAGAGGCAACGGATATCGTTTCGTCCCTAAAGGTGGGACGTTCCCTACCGAAAATCGTCATTCTTATTGTGAGAAGCTCCGGTTTGTGAGAAGCATATACCCAAACCTTCCGCAAATGGGACAAAATTTTACCACGACATGTTGATGCCCCTCCATGATAGCATGCCAAGTTTCATGAATTTCAGACGAGTTTTGGATTTACTAGAATTTAAAAACCAGGCATCTCAGTGTTTTGTCGGCAACTAACGGTGCCCTGGTGTTTGAAATTCATTCTCATTTCTTGCATGGGACCTAAGCATGCACCCAAGGGCACATATTCCATTTTTCAACCAATTTATATGCACTGGAGCATGTGCATGTAGTTTAATTTTGAATCATGCACCTGAAATGGCTAGAAAACCAATTTAATGTATAAAATGTTCAAATGAACCCTAAATAATTCCAATTCTTTTACGACACACATATAGTTGCATGTTCACTCCAGATAAAAGGTCTAGCAATTCAAACACCATCCATTGCCGATGTGACCCCATTATGTAATTCAAATCAAGATGAAAAATCAAGTAGATCGCACATAGTTTATTATCAGCAACCGTGTGAGCTGCAGCACAAAATATCCTGGAGCACCGTCGGTGTATAGTACGCCTATGGCTTACGCGAGAAGGTGCGTCGCCTACAGTCCACAGCCGGTGTCTCAAGCACACTAGTTGCTCCCCAAATATCATTTTGTTGTTCAATCATCACCGGCGAAAGATGGGCCTGTGGACCCGCATCGTGAGGGCAACTTCGGTGGCCCACTCCGACGAGAGCGCGGACGTAGCCGCCATGCGTGTGCTAATAAGGTGCATGAGCACGGCCGCAATCTACGATCGGGCGGCAAAGGCAGCCCAAACGGCCACTGTTGCTTCTCAGGTGGCGGCAGCAACATCTGCCTCGGGGATAGCAACTGGCGAGAGCGGCACAGCAGCTGCCCGTTCTGTAGCGGCGTCCTTAGCCCTGATGGAGGCCGCCCACGACCATGTCGAGGCAGCCCACGCCCAGCTCCTGGCGGTCACTGCACAAATCGAATGAAGCTTCTCCGTCAATGGTCGGCAACCAATGGTAGAAGAGCTGGCAATCGCCGAGAGCGTTCGAGCAGCCATCCGTTCCTCCTTCACATACCTTGTGACGACGGAGCCCGTCCAAGCCCAGATCGCGTCAGCCCACGCCTAGCTCGTGGCGGCCTTTTCAAAAGAGATGGCAGACACGGATGGCGAGATGCTTGTTGAGTATGGTGCGATGGATGCCATGGAGCCCCTTCCCCAGGAGACTGTCAGGCGCGAGCCGGACATGTAAGCGGCGGCAGAGATCGACGAGCACCAGCCGTAGTAGTACTCTTTGTTTTGTTTAATTAGGAGCGCTAGTTTTTAATTTTTAGAGCAATGTTTAGGTCAGCTAGCTCTGTTTAATTGCTGAACTTGCTCGATTAAGAAGTGTGGGTGTGCTGTCGTCTCCTTTGTGTACTGATACGTCTCCAACGTATCTACTTTTCCAAACACTTTTGCCCTTGTTTTGGACTCTAACTTGCATGATTTGAATGAAACTAACCTGGACTGACGCTGTTTTCAGCAGAACTACCATGATGTTGTTTTATGTGTAGAAAAGAAAAGTTCTCGGAATGTCCTGGAAATTCACGGAGGCACTTTTTGGAATTTATAAGAATTAATGGGCGAAAGAAATACACCAGCGGGCCCAGGGCCTATCCACGAGACAGGGGGCGTGCCCCCCTAGGGCGCACCCCCTATCTCGTGGGCCCCCTGGACCTCCTCCGACCTCAACTCCAACTCCATATATTCCGTCTCGGGGAGAAAAAAATTAGAGAGAAAGTTTCATCGCGTTTCACGACACGGAGCCGCCGCCAAGCCCTAATCTCTCTCGGAGGGCAGATCCGAGTCCGCTTCGGGCTCGGAGAGGGGATTTGTCGCCGTCGTCATCATCAACCATCCTCCATCACCAATTTCATGATGCTCACCGCTGTGCGTGAGTAATTCCATCGTAGGCTTGCTGGACGGTGATGGGTTGGATGAGATTTACCATGTAATCAAGTTAGTTTTGTTAGGGTTTGATCCCTAGTATCCACTATGTTCTGAGATTGATGTTGCTATGACTTTGCTATGCTTAATGCTTGTCACTAGGGCCCGAGTGCCATGATTTCATATCTGAACCTATTATGTTTTCATGAATATATGTGTGTTCTTGATCCTATCTTGCAAGTCTATGGTCACCTATTATGTGTTATGATCCGACAACCCCGAAGTGACAATAATCGGGATACTTCTCGGTGATGACCGTAGTTTGAGGAGTTCATGTATTCACTATGTGTTAATGCTTTGGTCCGGTTCTCTATTAAAAGGAGGCCTTAATATCCCTTAGTTTCCGTAAGGACCCCGCTACCCCGGGAGGGTAGGACAAAAGATGTCATACAAGTTCTTTTCCATAAGCACGTATGACTATTTACGAATACATGCCTACATTACATTGATGGATTGGAGCTAGTTCTATATCACCCTATGTTATAGCTATTGCATGAGGAATCGCATCCGGCATAATTATCCATCACTGATCCATTGCCTACGAGCTTTTCATATATTGTTCTTCGCTTATTTACTTTTCCGTTGCTACTGTTACAACTACTATGAAAACCCAAAAATATTTATCTTTACTTTTGCTACCGTTACCTTTATTATCATACCACTTTTGCTACTAAACACTTTGCTGCAGATACTAAGTTATCCAGGTGTGGTTGTATTGACAACTCAACTGCTAATACTCAAGAATATTCTTTGGCTCCCCTTGTGTCGAATCAATAAAATTGGGTTGAATACTCTAGCCTCGAGAGCTGTTTCGATCCCCTATACTTGTGGGTCATCAAGACAAATTTCTGGCGCCGTTGCCGGGGAGCATAGCTCTATTCTCTGAGTCACTTGGGATTTATATCTGTTGATCACTATGATGAACTTGAAAGACGACCGAACTAATATTTTGCCCTCAACTACGAGGGGAGGTAAGGAATTGCCATCTAGCTCTGCACTAGATTCTCATTCCGTTATTAGTAAGCTTGTGACACCTAAACCTACTACTGCTATGAATTCTGATATGTCGCATGTTATTGATGATGCCACTTCTGCTATGCATGATGAAACTACTTCTGTGTGTGATACTACTTTGCCATTAGGTGAATTTCTAGATGAACAACTTGCTAGAGTTAGGGGTGAAATTATCAAGATCCTATTATCGATGATAGTGATGATGAAGGTTCCCCAATGATTATGTTTTACCTGTTGTTCCTAAGGGTTATGTTATGAATGAAAAAGCTGCTCTGGAAATCCTAGCTTGCAATGATAGAAATGATCTTAAGAAATTATTAGCTAAATGGAAGCAGCAGTCTGTTAATGCTAGAATGAAACCCGATCCTGCTTTTGCTACTTCACCTATTTGTGTTACTGATAAGGATTATGAATTCTCTATTGATCCTGATATTATTACTTTAGTTGAATCTGATCCTTTTTATGGCCTTGAATCTGAAACTGTTGTGGCACATCTTACCAAGTTGAATGATATAGCCACCTTGTTTACTCATGATGAGAAGTCTCGCTATTTATATATCCTTAAGATATTTCCGTTCTCATTAAAGGGTGATGCTAAAACTTGGTATAATTCTCTTGCTCCTGGTTGTGCGCAGGATATGATTTATTACTTCTCTACTAAATATTTCGCTGCTCATAAGAAACAAGCTGTCTTGCGGGAAATATATAATTTTGTGCAAATCAAAGAAGAGAGTCTCCCACAAGCTTGGGGGAGGCTTCTCCAGTTACTTAATGCTTTTCCTGATCATTCTCTTAAGAAAAATGAAATACTTGATATCTTTTATAATGGACTAACGGATGCTTCCAAGGACTACTTGGATAGTTGTGCTGGTTGTGTTTTCAGGGAAAGAACAGTCGACGAAGCTGAAATATTACTGAATAATATGTTGACTAATGAAAATAATTGGACTCTTCCCGAGCCAGTTCTCAAGTAATTCTGAACCAATTGAGCCAACTCCGAGCCTATTCCTAAACCCACTCAAGAAGAGAGGTGTTTTATTTCTCAGTCCTGAAGATATGCAAGAGGCAAAGAAATCAATGAAAGAAAAAGGTATTATAGCTCCTATTGAAGAAATACATGGTCTTAATTTACCGCCTGAAGAACTACATTGTCTTGATAACCCGACACAGGTAGTAAAGGTAAGTTCTCTCTATAGATATGATAAAGTTGAAATACCCTCTACTAAATTTCATAGCCCATGCTTAGATGAATTTGATGACTTTATGGCTAGAAAAGAAAGTTTCAATGCTTATGTTGGTAGAGAGTTAAAGAATAAAGCTTTCGAGATAGGACGCGTAGGTGATAGTCTGGCTAGAGTTAAAGATGAACTTCACCGCATTAGCAAATACGCTTCTATGGTTGCTACTCAAGCTGAGCAAGTACTCAAAGCTCAAAATGATTTGCTTGATGAATTAAATAATAAAAATGACTTTGTTGTTAGAGTGGCTACTAGAACTGGTAGAATGACTTAGGAACCTTTGTATCCTGAAGGCCACCCTAAGAGAATCGAGCAAGATTCTCAGAGAAATAATTTAGAGGCACCTAGTTCTTTTAAAAAGAAGAAGAAGAAAAACGGTAGAACTTTGCATGCTTCTAGTGAACCTACTGTAGACACACCTGAGAATTCCAATAATATTTCTATTTCTGATGCTGAAACTCAATCATGTTATGAACATGAACCTAGTGATAATGTTAATGATAATGTTCATGTTGATGCTCAACCTAGCAATGATAATGATGTAGAGATTGAACCTACTGTTGATCTTGATAACCCACAATCAAAGAATCAACATTATGATAAGAGAGATTTTGTAGCTAGGAAGCACGGTAAAGAAAGAGAACCATGGGTTCAGAAACCCATGCGCTTTCCTCCTAAACCATCCAAGTCAAAGGATGATGAGGATTTTGAGCGCTTTGCTGAAATGATTAGACCTATTTTCTTACATATGCGCTTAACTGATATGCTTAAAGTAAATCCTTATGCTAAGTATATGAAGGATATCATCACAAATAAAAGAAAGATACCGGAAGCTGAAATTTCCACCATGCTCGCTAATTACACTTTTAAAGGTGGAACACCAAAGAAACTTGGAGATCCGGGTGTACCAACTATACCATGCTCTATTAAAAGAAATTATGTTAGAACTGCTTTATGTGATCTTGGAGCCGGTGTTAGTGTTATGCCTCTCTCTTTATATCGTAGACTTGAATTGAATAAGTTGACACCTACTGAAATATCTTTGCAAATGGCTGATAAATCAACTGCTATACCTGTCGGTATTTGTGAGGATGTGCCTGTTGTGGTTGCAAATGTCACTATCTTAACGGACTTTGTTATTCTTGATATCCCCGAGGACGATAGTAAGTCTATTATCCTTGGTAGACCTTTTCTTAATACTGTAGGGGCTGTTATTGATTGCAACAAAGGCAATGTCACTTTTCATGTTAATGGTAATGAGCATACGGTACACTTTCCGAGGAAACAATCTCAAGTTCATAGTATCAACTCTATTGAAAAAGTTCCAACTATCATTTTTGGAGGTTTCAAATTTCCTCTCCCTACTGTCAAGAAAAAGTATGATATTCTTATTGTTGGGGAATTTCATATCCCTGTTGAGGTAACTTAGTGTTATTCGAAATTTCTCCGGTTTCGTGTTTTTAGGAATGAGTTTGTTAACAAGACTTGATCAACCTTGTTAGTGGGTTCATTTTGATGATCACGAGATGGATGAAACTAGAAGGCACAACCTTCTGTACCCTCCTTTTACTTTCTGTTATTTAGAATAAATAAAGCATAAATAGTATTATCCGTGTGTTTTCTGAATTATCCGTGCATTAAAAAATAGTCCGAAAATAAAAGTGCTCCAAATGCCCTGCAAACTTAGTATGATTTTTTCTGGAATATTTGAGGATTTTAGGCACTAAAAACACCGTAGGAGGGCCAAGCACCAGGCCATGAGAGAGGAGGGCGTGCCCCCCTGTAGGACGCGCCCCCTGTCTCGTGGGCCCCTGGTGGCACCCCTCCACTTATGCCAGCACCCACACACTTCATCTTGTACCCAAAAAAATCCCCATCCAGCTCAAGCACGAGTTCTAGCTCATTTTGCTGCGATTTTCGATCTCTTAGCTCAAAGCTCCATTCGCAAAACTGCTTTGGGAGATTGTTGCTTGGTATGTGACTCCTCCATTTGTCCAATTAGTTTTTGTTCTAGTGCTTTATTCATTGCAAATTTTTGCTGCATAGGTGACCATGTTCTTGAGCTTGCATGTTAAAATTTTGAGGTCCCAAGCAATTCCAATGCATGATATAGGCTTTAGGCACTTGTAGGAGTAGTTGCTATCAATCTTGTTTAGTTTTATGCACTTTTATTTTGAAGTTACTAAAAATTCAGAAATTTTCAGAAAAAGAAATATGCTTAGAAGAATGTACCAAGGAGGTTCCTCGGCAAAGAAAGGGCCAAGGATTGCTATACGTGAGAAAGATGTTGAATTGCCGAGGGACGCAAATGTACGGGCTTGTGAGTGGCCATCCGATGATTTTATGGTCGAAGCAGGCTTCAAGGAGGAATTTGACGCATATGTGTGTAGCTGAGCTGGAGGACTTCTTACAAGATAAGTGTCCGCAGTACTATCAGTTGACTGATTCTTTTGTACGGAGGTTCAAATATGACTGTTCGCATAATTCTCCAAGTGTCATGTTTGATATTTATGATACGTCTTATACCATGGATTTAGAGGATTTCACAACTGCTTGCAAACTCCCGCAGTGGGGTAATATTAATGATCCTCCCAAATCTGAATTTAGAGATTTTCTTGCTAGTATTACTGTGGGAGAATCTAGGGACGTAGCACAAGCTACCATAGGGAGCATTCCTTTTCCTGCTATACATTACTTTGCTCTCTTTATTGGTAGATGCATCAACGGTAAGGACGAAGTATGTCACATGTGTGCCCCTGATCTTTGTGTCCTCAAGAGTGCTGCGTCAGGTTATAAAGGTTATAACGTGGGGGCAATAGTTGCACGTAGGTTGCAGAATAATAGTAGAAAGGGAGATTTATTTGGAGGAATTTATGCAACCCGTGTGGCTAACTTTCTTAATATAGCTCCGCGAGAGGGGGATATGATCTTACCTCCTGTTTATTTGGATAAAGAAGCTATGTTCAGTCATCATTTTCTTGACAGGAATGAACAATTCCTCCATTATCGACTAATCTATGACAGGCACAATGTCGTCCCTGTTACTCTTCCTGCCCCCTACCTTTTTGATTATCAGGCAAGAGGAAGATATGTTGTCACCAGGGAGCAAGCAACTGTGTATGAGAGAGGAATGGAGGCAGCTCGCCAGCACGCTGCTGCTCAGGAGGCGGTCGCCTCTGCATCTCAGTACAACTCCAGTTTCACTTATGGATATCAGCCAGGCGGTCCTTGGTACTAGACCAACTTAGGCCAAAAGCCTAAGCTTGAGGGAGTACGTATTTCTCACCGACTTTACATTCATGTTCACACACTAATCGTCGGTGCTGATACTCTTTCATTGTATTATCCATGCTAGTTTAAATTTCTTGTTCTAGCCTTCTTCTTGTGTGTTTGATAAACCTTAAGAAAAACCAAAAAAATTAGTTAGTTTAATTTCCATGCTTGTAGTAGAATTCGAATGAAAACCCAAAAAGATTTCTCGTTCTTCTTTTAGTTGTTGGGAGCTTTCCCGTGTAAATAGTTTTATTTTCTTTTCTTTCTTTTGGGGGTCGAGAAGACCATATTGAAAATGCTTAGTGGCTCTCATATGCATGAATGTTTATTTAACTTAGAGCCCATATTACCCTGTCTTCTCTCTTGAGTTGAATGCTTGCAGATTCTAGCTTAGTCCAATGCACGTGCACTCTTATTATTATACACATCGTTCGGTCGTGCAAGTGAAAGGCAATAATGACGATATATGATGAAATTATTGGGATGAGAAAAGCTGGTATGAACTCGACCTCTCTTGTTTTTGTAAATATGATGAGTTCATCGTTCCTGAGTCAGCTATTATGAAGTAAACATATTTGCAATGACATTTAGAGATTGTAGTTACTTGTGCCATGCTTGATTAGCTTTGAGTTATAATGGTTTACCTTGTGTGCCAACATGCTATTAGAATGATTATGATATGATATGATGGGATGGTTGTAACGCCCCGGATTCGATGCGCCAGGTGTCTGCCAGTTATTCGTCGTCGTTGCCATGTCATTTGCTTGCGTGTTGCACTTTGCCATGTCATCATCTGCATTTTTATCATGTCATCATGTGCATTTCATTTTGCATACGTGTTCGTCTCATGCATCCGAGCATTTTCCCCGTTGTCCGTTTTGCAATCCGGCACTCCTATGTCTCCCGGCGCCCCCTTTTACCTCTTTTCATGTGCGTATGTTAAACGGTCTCGGAATGGACCGAGGTTTGTCAAGCGGCCTTGGTATAGCATCGGTAGACCGCCTGTCAAGTTTCGGATCATTTGGAGGTCGTTTGGTACTCCAACGGTTAACCGGGTAACCGCAAAAGCCTCTTTTGTTTGCAGCCCAACACCCCTTTCTAAGTTGCCCAAAACCCTCCAAACTCCCTTCCATGCTCTCGGTCGTTCGATCATGATCGCGTGGCCGAAAACCGCACCTCATTTGGACTCTCCTAGCTCCTTCTACCTATATATATCCCCATTCCCCCGAAATTCGCGGTCTAACTCCCCCGAAACCCTAGCTTCCATCCTCCTCCCGTCGCCGGACATGTCCGCGTCGCGCCGGACATGTCCAAATTACCTCAGCCACGTCACCCCGGCCAATCATAGGCCGCCACGTCATCGCCGCCGCCGCCTCAGCCAACCTCCACGCGCCACGTCGTCGCCGTCCGTCCCACGCGCCGCCGCAGGCCCGGCGAGTTTATCGCGAGCCCGCGCCGGCCCGCCGCCGCCGCCCGCTTCGGCCCGTCCGCCGCCTCGCCCGTCCCGCGCCTCCTCGTCGGCGTCGCGCGCCCGCCGCCGCCGCCCAGCGCCTCGCCCGCGCCGCCCTGCTCCTCCCCAAGCGACCAGCGCCGCTCAGCCTCCACGCCTCGGCCGCCGCCGCCGCCTGCCGCCGCGCTTCGCCTCCTCCGAGCCGCCGCCGATCTTCCGCCCGTCGCCTCCGGTGGCGCGCCCCTCGCCGGATCCGGTCGGGCGGACCTGATCCGCCTCCTCCGGCCCTCCCCGGCCTCTCCCCCGACTCCGGCGCCAAACTCCGGCGAGCCCGATCCGCCATCCTCGATCCAAGCGCGGTTGACTTTCTTCTCCCCTCCAAATCCACTGTCCCCGAAACTGTGATTATTTTATTGCTTTTTCATCGCATCATATCTCTGTCATCGTTGCTCCATTTTGCGCGTGTAATATGTCAAAATGTTCGTCTCGATGAGTAGATCATTTCATCTCATTGCATCATTTTCATTTGAGCTCATCTTGGTGCCCGAAATGCTGTTAAAAGAGTGCTATATGATGTTAGTTTCTGATTTTTATCAGAACTTGCACTTTTGTCATTTTTGCCATGATTGATGTGTGCATCCTATGGACTTGAGTCCCACATGTGTTTTGTAATATGCCATGTCTTCTTTCCAGTGGTGCTTGCTATGTATTTTTGTGATCAATGTGGTGACTAGCACAAGCTTGCAAACTAGGTGTCTTATTGTTGCTGATTTCAGCCCTGTTTAGCTAATATTTTGATGCCATGTTAACTTGATGCTACCGAGAGATCCATGCATATTTTGAGATACTTCAGTAAGGATGTTTTGTAAAGCATGTCTTGCTCTATCCATCCATGCCCTTGTTTGCAATTATGGAGTGCCATAGCTTGAGTCAATCGAGCTCTACTTTTGCTTCAAAATGTTTCCTGGCAGATTGTTTACATGTTATTCAATTTTGCCAAGCTTGTTGTGGTTGATCCATGTATGCTATGTTATTGTTCTTGCCATGTATGTCTTCTAGGCCATGTCTTCTTGATGTATGTATGCTTGGTTTTTCATATAAGGCTCTGTAGTGAGTGCATTGAGCTTGTAAACATGCCTACTTGTTATCAGTTTTTGACATGCCATGTTGCTGAATCTGTTAACGAAACTTTCAATATTGACATGGGTGTTACTATATTTTCTGATCCTTTTTGGCTCATGGTCACTAAAGGACATTTGTTCTATGCAATTAATAGATTCATGCCATGCCTTTGTTTGCCATGTTAAGTTCCTGTAACATGTTGTTTCATAGCTCTAAACTTTGCAACCTGATGTTATTTCTGCCAATGCCTGAAACTGTTATTACTTGCAATCTTGCCATGTCATTTTGAGCATGTTCTAGTCATTTCTGGAGATAGCTCAGTGTTCATGTTTTGTAATGCTTTACCTGTACATCATGCCCATGCCTTTTGTTATTGTATTGAGGTCCTGTAGCATGTTGTTTTGATGCTTGCAATATGCCTAGTTGCTGTTTTGGACAGCTTGTCCTTTAAACTTGTATAGGGTGTATGTGTTGAACCGTTGCTCCTTTTGAGTGTGCTCTATATGAAACTTGCTTGATTTTGCATGTAGTTTCATATTATCATGTTGGATCCTTGTTTTGAGGTGTTTGCTTGATGTTTGTATGCATTTTGCATCAATGCCATGCTTAACTTGTTTTGCTCATATCTTCTAGGCCGTAGCTCCGAATTAAATGAACTTTATATGTAACTTGACTAGAATTTCGTGTAGATCATCGTGGTGCATTTTAACTTGCTGTTTAACAAATTGAACTTAAGGTTTATTCAGATCTGGACCAATTTCGAAATTTGCATATGAGGACTTACCGGAATTGTTATATGTTGTTCCCGGCCTCATTTAAACTTGCCTTGTTGTGTTGCTCTTGTTTGCATCATCCCTTGCCATGAGTAGCTTCATGTAGTTTGTCATGCATCATGTTTGTTGTGCATCATGTCTCGTCTATGTGTGGTGTGTTTACCTATGTTGTGTGCTTCTTCTTGTTAGTTCTGTTTCGCTATGATCGTGAGGATTCGTCGCGTCACGCTTGGTTCGGCTTCAACCGTTCGTCTTCTTCATGGACTCGTTCTTCTTCCTTGCGGGATTTCAGGCAAGATGACCGCTACCCTGGATCTCACTACTATCTTTGCTATGCTAGTTGCTTCGTTCTATCGCTATGCTGCGCTACCTATTACCTGTTTATCAAGCCATCCCAAATTGCCATGTCAGCCTCTAAACTTTTGCACCCTTCCTAGCAAACCGTTGTTTGGCTATGTTACCGCTTTTCTCAGCCCCTCTTATAGCGTTGCTAGTTGCAGGTGAAGATGAAGTTTGTTCCTTGTTGGAACATGGAGATGTTGTTCCTTGTTGGAACATGTTTACTTGTTGGGATATCACAATATATCTTATTTAATTAATGCATCTATATACTTGGTAAAGGGTGGAAGGCTCGGCCTTATGCCTGGTGTTTTGTTCCACTCTTGCCGCCCTAGTTTCCGTCATATCGGTATTATGTTCCCGGATTGTGCGTCCCTAACGCGGTCGGGTGATTTATGGGACCTCCTTGACAGTTCGCTTTGAATAAGACTTTTCCAGCAAGGCCCAACATTGGTTTTACCATTTGCCTCACCTATTACCTTTTTCCCTTGGGAGTCGCGCTCTCAAGGGTCATCTTCATTTTAGCCCCCCCGGGCCAATGCTTGTCTAAGTGTTGGTCCAAACTAGAGCCCTTTGCAGCGCCACCTCGGGGAAACTTGAGGGCTGGTTTTAGTTGTACGGACTGCTCATCCGGTCGTGGCCTGGGACGAGATACGCGTGACTACTACAAGGGTGTCGGCACGCCGGGAGGCTTTGCTGGTCTTGTTTTATTGCTGTGAAATGTCTTGTAGCCGAGATTCCGAGACTGATCGGGCTTCCCGGGGAGAAGGTCTATTCCTTCGTTGATCGCGAGAGCTTATCATGGGCTAAGTTGGGACACCCCTGCAGGGTTTGAACTTTCGAAAGCCGTGCCCGCGGTTATGTGGCAGATGGGAATTTGTTAATGTCCGGTTGTAGAAAACCCGAAGTTGATCTCAATTAAAATACACCAACCGTGTGTGTAACCGTGAGTGTCTCTTTTCAGGGTTGATCGAGAGGAGAACACGGTTTCTGGGTTATGTCTGACGTAAGTAGGAGTTCAGGATCACTTCTTGATCATTACTAGTTGACGACCGTTCCTTTGTTCCTCTTCTCGCTCTCATTTGCGTATGTTAGCCACCATATATGCTTAGCCGCTGCTGCAACCTCACCACTTTACCCCTTCCTTTCCCATTAAGCTTTGCTAGTCTTGATACCCATGGTAATGGGATTGCTGAGTCCTCGTGGCTCACAGTTTACTACACCACCAGCCAGCAGTACAGGTTTGCGATGATCATGACGTGAGAGCGATGTTTGCTTGTGTTGGAGTTCTTCTTACGCTTCTTGTTCGATCGGGGATAGGTTCCAGTCGGTAGCCTGGCTAGCGAGGTGGATGTCGTTTGAGTTTCTGTTTATGTTTCATCCGTAGTCGGATGTTGATCTTGTATATGATGTTGATGTATTCTTGTGGCATTTGTGCCTTATGTATGCATCCCACTATTATGTAATGTTGATGTAATGATATCCACCTTGCAAAAGCGTTTCCAATATGCGGGTCTATCCTTGGTGGGACCTTCGAGTTCCTTTTGGATAGGGTCGCATATTGGGTGTGACAAGTTGGTATCAGAGCCTCGACCGACCCTAGGAGCCCCCTTGACTGATCGTGTAGTTTGGTCGATGTTGAGTCTAGAAGAAAATTGTTTTCTGAGTCTAGTTATATCGGAGAGTAGGATTTCTTTTACTCCTCAGCCCCTTCGTCGCTCTGGTGAGGAATCTTGACGTAGGTGTTTTGAATTACTCCTCTTCCCGTTCAAAATTTTCTTTAGGATCACGCAGTTGGTTTTCCGATCGTTGGCCCTCAGCTCTTTTCATCCGGTGCATTTCTCGTCAAGTTGACTCGAGCCTCTTCATCGTTGTCAAGTTCAATCCTCAGCTCTTTTCGATCGATCGATGTTATTTCTCTGTCCGAAGTTGTCCTTGTTTTTCCCACCCGCCCTCCCTTCTTCTTCTCGGAACCGGAGTCCGTAATCGAGTATCCATTCTACTCGTGTGAAGTCTTTGCCTTCTTTCCTCCATGATTTCAACCAGTGTTTCCTCTTCAAGTTATTCGTAGGTTTTCCCTTCCAAGTTGCCTTTGTTTTCCCGCCCTCCAACCCTATTATTCCCGGAGTTCGAGTTTCTTCCGACCATCATTTCCATTCGTGTGGAGCCTCTTCAGTCTTCCCTCAATCATTTCAACCGGTGGTTTCTCGTCTAGTTCTTCATTCTTCATCTCTTTCTTTTCCGGTGCACTCAATTCAAGTTTTTCATTGTCGATCGTTTTTTTTCCCTCAGCTCAAGTGTTTTCCTCGCTCGTTCGCCTCTCGCCAGTTTATTTTTTCGGGGTGTTCAAGACATCTCAGGAGTTTCGTCTGTGTTCTAATTAATTCGAGGCTGTCACCTCATTCAAATATTTCAATTGTGCCGGTGCATCATCTATCTGTTCAACATCCCTTTCCAACGGTGTTATCTCTTCAGTGGGCCCTAACCCACAGGTCTTTTCCCAGGATCTTACCTGACTCTTCTAATTTTCCCGGAGTCATTCTCTATTCTTTTCAAGTGTGATGTAAGAATGGATCCCATCAGTCACATGCCTTCCCCAAGATCGCTTTCAAATTCTTTACATTGTTGCCTCAACCTCTTCGCTTTTTATTCTACTGGAGTATCTCAACAATTTTTGTGGTGTTTATCGTCGTCCTTTGAAGACCGAAGTAGAGTTTCTCTTAAATCTTGTCCGTTCCCCCGGAGATTCATGGTGCTAGCTCGATGTTATCCTATCTAATTGTTTCCAGTCATGCAAATTTTTTTTTCATCCATCCGGAGTATTTCAGGAGTTACTTTCCGTCTCAATCATCCGGAGGCCATCTTTTCGGAAGATTTCTTCATTCTAAGTTTTCAGATTCGTTCTCCAATTATTCTATATCCGTGCCCCTTCGTTCATATCAATATTCTTCCAGTGCTTCGTTCAAGTGTTCTTTAATCAGCTCGTGATCTCTTTGTTCTTTTGCATCTAAATCCCCTCTAGCATATTGGTTCTTCTAATTCTTCCCGGCGATTCATTCTCTTTCGTCAGTCATTTCCGAATTCTAACGGTGGTTCGTTCAAGATTCTTTTTCTTTGATTATCATATTAATTCATTCATTCTTTCAATCCTACTGGTGGCTCATGAAGACCTTCTCAAGTTTGCGATATGTCACTTCTCAATTCTTTTTCAAGAAGAATAAGTAGTTTGCAAAATCCATTGCTTGTCATCAATTTAATTTGATGAAGGATAAGCGTACAATAAATCTTATTCTTATTTCATCAAAGTGATTAATCTTTTTCTTCGGAGTTTGTTCGTAATGAATAAATTCGACTTCCAAGTGTTTTCATCTTTTCTTTTCCGGAGTTCAATTATTTTTCTCGGCCATTTCATTGGATCCTCCATCTAAATCATCGCAAGGCTTTAATCTTATTCTTTCATCCTTCATTTCTACCTCATCATCCTTTTCGTTACCAGAGTTTTCATGGTGGTTCTTCATGATTTAATTCTTTCTTCAAGAGTTCATCAAGATTTTGTTGGTGGAGTTCAAATATCTTTTCTTCTTGCGCCTCGAAGTGCAATTAAATCCTCATATTCTTTTGAAATGAAGTTTTGCATTTCTTCGTTCTTGTCAGCTATCCAATCATTTCCGTTTGCGGTTGGTGATCACCTCATAATTTCTGAGATGTTGTCCACAAGACCACAACAAGCTTTTTCTTTTGTTGTTGAATTTCCAACAACTCCGTTCAACCCTTTCTTCTGAGGTTGCCTCTATTTCATTCGTGGCACAAGTTGTCATTTTCTTCTCCGTTCTTTTCTTTCAACTTTTTCAATTCTTTCCGGAGGTTTTGTGTCATGTCTTCATCAAATATCATTCCATCTTTCAATCTTATCCGTTTCTTTTTCCATTCTAACCACTCCGGTTAGAACGAGTTGTTTCATAGTCTATCTGATTCCGTGAGCTTTCGATTCTCGTCATTCTCGTCGCTCATCTCTTCTTCTCGAATGCTCTCGATTCTTTGCTTCTTCTATTGAGTCCTTGTTTCACCTCATCCCTTTTCTCTTCCGTCTCGGTCCTAAGATCTCGGGACGAGATCTCTTGTTAGTGGAGGAGTGTTGTAACGCCCCGGATTCGATGCGCCAGGTGTCTGCCAGTTATTCGTCGTCGTTGCCATGTCATTTGCTTGCGTGTTGCACTTTGCCATGTCATCATCTGCATTTTTATCATGTCATCATGTGCATTTCATTTTGCATACGTGTTCGTCTCATGCATCCGAGCATTTTCCCCGTTGTCCGTTTTGCAATCCGGCACTCCTATGTCTCCCGGCGCCCCCTTTTACCTCTTTTCGTGTGCGGATGTTAAACGGTCTCGGAATGGACCGAGGTTTGTCAAGCGGCCTTGGTATAGCATCGGTAGACCGCCTGTCAAGTTTCGGATCATTTGGAGGTCGTTTGGTACTCCAACGGTTAACCGGGTAACCGCAAAAGCCTCTTTTGTTTGCAGCCTAACACCCCTTTCTAAGTTGCCCAAAACCCTCCAAACTCCCTTCCATGCTCTCGGTCGTTCGATCACGATCGCGTGGCCGAAAACCGCACCTCATTTGGACTCTCCTAGCTCCCTCTACCTATATATATCCCCATTCCCCCGAAATTCGCGGTCTAACTCCCCCGAAACCGTAGCTTTCGTCCTCCACCCGCCGCCGGACATGTCCGCGTCGCGCCGGACATGTCCAGCCGCCTCAGCCACGTCGCCCCGGCCAATCATAGGCCGCCACGTCATCGCCGCCGCCGCCTCAGCCAACCTCCATGCGCCACGTCGTCGCCGTCCGTCCCACGCACCGCCGCCCGCCCGGCGAGCCATCAGCGAACCCGCCCGGCCGTCCAGCCTCGCCGCCCGTCCGCGCCTCCTCGCCGGCGTCGCGCCGGGCGCTTCGCCAAGGCCGCCTGCTCCTCCCGCGGCGACCAGCGCCGCTCAGCCTCCCGCCTCCGCCCGCTTGCCTGCTGCCGCGCTTCGCTCCCGCCGCCGCTGCGGCGCCGCCGACCTCCCGCCGCCGAGCTCCTCCCCGAGCCGCCGCCGGGATCCTCCGCCCCCGTCGCCTCCGGTGGCCGCGCCCCTCGCCGGATCCAGTTGGGTCGGACCGGATCCGCCTCCTCCGGCCCTCCCCGGCCTCTCCCCCGACTCCGGCGCCAAACTCCGGCGAGCCCCGATCCGGCCATCCTCGATCCGCGCGCCGGTTGACTTTCTTCTCCCCCTCCAAATCCACTGTCCCCGAAACTGTGATTATTTTATTGCTTTTTCATCGCATCATATCTCTGTCATCGTTGCTCCATTTTGCGCGTGTAATATGTCAAAATGTTCGACTCGATGAGTAGATCATTTCATCTCATTGCATCATTTTCATTTGAGCTCATCTTGGTGCCCAAAATGCTGTTAGAAGAGTGCTATGTGATGTTAGTTTCTGATTTTTATCAGAACTTGCACTTTTGTCATTTTTGCCATGATTGATGTGTGCATCCTATTGAATTGAGTCCTACATGTGTTTTGTAATATGCCATGTCTTCTTTCCAGTGGTGCTTGCTATGTATTTTTGTGATCAATGTGGTGACTAGCACAAGCATGCAAACTAGGTGTCTTGTTGTTGCTGATTTCAGCCCTGTTTAGCTGATATTTTGATGCCATGTTAACTTGATGCTACCGAGAGATCCATGCATATTTTGAGATACTTCAGTAAGGATGTTTTGTAAAGCATGTATTGCTCTATCCATCCATGCCCTTGTTTGCAATTATGGAGTGCCATAGCTTGAGTCAATCGAGCTCTACTTTTGCTTCAAAATGTTTCCTGGCAGATTGTTTACATGTTATTCAATTTTGCCAAGCTTGTTGTGGTTGATCCATGTATGCTATGTTATTGTTCTTGCGATGTATGTCTTCTAGGCCATGTCTTCTTGATGTATGTATGCTTGGTTTTTCATATAAGGCTCTGTAGTGAGTGCATTGAGCTTGTAAACATGCCTACTTGTTATCAGTTTTTGACATGCCATGTTGCTGAATCTGTTAACGAAACTTTCAATATTGACATGGGTGTTACTATATTTTCTTATCCTTTTTGGCTCATGGTCACTAAAGGACATTTGTTCTATGGAATTAATAGATTCATGCCATGCCTTTGTTTGCCATGTTAAGTTCCTGTAACATGTTGTTTCATAGCTCTAAACTTTGCAACCTGATGTTATTTCTGCCAATGCCTGAAACTGTTATTACTTGCAATCTTGCCATGTCATTTTGAGCATGTTCTAGTCATTTCTGGAGATAGCTCAGTGTTCATGTTTTGTAATGCTTTACCTGTACATCATGCCCATGCCTTTTGTTATTGTATTGAGGTCCTGTAGCATGTTGTTTTGATGCTTGCAATATGCCTAGTTGCTGTTTTGGACAGCTTGTCCTTTAAACTTGTATAGGGTGTATGTGTTGAACCGTTGCTCCGTTTTGAGTGTGCTCTATATGAAACTTGCTTGATTTTGCATGTAGTTTCATATTATCATGTTGGATCCTTGTTTTGAGGTGTTTGCTTGATGTTTGTATGCATTTTGCATCAATGCCATGCTTAACTTGTTTTGCTCATATCTTCTAGGCCGTAGCTCCGAATTAAATGAACTTTATATGTAACTTGACTAGAATTTCGTGTAGATCATCGTGGTGCATTTTAACTTGCTGTTTAACAACTTGAACTTAAGGTTTATTCAGATCTGGACCAATTTCGAAATTTGCATATGAGGACTTACCGGAATTGTTATATGTTGTTCCCGGCCTCATTTAAACTTGCCTTGTTGTGTTGCTCTTGTTTGCATCATCCCTTGCCATGAGTAGCTTCATGTAGTTTGTCATGCATCATGTTTGTTGTGCATCATGTCTCGTCTATGTGTGGTGTGTTTACCTATGTTGTGTGCTTCTTCTTGTTAGTTCCTGTTTCGTTGCGATCGTGAGGATTCGTTCGTCTACGCTTGGTTCGGCTTCAACCGTTCGTCTTCTTCATGGACTCGTTCTTCTTCCTTGCGGGATTTCAGGCAAGATGACTGCTACCCTGGATCTCACTACTATCTTTTCTATGCTAGTTGCTTCGTTCTATCGCTATGCTGCGCTACCTATTACCTGTTTATCAAGCCATCCCAAATTGCCATGTTAGCCTCTAACCTTTTGCACCCTTCCTAGCAAACCGTTGTTTGGCTATGTTACCGCTTTTCTCAGCCCCTCTTATAGCGTTGCTAGTTGCAGGTGAAGATGAAGTTTGTTCCTTGTTGGAACATGGAGATGTTGTTCCTTGTTGGAACATGTTTACTTGTTGGGATATCACAATATATCTTATTTAGTTAATGCATCTATATACTTGGTAAAGGGTGGAAGGCTCGGCCTTATGCCTGGTGTTTTGTTCCACTCTTGCCGCCCTAGTTTCCGTCATATCGGTATTATGTTCCCGGATTGTGCGTCCCTAACGCGGTCGGGTGATTTATGGGACCCCTTGACAGTTCGCTTTGAATAAGACTTTTCCAAAGAAGGCCCAACATTGGTTTTACCATTTGCCTCACCTATTACCTTTTTCCCTTGGGAGTCGCGCTCAAGGGTCATCTTCATTTTAGCCCCCGGCCAATGCTTGTCTAAGTGTTGGTCCAAACTAGAGCCCTTTGCAGCGCCACCTCGGGGAAACTTGAGGGCTGGTTTTAGTTGTATGGACTGCTCATCCGGTCGTGGCCTGGGACGAGATACGCGCGGCTACTACCAGGGTGTCGGCACGCCGGGAGGCTTTGCTGGTCTTGTTTTATTACTGTGAAATGTCTTGTAGCCGGGATTCCGAGACTGATCGGGCTTCCCGGGGAGAAGGTCTATTCCTTCGTTGATCGCGAGAGCTTATCATGGGCTAAGTTGGGACACCCCTGCAGGGTTTGAACTTTCGAAAGCCGTGCCCGCGCTTATGTGGCAGATGGGAATTTGTTAATGTCCGGTTGTAGAAAACCCGAAGTTGATCTCAATTAAAATACACCAACCGTGTGTGTAACCGTGAGTGTCTCTTTTCAGGGTTGATCGAGAGGAGAACACGGTTTCGGGTTATGTCGACGTAAGTAGGAGTTCGTGATCACTTCTTGATCATTACTAGTTGACGACCGTTCCTTTGTTCCTCTTCTCGCTCTCATTTGCGTATGTTAGCCACCATATATGCTTAGCCGCTGCTGCAACCTCACCACTTTACCCCTTCCTTTCCCATTAAGCTTTGCTAGTCTTGATACCCATGGTAATGGGATTGCTGAGTCCTCGTGGCTCACAGTTTACTACACCACCAGTTGCAGGTACAGGTTTGCGATGATCATGACGTGAGAGCGATGTTTGCTTGTGTTGGAGTTCTTCTTCTGCTTCTTGTTCGATCAGGGGATAGGTTCCAGGTCGGCAGCCTGGGCTAGCAGGGTGGATGTCGTTTGAGTTTCTGTTTATGTTTCATCCGTAGTCGGATGTTGATCTTGTATATGATGTTGATGTATTCTTGTGGCATTTGTGCCTTATGTATGCATCCCACTATTATGTAATGTTGATGTAATGATATGCACCTTGCAAAAGCGTTTCCAATATGCGGGTCTATCCTTGGTGGGACCTTCGAGTTCCTTTTGGATAGGGTCGCATATTGGGCGTGACAATGGTATCCTCCTTTGAATGAATTAAGTGACTCGATTTGGCACATGTTCACACATGTAGTTGAATCAAATCAACATAGCCTTCATGATATTTATAGTTCATGGTAGATTATATCCTACTCATTCTTGTACTCGGTGTGAATTAATTTTAATGCATGTTTATGACTGTTGTCGCTCTCTCGCTTGGTCGCTTCCCAATCTTTTGCTAGCCTTCACATGCTAAGCGGAATACTGCTTGTGCATCCAAACTCCTTAAACCCCAAAGATGTTCCATATGAGTCCACTATACCTTCCTATATGCGGTATCTACCTGCCGTTCCAAGTAAATTTGTATGTGCCATACTCCAAACCTTCAAATGAAATTTTGTTTTGTATGCTCGAGCAGCTCATGTACAACTAGGGATGCCTATATCTTCCATGCTAGGTGGGTTATTCTCAAGAGGAGTGGACTCCGCTCCTCATTCATGAGAAAGGGCCGGTAACCGGGATGCCCAGTCCCATGATCCAAAAAGATCAAAGCAAATCAAAATAATTGAACAAAAATCCCCCAGGGCTGTTGTATGTTGGAGGCACTCATTGTTTCGAGCAAGCCATGGATTGATGCTTGTTGGTGGTTGGGGGAGTATAAACCTTTACCATTATGTTTGGGAACTTCCTATAATGCATGTAGTATGGAAGATACAGCCATCTCCTAGTTGTTGCGTTGACATTGAAAGTATGCTGCTCAAAATCTTTTTCAATCTCTATTTTAAAATCGAGCTCTGGCACCTCTACAGATCCCTGCTTCCCTCTGTGAAGGGCCTATCTATTTACTTTTATGTTGAGTCATCACCCTTCTTATTAAAAAGCACCCGCTGGAGAGCACCCTGTCATTTGCATTCATTACTATTGGTTTATATTGGGCATGACTTGATTGGATCTCTTTTACCATGAATTACAATGTTTAGTCAGTCCTTGATCTTTAAGGGTGCTCTGCATTTATGTTTTGCGGTCTCAGAAAGGGCTAGCGAGGTACCATTTTTTTATATCATGTTATGATTATTTTGAGAAAGTGTTGACATCAGAGTTTTATTATTATGGCTCGTTAGCTGATTATGTTATTGATATGAGTAATTGTGAAACCTATGTGTTATTGTGAGTATGGTTAGTTCGTAATATTTGCTGAAACTTGAATGCTGGCTTTTCTTGTTTACAACAAGAAGAGCAACAGAGTTTGTAAAAGTTTTTATTTATCACTTTCTGTTTATCAACTGAATTGCTTGAGGACAAGCAAATGTTTAAGCTTGGGGGAGTTGATACGTCTCCAACGTATCTATTTTTCCAAACACTTTTGCCCTCGTTTTGGACTCTAACTTGCATGATTTGAATGAAACTAACCCGGACTGACGCTGTTTTCAGCAGAACTACCATGATTTGAATGAAACTAACCCGGAATGTCCTGGAAATTCACGGAGGCACTTTTTGGAATTTATAAGAATTAATGGGTGAAAGAAATACACCAGGGGGCCCAGGGCCTGTCCACAAGACAGGGGGGCGCCCCCCCCCCCTAGGGCGCGCCCCCCTATCTCATGGGCCCCCTGGACCTCCTCAGACCTCAACTCCAACTCCATATATTCCGTCTCAGGGAGAAAAAAATCAGAGAGAAAGTTGCATCGCATTTTACGACATGGAGCCGCCGCCAAGCCCTAATCTCTCTCGGGAGGGCTGATCTGGAGTCCGTTCGGGGCTCCGGAGAGGGGGATTCGTCGCTGTCGTCATCATCAACCATCCTCCATCACCTATTTCATGATGCTTACCGCTGTGCGTGAGTAATTCCATCGTAGGCTTGCTGGACGGTGATGGGTTGGATGAGATTTACCATGTAATCAAGTTAGTTTTGTTAGGGTTTGATCCCTAGTATCCACTATGTTCTAAGATTGATGTTGCTATGAATTTGCTATGCTTAATGCTTGTCACTAGGGCCCGAGTGCCATGATTTCAGATCTGAACCTATTATGTTTTCATGAATATATGTGTGTTCTTGATCCTATCTTGCAAGTCTATAGTCACCTATTATGTGTTATGATCCGACAACCCCGAAGTGACAATAATCGGGATACTTCTCGGTGATGACCGTAGTTTGAGGAGTTCATGTATTCACTATGTGTTAATGCTTTGGTCGGGTTCTCTATTAAAAGGAGGCCTTAATATCCCATAGTTTCCATAAGGACCCCGCTGCCACGGGAGGGTAGGACAAAAGATGTCATGCAAGTTCTTTTCCATAAGCACGTATGACTATTTACGGACTGCATGCCTACATTACATTGATGAATTGGAGCTAGTTCTATATCACCCTATGTTATAGCTATTGCATGAGGAATCGCATCCGGCATAATTATCCATCACTGATCCATTGCCTACGAGCTTTTCATATATTGTTCTTCGCTTTTTTACTTTTCCGTTGCTTCTGTTACAACTACTACGAAAACCCAAAAATATTTATCTTTACTTTTGCTACCGTTACCTTTATTATCATACCACTTTTGCTACTAAACACTTTGCTGCAGATACTAAGTTATCCAGGTGTGGTTGAATTGACAACTCAACTGCTCATACTCAAGAATATTCTTTGGCTCCCCTTGTGTTGAATCAATAAATTTGGGTTGAATACTCTACCCTTGAAAGCTGTTGCGATCCCCTGTACTTGTGAGTCAACATGTACCCAAATTATGCAATGACGTGGATGACCACTGTAACCATGGAAATTCGTACCAAAACTTTTGATGTTCAAACTCATCACACATGGGTTAAGCTATCTGAATCGTTTGTGAT
This sequence comes from Aegilops longissima, assembly GCA_021605205.1. Classification (NCBI taxonomy): domain Eukaryota; kingdom Viridiplantae; phylum Streptophyta; class Magnoliopsida; order Poales; family Poaceae; genus Aegilops; species Aegilops longissima. Next base: position 270,881,439 of record CM038677.1, read on the forward strand.
GTCCACATATCGTACACAATTCTGAATAAGGGACCGTGTCTTAATACACTTTCGTGCTAGTTTTTTGGCTGAAGCGATTCCATATTTTCGGCTTCCGCGGAAATATCTACCTCCCCGCCCCCTCCCCCTTACCAAAAGCCACATTTCCCCTCTTTCAGCCTTCCTTTCCAAGTTGAAACCTTCACTCCTTGCTTGTAGCACAGCCTGCTCCTCGTCGGCGACCCTCCTTCACGCTGCTCGACCTCGTCTATCTAGGCAGGTAATCCACACCCGACGCCCATCCGCCTCCTCCTTCCACATCCCACATGCCCCGACCGCCGGCGCGAGTGCGACACCTTCCACCCAAATCACCGACACCTCCACCAAATAAGCGCTGCCCTTAGCCATGGTACACGCAGTATAGCCAGGATCTCAAGGAGCATTTGGCAACGGAGAAGCAAATTGCGGCCGCACACGCGGATGAGGTCGCGATAGCTGCCATTCGTTCCAACCCCTAGATCTTGGAGGAGCACCTTACCATTTGCTAGCTATGCCGGTTAAGCATGCGCGGTTTACCCATTGCGTGTGCTGCTCCTGCCTTTCCTTCACAAATTCTAGTGAATTGTGCTATCTAATTTTACCATGCAATCTGTTGCTCTAGTGTATATGTTCTATATGTCATGCAGTGTGGTGCTCACTTATTAACTGTTTTGTTAATTAGTTGTCATCTTCAGTTAACTATTTGGTTCAATTCTGCAAATGTGATGTTCAATTCTTCAGGCTGCAATTTTATATTGTCTTCCATGTGAGAAATAAATCGAATTTATCTTTACAAAATACATGAGAAACGAATACAATTTCTATATTTCCAAGTTGTCAAGCATGCTTGGTTTGGTTATACATTGTGCAATGTGGTGCTCAGTTAACGTTTGGTTCATCTGTGTTGTGGTGTTTAGTTAAATGTTTGGTTCAATTCTGCAATGTGATGTTCAATACTTGTGGTAGCATTCTGTTATTGTATACCATGTGAGGAATAAATTGAATTTGGCTGTAGTAAATACATGAGAAACAAATACAATTGCTACAATTGGCTGTAGTTAACTGTTTGGTTAACTGTCTGATCTTATATTAGGAGTATGTCATATTGTGCAATGTGGTGCTCAGTTAATGTTTGGTTCATTTGTTGTGGTGTTTAGTTAACTGCTTGGTTCAATTCAGCAATGCGATGTCCAATTGTCATGGGTAGAATTTTGTATTGTTGTGCATGTGAGGAATAAATCGAATTTGGCTGCACTTAATACATGAGAAACATATACAAGTGCTATATTTCCTAGTTCTTAATCATGCTTGGTTTGGGTAAATGGGTTTTCCGTGTGCTTGAATTAATCTGATGAATCGGCAATGTCCTTATTTTTCATCAACATATTTTACTGATAGCATGTGAACCCTTACTTAACCTGATGACTAACTAACTTATATGTGTTGCAGGGAAACAATGGGAAGCACTGATGTTTACAATCGAGGTTAGCACATGCATGGTCCGTTCTCTAATAGCACATTATTGTGCAATTGCAGGAACCATTCTAATATTTTGGTTTTAAACAATTTTTTCTTGCACATGTAGGTCCTGCTATCAGAGGTTTTGACCCACTGTTTGACCTTTTTGCATATGGGGAAATGAGTTGTCCATGAATATCAATCAAATCAAGAAACTCAAAAAGATTGTTAGGATAAAGAAATTAGCGACAAAAAATAACAAGATCTTTGTCTGCATAATGAAGAAGACATCAGTTCACTACAAGATGGTACTAACTATTATACCTTACCTTTTTTTATTCCTTTGCCCCATTTCCAATATAGAGAAGATATTTATGCACATCCTTGTTTTCAGGCCTTTCCAAAGCAGTTCACTGATAATTACCTCTCAAACCACCTCTATGGTCAGGAGGCGAGGAAGGTTTTCATACAACACCCACGGTTCAATATTGAAGTGTTCCTGAAGAGGACGAAGGGCCAGACGGTCAATCATCCACAGGCACTGGCCTAAAGTTGCAAAGACCTTCAACATGAATGAAGGCTCAATATTCGCATTCCGCTTCAGCAGTTTTCCAGAGGAGATGCATCTGTCTATATACGTCTATGATACTAATTTCGAAAGGTTCTACATGTTGCATGTGGAACTTGCTGCTGGTGCAGTTGTGTAATGGGGTAGCTAAGTGCTGAAGCTATATCATGTTGTACTCTGATGTATTTCACTTATGAAATTCCGATTCCTTAATATGGAAATGAAATATATTGTGTGCTTAATATGAAATGTCAATTAGATTAATAAATGGATTATGAATAATCGGATAATTAGCCTACTGATGGATAATTAGCATGCTAATTGGGTTTTGCTATTGCAAAAGGTTGTTGAAAAAATACCATGGGCGATGACCTCAGGCAACGCACACAGTTTCTAGGAATAAACCATGTTGTATTAATGAACAATCACACACGACTTTCTCTTGAAAATTGTTTGCGTTAGGCCACCTTGCGCAAACGTTTACCACACACTCGTGCGCGTCGGTCCTAAACAAACGGTTTAAAACCCCTTTCCGTGACGGCATTTGGAACCGTCGCTAAGTGAGTGTGGGCGATAGGGGGGTCCTTCCCACACGACCCAAAAACCGTCAGGGATAAGGCCCCTACAGTACTCCTACTCATTTCTGCTTGCATTGCCATCGCAGTCGGTATTCTGTGGTGCTACGTTTACGATGGGCGTCCCATCACAAACGGTTCACTATTATAGATAGTGTATGATGTGCGGCCCATCACAAACGGTTCACCGTTAAGAAGATTAGCTAATTGTCATACAAGTGTCGGACAGGATTACGAAACGTCGGACCGTCATAACATCGTCGTACACGACAAGTATCGCACACGCTATTCTGTGGTCAAATGTTTACGATGCATACTTCATGAGAAACAGTTCATGGTTGCGAATCGTCAGTGGCGGAGCCAACGTATAAGCGTTGGGTTCAAGTGAACCCAACGAGTTTTCCTTCGTACGTGCGTGTAGGCACATGTTTAACTGACATGAACCCAGTAAAAAATTCTGGCTGACCCCATCAAATAACGTGAGCAGCTAAGCAATGGGCCCAAAAGCCCACGGGCACTTGATGCCCAGGCGGCCAGCCGGCCAGCCGGACAGACCTAAACCATTATTAGTCACGTACTCTGTACTCTCGTTTTGTTGTTTATACATACATACGCACGTAGTCGAACACTTCGTCTGAGTCTCGTCTGTTAGTTTTCCAATTCGCATCTCTCCTCGTCTGTTTGTGTTCCTTGGCGTCTAGATCGACAGTGACAACAATTTTCACCCAAAATTTGAGGTATTTAGGTTACATTGCCACATCTCGTCACCAGCAGTCAGGGGGCGAATCGTTTTTTTTTGCCCGGACGCACTTCCTTGCGTGTGAAGATGTAGCTAGTCGGTCCCAGCAATCAGGGGGAAACGTTTTTTTCGTGAAATATGGTGGCCCGTCCGGTGGGTCACCGCTGTCAGGTGGAGGAATCATTATTTTGCGCGTAATAACGAGGCACTTCCTTGCTGCGGCCGTGGACCCAGTTGTCAGCCTCTCCATGTACAGTCCACGTCCGATGGAAGTCGTTCCTTGACCATGTTGACCACACCGCGCCGAGAGCACCACGGCGGTGGACGACGGCGAGGCCTAGGAAGGGGACAACTCGGAGCCGGGGAAGACGCGGCAGTGGATGCCCACGCGAAGAGGAGTATGAGGGTTCACTGGTTCGGCTGCGGTGTGAGGCTGCTGTCGCCGCAGAATAACAGGGGGTGTGGGTGAGTACATGGATGGCCTGGCCAGTGGTGGGATAGTAGGGGGCGGTGAGGCCTCCGCGGCATCACAGCCGGCCACGGGAGGCAGGAGCACGCGGCATGACCGGCGCTGGTTTGGGCGGCTGGAGCAAGAAGACCAGTGGTTGAAGAAGAACTACGGCTGTTGGATGAACATCGTACGGTAATAGGAGCTAGAATCGTTCATATTGACTAAGTTGACAAAGCCCTCCGTCCCCGTCAACTTGGTAGGCCCACAAGTCAGCCTCCCACTATGATGGGTTCCAGCTGGCAGGGGATGAACATCGTGCGTAATAAGGAAGCACTTCCTTGCGTGCGAAGATTGCTGGTGGGTCCGACATGTCAGCGGGGGGCACATTTTTTTGGCGAAATACAGAGGCCCTTCCGATGGGTCCCAGATGTCAGGTGGAGGAATAATTATTTTGCGCGTAATAAGGAGGCACTTCCTTGCTGCGGCCGTGGACCCAACTGTCAGCCTCTCCACGTATAGTCCATGTCCGATGGAAGCCGTTCCTTGACCACGTTCACCACGCCGCACCGAGAGCACCAGGGCGGTGGACGACAACGAGGCCTAGGAAGGGAACGACACGGAGGCAGGGAAGACTCGGCAGTTGTTTCCCACGCGGAGGGGAGTATGAATGTACGAGGGTTTACTGGTTCATCTGCCCTCGCCGAAGAATAACAGCAGGTGTGGGTGAGTAGAGGGATGGCTAGGCCAGCGATGGGAGTACGGTGGGGCGGTGAGGCCTGCGTGGCAGCACAACCCGCCGCGGGGAGGAGGGAGCAGGCAGTCCCTCCGGCGCTTGTTTGAGCGGCCGGAGCAGGAAGAGCAGAGATTGAAGAAGCACGACGGCCGTTGGATGGACATCGTACGGTCACTGGAGCTAGAATCGTTCATATTGACTAAGTTGACAAAGCCCTCTGTCCCCGTCAACTTAGTAGGCCCACAAGTCAGCCTCCCACCATGGTGGGTCCCAGCTAGCAGGGGGAGTATTCATTTTTCTGTGCGTAATAAGGAGGCACTTCCGGTGGGTCCAAGCTGACAGCAGGGGGGACGTTTTTTTCGTGAAATACGGTGGTCCGTTCGGTGGGTCCCAGCAGTCAGGGGAAAACTTTTTTTTTTGCAAAATACGGTGGCCCGTCCGGTGGGTCGCAGCAGTCAGGGGGGAAACGTTTTTTCCGCGAAATACTGGTGGCCCGTCCGGTGGGTCCCTGCTGTCAGGTGGAGGAATAATTATTTTGCGCGTAATAAGGAGGCACTTCCTTGCAGCTGCCGTGGACCCAGCTGTCAGCCTCTCCACGTATAGTATTCTTCCGATGGAAGTCGGTCGTTTAACACATTGACCACGCCGAGACGAGAGCACCAGGGCGGTGGACGACGACGAGGCCTAGGAAGGGGACGACGCGGAGCCGGGGAAGACGCAGCAGTGGATGCCCACGCGGAGAGGAGTATGAGGGTTCACTGGTTCGGCTGCGGTGTGAGGCTGCCGTCACCGCAGAATAACAGGGGGAGTGGGTGATTGGAGGGATGGCCTGGCTAGCGGTAGGAGTAGTATGGGGACGGTGAGGCCTCCGCGGTAGCACAGCCGGCCACGGGAGGCAGGAGCATGCGGCACAACCGGCGCTGCTTTGGGCAGCTGGGGCAAGAAGACCAGATGTTGAAGAAGCACTACGGTCATTGGATGGACATCGTTGACCACGCCGCCCGAGCACCAGGCGGCGGTGGACGGCAATGAGGCCTCTGAAGGAAAAAACACGGAGCCGGTGAAGACACGGCAGTGGCTGCCTGTGGAGAGTAATCTGAGGTTGACTGGTTTGGCTGCCGTCGCGGAAAATAACAGGAGGTGTGGGTGAGTAGAGGATAGACAGGCCGTGGATGCGAGTATGATGGGGTCGTGAGGCCTGCCCAAGCACCGCCGCCACGGGAGGCGGAGCAAAGGCGGTTCCGACGGCGCTGGTTTGGGCGGGAGGGGCAGGAAGATCAGAGACTGAAGAAGCACGATTACCATTAGATTGACATCTAACCATCTGACGCTGGTAGAATCGATTGTTGACTAAGTTTCTTTTTTAAGAAACCTTGTATAGGCCCATAAGTCAGCCTCCAAATATATGGCAGACAACATAAAGCCCATTTGCTATTTTTTATAATTTGGAGCCCATTTGCTATTTTTTATAATTTGCAGCCCATTTGCTAATTCTTAAGTAATTTATTACAGCCCATTTTCTGCCCAGGACCACGGTCAAAAAGTTCAACCTTATTTTGCATATTTCGGTGGAGTCCAAACTGTTGTAATCTCGAAATGATAAACCTTTTTTAAGAACTTATTGATTTGCCAAAAAAATTGTTTTGTTTTTGTAAGCAAATAAGACGTGGGACAATTGAGTTGGTTTAAGGGAAAACTAGTGGTAAAAAAATCAGCGCTGAGTGGGAAAAAACAACAAAAATAAGGATGTAAATATGAAAAGGGAATTTTATGTGTTTTCAATATAATGATACGTGTATATGAACTAGTAAAACTATAGGTAGAGATTAGAAAACGGATGTAGGACATGCGTTTCAAGAGTAAAATAGAACTGGGCCGTGTGTTTGATTCAGTAAAAAAACTGCCTGCGGATGTATTAAGACAAAATATAACTAACGCTGGCGGGTCAGAGGCCAGTAGATACCTGCTGGATCTTTGTGCCCCGTTGTCGTCATGGGTAGGGCTTGTTAAAAAAAACCAACCCTGGGCAGTCTACAACCGAGTTGAAACTTGCTCGACCTGAAAAAACAATATAGGTGCTCAATAAACGAGAGAATTTTGCAAGCACAGACTGATAACTGGGATGCAGCACGGATATTGTTTTTTTATCATGATACTAAGTGCATGCACTTGTTTCGAAAAAACTGCAGAACTGGGAATTCGAATGGCTGGTGCTTATGCTACCCATCAAATAAAAATTAGGTACCTGAGAATTCGTTTCGAAACAAATGATTCAGCTTTATATCCACGTCGACCCTCGGCATGATGGTTGGAAGCAAATGCAAGGTCATACCAAAAGATCGTTAACAACAATACCAACTTGCGGACGACAAGGTAGTACAACACTACTAGGAAAAGGGCTATAGATAGGACTGATTCTAATGGTGCACCAGGTAAGTAGTGCGCCACTACTATATACTAATGGCGATCGTTGCTCGTGCGCCATTAGTGTGAAGACACTAATGGCGCACCGTGCTCACAAGGCGCCACTACTATTGATTTTTCCCCATTTTTCCATACAAATTAATGGCGTGGGGATGGCAAAGTGCGCCATTACTAGTTAGAACTAGTAATGGCGCACGACCAAGACAATCGCCATTAGTATATAATTTTTTTACTTTTTGCAAACCTACTAATGGCGACTATGCCAAAGTGCGCCATTAGTAGTTTAAACTACTAATGGCGCCTTACACGGTGCGCCATTAGTATAAAATTATTATTTTTTTACTTTTTTGCAAAACCACTAATGGCGCATGATGCTGTTCGAAAGGATGAATGGTGTCATCAAAGGATATGTTCGGAACATGTCACGTCCAGAGGGAAGTATAGCGGGGCTTTACGATCAAGAGTGCATCTCCTCTCGCACGAATTATCTAGGCATCGAGAACCCGCTGGTCTGCCCGTCAACAGCACCTCGGCAGGCTCGCTGGATGGGGTCACCGTGAGGGTCGCCGCGAAATGCATGTCAACTACGAGGGTCGACTTGCCGACTTTGAAAGAGCAAACCTAGTCGCGCTACAACACATAGACGTGGTCAATCCTTGGGTGGTAGAGCACAAAACCTTTATTGAGAAGACGTACAATGACCGAGGCCAACAGAGGACGGACGGAGATATGCTCAGAGACCACAACTCATGTTTCACGCGTTGGTTCAAGCAGAAGCTTCGTCAGCACTTTTTACATGAAGATTCTTCCGCAGAAGAACAACTCATATTCGCTTTGTCACAGTAGCCGAGCACAACCTCGATGACCTATGAGGCGTCACGATATCAACGGCTACACATTCTACACCGAGGACAAGGACATGAAGAGCGATGGTTATCGAACTCCGGTAACGATGGAATCCTACACCGTAAGGACAAGGACAGATACTACGAAGGATCGAGGAGATCTGGGAGCTAAGCTACTGTTGAGAAGGTGCCGATGTTCCGTGTCGATGGGCCAAGAGCGCCCTAAAAGAAGACCGATATTTCACCACCATGGTTATACCCGGCCAAATCCAAGATCATGGGCATAAACGTCACCACAAAAATGAGCCATGGGTACTGGCTTCCCAAGTGGACCAATGCTTTTCATTACCGACCCGCCAAAGCCCGGTCGTGTTGTCGTGAGGAGAGGCAAAAGGAAGATCATCGGAATGGATGGAGTAGCCAATGAGCAAGACTTCGACAAGCACGGGCGACCAAGATCGAACATGACGACGATTTATGAAGTAGCAGCACACACCACAAGAAGAAGCAGGACCACCCTACCTAAAGGACGTCCATTCCACGTAAGAACTCCATTTGCGAAAAAGAAGGGCAAGAAGATTGTGAACAAATAGCTAGCTAAGATCGATTGTATTTAAATCGTAGTCTTCATTTCTCGATTGTATTTCATGGGCACTTTTGATATCATGAATATTTTTAAATTTCATGGGCACTTTTGAATTCATGAGGACACTTGATCTCGATCCTCCATCTCGATCTCGATTCCCCTCCATCTCGATCTCGATCCCCGCACCTCCCCGCCTCCACCGCCACCGATGATATTTTCAAGTAAGAAATTTGAACATATTTTTAAAAAATTATTATTGTTTTATAAAAAATATTACTGTTATGATTTAAACAAGTTTGAACATATTTAAACACAAATAAATATAAAAACAGCATTTAAAATGCATAAAAAATATTGGGGAGCCAGGAATCAAACCCAGACCTCCCGGTGTGTGTGCTGCGTCTTGACCCACCGGGCTAGTGGGTGGGTTCTGTTGTAGATAGGGTTAGGTTGTAGATATGGTTAGTGGGCTAGATTAAAACAAAATTCTAATGGCGCACCGAGGATGGTGCGCCATTAGAATAGTCATACTTATGGCGCACGATCGGGCGGTGCGCCACTAGAACCTCCCCTAGCTATCCTCCTCCCTCTCGCCAGATCCCTTCGACCCTCTCCCTCGCCACCAGATCCACCCGCGCGCTGCCCCGACCCACGCCCACGCCTCGCCTCCCCAGCGCCTCCGATCCGTTGCTGCCCCAGTCAGCACCTGCCCTGCCCCCCCATCACCGTCCGCCTCGAGCCTCGAGCTCCACCGTCGAGGCGACAGGCAAGGCGGCGGGCAGAATCTGCTTCAACACTGGGCGGCGAGCATGGAACCAGGGCGCGACGACGCCGACCCTCCACCCCCTCCACCTCTTCTTCCTCGGGTTGCATTGTCTTCCTCAACTTCGCCACCTCTGTTGCTACTAAGCTGTCGCAGGCCTCCTTGCGCCCCCCAGTGAGCTCCGCCTCCTCTCCCTCTTCCTTCTCGCGTGCCAAGAAATGCATAGCAATTATTTGCTTCACTTAGTTATTTGATGCTCTGCTTCCTGTGTGGCTGAGATGTTCACATGAAACTACAACCTGCTGGACAACCTTTCTTTATAGAGCCATTTTGCCTATGGTCATTCAAGATGAAATTACAACCTGCAGTATTGGTTGGAATGTGTAATTTACAGGGAAATGTTTGCGTTAAGTTATGTGGTTGGAAAGATCATGTGTCATTTTTTTCTCGAGTAACAACTCAAGGGGGCAGGGGTTCTTGGATTTCATATAGAAGAGAGTCTCCGGTTAATCGCGCCATTATTTTTGAAGAATCAGAAAGTGTTAGAGCAGTTAACTAAGGTGATTATGGACCGCATGAGAAACTTGGAAGCTAAAACATTGCGATCCTCACCATAAGGATGATTATATCTTCCATGCCCGAATAGCTCTGCCTAAATAATAAATAGATAAAGGTAAAACTAAACCATGCTCAGCGATGAGATGATGTCAACTCGACAACCAAAGCAAACTTGTTCATCATTACAAAAGCAAACTTGTTCAACATAACAAAAGCAAACTTGTTCAACATAACAAAAGAAAACTTGTTCAACCACATAACTACAAACTGAGACACGATGGTAGGGTCATCCCAATACCACAAACAACTCAATATCCCCAGAGTAGGGGTCATCCCAATGATCCTCCGCCTCTTGCCGAGCTCAAACCTTCTTTGGTGATTTCGATTTTCTTCCATGCTCAGAGGTGACGACGATCTTTCGCGGCGTACTCGATGAGCTTGTTTGGCAGTGGGCTGTCCCCCATAGTAGGTGGTCCGAATTCTGTCGATCTTCTCGCTTCATTTTTAGTAGGATGGGTGGAGGAGGCTGGCTGCAAACTCAGCCAAAGACTGCCACTTCTTTCCATTGTTTGAACTCTCCATTTGCGCTGCAAGTCGATCGTGCTTTGTCGGGTTGATCTCCAAACCAGACAACTTCAGGTTCTCCTTGTCGCCTCCAATGCGAAGCCAATAAAGGTGTACAGCTTTTCTCCTGCAGGAGCGGGCGGAGTTCCTTGGGCCTGCATCAAAATAATCTTTAGCATTCAAATTCATCTACTTCAAAAACTTCAAACTACAGAATTAAAATGGGTTCAGTTGAAGCAAAATTCGGTTAAAATAACATCTTCAGTTCTGACCAAAATTCAGTTAAAACAGTATGATCACAACAACTACTAAATGATCACAACAACTACAAGACAACATTTTGTATGATCAAAGCAGCAAGCATAACATCTCAATGATGTATTTTTTTGCAATCTTTTGTATTACAAGACAACATTCATAACAGCTACTAAATGATCACAAAAACTTGTAGACAACATTCTGTATGATCACCAAAAAACTACTTCAGAACTGGATGTTTTTACCATTTGGTTGCCGAGGTGATGTGGTATACCAGGACAAGATCCTCCACGCATAACTGTAGAACTGCAGCAATTTGCGGAGGTTTGTCTTCCCTGGTATACTCGACATCAACACCGATATTCCGAGAAAGCATGCCGCCGAGCCTCCTCCTCATCTTGCGGATCATCTTGTCGGCTTCGTCTGGATTGCTGGTGCATACAACATCCAACGGCTCCTTCAGGTGGATATCAACCTTGAGCGGCACGGTGTAGTCCCGCTTCGCCGGGGGCCGAACGCGTCGCCGACCACCAATGGCTCCTTGCTGGGCGCCTCACCACGGTGATGCTTGGCGACGGAAGGAGTTGCTCCATGATGCCTCCGCCATTCTCTTGGCAGACGGAGGGGAGTTGCTCCATGATTCTCCGCCATTGCCCTCCCCGCCAGCGATGGTGGAGGCAGAGGGGAGTTGCTTGATGCTTTGGAGGTAGAGGGAGGAAGATGGAGCGGCAATGGAATGAGGAGGAGGCAGAGGGAGGAAGATGGAGCGGCAATGGAATAGGAGGGAGTTACTGGACGTGGGAAGAAAACCCCTCTGCGCCGTGGGAGTTGCCGGAGGGGAGACGGGGAGTTGCCTCGAAAACTCAAACGCCCCGCCCTTTGGAGGGGAGACGTGGACCCTAGAAAACTCGAGGGAGACGGGGCCCTCCTGCTTTCAAACGTCCAGGAGGGGAGACGTGGTAAAATTCAGTTATAATGTGTTTGTCCCTGCTCAACTTCGCAGCTTTTCTGCTCTCTATTTCTCTTCTTATTCAGCGATTACACGTAAGAGAAAACGAGAAACTAGGCCACTTCCGGTCGTGAGCACTGCCATCCCAGCGCTCCCAGCGTCACCCGTGATGCAGCCATGACCGCCTAGTTCGTGCCATCCCATGGTCGGGTCAGGCCATGGAGAAACCTAATAAACTATGACCGAGGCGCAGCTCGGATTATTTGAAACTGAAAGCAAACTTCTCTCGATGAAACCGACAGAGACTGAAAACTACACCTATATCTCGATTTAAATCAAGGTGTTCTTCAAAGAGCTGATTAAAATTCAGTTAACAACAACATCAGTAAAATTCAGTTAATTAATCAAGAAGAGAAGATAGAAAGTAGAGAGCAAGAGGAGTACTTGCATTAATCAAACGCTTTTACTTTAAACTTGCATGCATTCTTTGCTTGTTTATATTCATTCTTGTAAACTGAACATGCTCATCTATCTATCTATCTATCTATCTATCTACCGCTTAAGTATGTATGTATGCATTGTGTTTTATTTCCTTTGAAAGTAAAGTTTATTTCTGGCTGGCTGGCATGATGGCTCATGGATCCCTCAAATGCAGCTACAGCTTGAGCTCAATCTGATCTCATCTGAAATGAATCTATAAATACAGAGTGTAGTTAGTTACAGAGTAGCGAAATAGTTGCTGGATGCGCTTACTTGCATGGGCCTGGCTGATGAAGAAAAACTTTATATATATTCATGCTGATGTTGACTCTATAAATCATACTTATTGGACATGTTTTATGTGTTGATCCATCAATTGATCACATTGAGAAAGACCATCGTGTCTCCGACCATTTTGCAAAGGTCATGTCTCCGACCATCGTGTCGTGATGAATTTGCAGTACCACGAGAGGCCCTTGAGTTTGTCGGAATGTTGATTAACTTCCTTTCCGCAATTTCGTACTCCATATGTCCTATTTTCAGCAAAGGTCATGCTGAAATTTTCCGTGAATTTTAGCATGACTTTGCTAAAACTAGGACATATGGGGTACTTATGACTAATGCATGGGCCGGGTATCTTAGTACTTAGTTAAGTAGGATCAACTGCCCGCCATTCTTGCTGCATTAAACCATAGGTGGCAATAGAGCCAAGTGATTAGGCCCAACTTAGAATTCTCCTTAGCATCGATAAACCCTAGATGATAAACCCAACATAGGTGGCAATAGAGCCAAGTGATTAGTGCCAAGTGATCAGGCCCAAACTAGGGTGCCTCGGCATCGATAAACCCTAAATGATGAAAACTTAACTTGGCTGCCCCGGATGCCTCGGTGTCGATGAGAACCTAAATGATGTACGCTTAGGCTTTTAGGGTGCCTCGGCGTCGACAAACCCTAAATGATGAAAGCTTAGGCTTTTAGGGTGCCTCGATGTCGACAAACCATAAATGATGAGACCATGATCTTGTTCCTTGACAATAACCAACTTTTTGACCAAACTTTTTTCCTATTTAGAGCGAAACATGGCCCACAACGATGAGGCCGGTGGTTCGGGCGGCAAGCAATTCTGGGTGCTGTCCCAGGAGATGGAGGAACAACCTCACCGCTATGTGGACGCCGTGGAAGACACCGATCCTGATTACACAACCCCTAGTGGCGTCGGGGATGACACCACTGATGGTGCCGCCGAGGATGCCACCATTGATGATGGCGGCGCACACACAGATGGCAACCAATCGAAGAAGCAAAGGAAGGACCGGCGTCCGAATGCGCTCCACACCGTCAAGGAGGAATTAACTCAAGTGGACTCCGACGGGAATCCGACGGAGCCCAAACATATAGTCAAGGGGATGAGGACCAGTTTGATCGCGATGATGCTCATCGTGATGACCACAACTCTCTTTTATGTGACGGTAGTTTAGATGATCGATATCGACTTGTAATGTGAAGACAAACTCGATACTCGCGGTCTTGAGACTTGTAATGTTTTATCTTTGTTCGGTCTTTTTAATTCGGAGACTAATATGATGAATTGTATTCAGAGACTAATCTTCTATTGTATTCGATGAATCTGATGTTGTTGTGTGCTGCTGTCTATATTCTGTCCAATAATATATTTTGTAACATGTGCAAAAATCAGAAAAGCAAAAAAAACCAAATATTCATACTAATGGCGCATCAAGGCAGAGTGCGCCATTAGTGTGACAAAGCACATGGTTACATATGGCCCCCCGGGAGGCATACTAATGGCGATGGAGTTACATACTAATGGCGCCTCGCCAGTGCGCCATTAGTATATCAGATACTAATGGCGCATTGTGGTGCGCCATTAGTAAAAAATTCTAATGGCGTGCTACTAATGGCGCACCGGTAGTGCGCCATTAGTAGGCAAAACCGGTGCGCCATTAGTAGGCCTTTTCCTAGTAGTGCAACTACCAATACCAAACTAACTTATAATCTTTTTACTCCTGGCCTTAGTGTTCGTCTGGTACAAAATGTTGCTGAGGACCAGCTCCCGCTCCTTCTCTTGCTCCAGGTCCCCGAGGGGTGGTACTGGTGCATCACCCATTTGGTCCTCTGCTGGTCGAAGTTCTTGTTGGTGTTCAGCACGTAACCTTTTTGCTGCCCGCTCGCGCCGTTGACCATCACCGCAAGGTATTGCCGGTCTTGTGCCACATCGCGTGCATGCCGCACTCCTCATCAGATCTTGCGACGCGTCCACGTGCCCTTTTGAACGCCTCGAATTGCGCTGAAGAAATGCTTCCTTAGGCCACTCAGTGTGATACCTGCAATATTGTGGAATACAGGTTTTAGTGTACCTAGTTGGCATTTTCATGGCATGTTGCGCTACTTATTTCACTTTTTATTAACCGTCAAATTGTAATTGCTTCACCAGGTCTCAAGTCTAAAAAGAAAAATAGAGCTATAAAGAAAGGAATATGTTTGTGCAAGTAGACGGCCGATCGGTGTCTTACCCGGAAGTTTCTCGGGTTGGGTGTAGCATAGCATATGCCGTGCTTCGCTGTCGATGGTTGGTATGAAAAATCGATGAGAGATGAAATCTCATGTGTCAAGACTCACTTTGGCCTCAAGGTGCTCGGTCAGCTCCTCGATCCGTGGGATCGAACTTGACGCGAGCCGCGAACCGCCAATCCTTCTTCGACTTGCATCGGTAATTCCAGTTATATGGTACTCAATGTATGATCAATCGATGTTTTAAGTGAATGATGAAAGATTTCGACGATAAGTGGTATTCCAAATCTGAGGTCCAGAATACCCGAACAGGCCGCAGGGATTCTTGTGTCACCTCACGCGCAGCGTGTTGTCGCGTCAATTCAATGTGTGGACATGATGAATAATTTGACCGACGTATACAAGTACTGCTATTATACTACTTACTAGTCGTATTTAGTGTCACAATTTATACATAGGTTTAACTAACAAGTACGCACTTGAAGCCTAACTGATATATATATATATGTATATATATATATATATATATTTCTGCACGGCATCTCCATCATCATTATCAGTACATCCTACGCAGGTGAGTTAGGATGCACATGATCCCAGCAAGGTATCTATCCTTCAAACCAGAGGAGTGCTTCAAACTAACAATAGTACATAATATCCAACAAAAGAGGGTCATGCTACAGCAGCAGAATACATGGCTCAGTCTAGATATCAGCACGAATCAAGTTGTGCATATTTGCTGTTGGCATGAACCACATCGCCGCATGTCGGGTTTGCAATGGAAGCTTGATGCCTTTCACACACTGAAGATTATCTGCAACAAGTTGTGTCGACGAATCTCTGGATATGGTGATTCACGAAACCCATGGTATGATGTGTAAACACAGCCCCCCCCCCCCTCGCGAATGGAAGTTGCATAGCATAGTAATCATCGCCAGTGATATGATCGATGATTGGTTGGATGATCGGATGATTGAGCCCGAGGAACAAGGAGTGGTTGCCGAGGCTGTAAACCCGCCTCCAGTTGAATACGCCTGGCCCAACGGAGCTGGGATCTTTCTCTTTCTCGAACACGAAGCAACCGTAGCCATCAATGTCACGAACGCCCCACGCATTGTACTGCATGTGGTTTGATGTAATGGTTTGGTCAATTTGGTACGTGCGAATGAGCATCAAATGACCACCATCAGCTGAACGAGTGATAAACCAGCACCCATCGGCTGGTATGATTCTAGGTCCTTTAATCATGAAGGCCAGCGCATTTGCGTTTGCTGCAACAATTCAAATTGGAGACCAAAAGGAGAAAAATAAACAATCATGTTCAGATTATGTGTGGAATTAAGATTATTATTACAGTGACACATATCATAGACAGAGAATTGTAATGCCGTGGTCATAATCATACCCCAAGTTAAAAAAATAAGCCAATGGCTTTCATATTCTAGGAGGAAAACAGCTATGACAGCGCCTACTCATATTCCACCATAGCACTTACTACTACTATTCTCATATCAACTCTAAGCAATAACATGCGTTGATATAAAATCCTTGTAAACGAGAGTAACATATAGCAATCATGATGTTATGCTCATAATATGTATTCTAACAATCATTAGATGCCAATTTTTCTCATATCAACTCTAACAATAACATGTGTGGTCATAAAAATCTAGGAAATGAGCGAACATATAGCAATGATGTGGTTATAGACATGCTATGCATTCTAAATTTGTAACAAATGAACAGGCAGTCATATTCATAAGGTAAAGATGAGATGAGATAGAACAATTACACGATGATAGATTCCACCAAAGATAGGCAGCCAATCTGCATCGATCACGTAAACGATGCCATCGCACTATAGCATCGCATGTAAATGTTGCCTCAACAGATTTATGATGAGCCATAACCATGTATGGCGACCGGATTCCAGATAGACTAATCACATGTTGAACAAGGCAATGAGCTTGTAATCCATGTAGTCTTCTGATGGTGTGGGCACTTCGCAGATTACAACTTTCTGCAAACAGAGGTCGAGCCAAAAGCTTGACGCGTCTCATGCGTAGTAGGCAGGAGTGTCCGGTGGGATGCGAGGCTCGATGGTGGCGGTATCCAACAACGGAAGGGTGATCTCTCGCTGGGTGTAGATATCCACGAGACGCCACATACTACTGGTGTGGCGGATGAGGACGATCCAGTTGGCCTTCATGCCCGCCCAGTAGTGGCCGTGCATGAAGGACAGGTGGACGGGTAGTGGTAGCATGTCGAGGGGCACCACGACAACCTCCGTAGGATCGCTGTCGGTGTCCGGGCCACCTGCGAGGATCGGGCATCGCAAGCAGGGTGTCTTGAAAAGAGCCGCCGGTTGCGATTTAGTAGACGGTACAAAGACACCGAGCATGCGGCCAGATGGACGGTGCTGAGTAGGTCCATACGACTATAGATCTGCTCCAAGAGAACATCGGGGAGGGAATTCCAATCGCGGCTCTGCGTTTCAGTCGGTTCTGCCATTGGGGTTTTCGGTGCCTGTGAGCCAGCGGGGAAGTGGATTCAGGCGGGCGAGCGAAGAAGCTTCTCCTCATGTGGTTGAGCAGTGAGCGGGGGGATATGGTACGCGCGAGCTGCGAAGGAAGATGTCGCGGGCGGGCGAGCAGTGAGCAGGGGTAAATGGTGTGTGGCTGACGATCTGGAAGAGAGGAGGAAGAAGAAGAGAGGAGGAAGAAGAGTGGAAGACGGGGAAGAAAGTGCATTAAATCTCAATTCTACTAGTACTACTACTAGGATATAGGCACAGTCCTTCGGAGTGTAAATAGTTACACCGATGACATGTGGGTCTACCACAAGAGGGCCCATATGTCAGTTAATGGAGGACAGAGGTGCGAGGCGATTTATGGAAGCATGCTCTCATCGCAAACATGATGGCAGATCGGGTAAGGCTGATTTAGTAACACCAACATGCTGGTTCAGCTTATTAATTACGTGTCCCATCTGCTGCAGCGCGTATTTTCACTTCACCGCTAAGACTAGTTGAATAGTTCTCTCTGACCGAGATGGGGAATAATGGATCATGAGGACTTCCTTTCTATAGTATCCCTATGCCTCTACGCCACTTCACTCATTTTGCTCCGCACCTAGTCACTTGTTGAAATCAGAGAAAGACAAATACTCCTATTTGGGAACAGAGGGAGGCTTTTACTCCGTACTATTTGGGAATAGTGGGAGTATCACCATATGGAGGGAACAGAGGAAGCTTGAAATATGAACATGTCAATGGGAGGGAGTAAGCCCCATGCATGCATGCAACATGCAACACTCAAACGTACTCCACATGGACGCACGCAACACTCACGCACCCATGCGGCACACAGCACACGACGCAACACACACGCTCACACTCAAGTGCTCAACCTACTCCCTACGTCCGTGAAAGACTGTACATTTAGACATTTACACATTGACCAGGGTATAATTAACTCCCAAAAGTAGCCGACTTATGTGTGCATGCGACCATTGAGATAAGAAGATTAAATGAAGGCCATTGCATGCTATAATTAAGGATAGACATGTAGCCTATACCTACAGCACAAGTTGGTGCATTGGTCAATCAATATCGATTTAGATTAAAATCTAAATGCATTGGAAGTGTAGATGTACATCATGTACTACTACACTCTTTGTTTTATAGCTGATGTACACTCTTTGTTGGAAGACCGAGGGAGGACACATGCATGCACTCACATACACAGCCAGGGCGGTTCGGGCGCAAGGGTTGGACTCGTGTAGCGCCTGCGTAAAGTTTTGTTTAACTGATTTCTTTGCTCTGCCAACTGACAGGTGGGACCCAGAAACCATGTGACAATTTAACCAGTCAACAAAGTGCCACGTCGACTATGTGGCCAATCAGTAGGGTGCAATACGGTGCTCTACGATGAGCTAGTGATCGTATAATCGAGGCAAAACTATATATAGTCACCATAAAGAGCGTATTGTTACATACGTTGACCGCTAGTGTAATTTTCTCATTTCAAATTAAGCCATATTAATCGTAAAGGATGCAATATTGTAAGTGCATCTAGTGCCCCTTAGTGATTTTGGTGTATTGAAGACTTATAGGTTAAGTAACTGATGCGTTTGTAAGTGTACACAGGTCTATAAGTCTATGAGGAGTTTGATATTTACAGAGAAAGTCGAATTCTAAAAATGAATTTCTTCAATCAAGAATTTGATATTCTCAAGACTTTCTCAAGACTTTGAAAGTGAAGAAATTGGTGTGATTCTCAAGACTTGGTAATCGCTGAGGAATATGAAGCGTGAAGACTTTTGTTTTCGTAGTTTCATTTTCTTTCTTGAGTCATAGGAAACACCGCATCGTTAAAGGGGGTCGAGGAAATACTAAGGAAAAATTTCCATTTGATGCTCAACTCAAAATCCTCACCTACCAATCCTTCGAGTGAAGCCTTTGAAATCTCATACGCTTCAATCAATTTTCAAAGGATGTAGACGAAGCTCTTCCGTCATCGAGGAATTTGTTCTCGATCGAGGAGTTAGGAATTCGCCAAAGGCGAATTGCCTACACAAAGGAGGAACATGATAGCCCCGAGGAATTTGATATTCCAATTTCCGACCGCTGTGTGTCTATGTGCCACCTGTCCCAAAATATCTCCACCTAACGGTCATATCATTTAAGGGCATTTATGTCTTATCATGTCGGGCTGCTCCTAGGCTATAAATAGCCGCCTCTACAACCACTAGTTGGTTGGCTGCTCCGAGAGAACTTGACACTTGTCATTTGAGAGCAACCCATCCTCCGAGGACTTTGAGCGAAAATCATCAAGTGAGGAAAACCCAAAGTGAGGAAAACCCAAAACCAAACCCCAACAAACCCAAAGTGATTGAGCATCATCAAGAAATTGATCCCGCGTGGATCCGACGCTTTTACCTTTGAAGACTGTGCTTCTTCCAGACGGTTAGGCGCCACGGTCTAGAGCATCCAAGAGGAATTGTGGATCGCCGAGTGACCAAGTATGTGAAGGTTTGAAGTCGCTCAAGACTTACCACGAGTGATTGGACGAGGTCTGCGTGGCCTTAGTTCAAGGAGAATATGGTGAGGACTTGGTGTCCCGAGCTGCGTGCTCAAGGATCGGGTGTCCGGATCGTGTCCTCGAGTTTAAATACTCACCGCCCAACCAGACGCATAACCGAGACAGCAGTTGAACTGGTCTACCAAATCATTGTCTTCACCAACCTAATCTGGTTCTATTTCCTCAACCCTTTCATTTCCTCATTATCGTGTTGAGTGTTTGTCATATCTGTGTTTGAAGACTTTGATCAAGACTTTCTCAATTTCCTCGCCAATTTCTTCACCGCTTTGTCTTCATCTTGTGTTATCCTGTGATTACGCTTCTCAGACTGTGATTGTCTTCATTTCATCATGATGACTATGCTCGTAATCTGTTATGCTTACTTCGAGTACTTATTCCGCTGCATGTATTTCTTCGCTAAGGAATTTCCTCACGCAAATTCCTCGATGAAGAATTTGTAAAATTCATAAAATCGCCTATTCACCCCCTCTAGTCGATATAACGACTTTCAATTGGTATCGAGCAAGGTACCCTTGTTCGTGTGATTTTGGTTTAACCACCGGAGTTTTAGTTATGTCGACCGCAGTATGATCAAGGTCTCAGCAGGTGTCCTACCTTCGATGGGACGGACTACCCCTCATCGAAGAACAAAATGCGAATGCATCTTGAAGCAATTGACAACGATCTCTCGTATGTTGTGACAAAAGGTGTTTCCTCACCACACCCTCTCCGAATGATGCTGATGTGAAGAGATTCAAGCAACTCGATTCTCAAGCGAAGAATATCATATGTGGCCATCCGAGCAAAGGCCAATATGGAAGAGTGAGTGCTTTGGAATCGCCAAACTCATCCGGGACAGGCTGTCCAAAGTAATGAAGGTGTTTCAACTCAGCGTGACTCTCGAGTTGATGTTCTTCGAATCTCTTCAACCGCTTCAAAAGACTCGACAACGAAAATGTTCAACAAACCTTCGATCGCCTTCACCGACATCTCAAATGAGCTTCAAGCACTGGTGCCATCGACATCACCGACCATGAGGTGGTGAAGAAATTGCTAAGATCGCTTGATTCCTCATTTGACACTCGCACCGATGATACAAGAACGAGCTGACTACAAGTCTCTTGATCCTGCCGATATCCTCGAAGGCTAAATACTCACGAGTTCCACTTGTTGAAAAGAGAGATCTCTATGGTTCTCGCTATGGAAGAACACGTGCCTCAAGGCCAAGGCTGAATCTGAATCAGAGTGAAGAATCTGTAGTAGCCTTGGAGATCCTCAAGAATTTGGCCAGAGCTAGCACTGCTTGTGAAGAAATTCCAGAAATTCACAAGACGTGGTCGCTTTTGGAAAATCCTCAAGAAGCAAGTGATTCCTCATCTAGTGACTATAAGCTAAGACTTTGCCACAAATGCAAGAAACCTGGTCACTATATCCAAGATTGTCCTCGATGGGAAAAGGAATTGAAGAAGAAGAAACACAAGGATTACAGCTTACGATGACGTGAAGAAGAAGAAGAAATCATCAAAATCTTCATCATCAAAATCCTCAAAGCCTTCTTCTCACAAGAAGAGCAGCTCCAAAAAGGCTCGGCATTCATTGGCAAGGAAATGGACTCAAGCTGAATCTGAGGAAAATGAGGAAGAGGAGGAGTCCAAGAATCCGAATCTGTGTGGCTAGTCCGCTCTTGCTATCGCATATGTTAGCAAGTCCATCTTCAACATCAAGAAACTGACTCCGACAAGCCCGATGAGGAAAATGATGACTACGCCCCACCTATTGCTTCATGGCAAAAGGTGCCAAGGTACTCAATTACACCTCCTCCTGAATCTAGTGAAAATGAATCGATGAGGATCTCAAGCCCAGCTACTCTAAACTTGCTAAGATTGCTATAAACAACAAAGGGCTTTTGAAAAGGTTCAAAACATGCTAGATAAGAGTGATGATATGTTAGGTGAAGAAATGGATCGCACTCAAGCCCCGATCGAAAATCTTCAGAGAGTTCAGCCTAGATTTGACAACCTTCAAGGTCATCATAACACTCTCTTATCTCGATCATGAGAAACTTTCTTATGAATTTCTTCAAAGAAAGCAAGATCTTGAGAAGCTAAGAGCGAGTTATGAAGATCTTCGTAGGAGCGCGATTCATTACTTGCTCAACAAATCAGCGCTTCTCAAGAAGAATTTGTTCCTCCATGCTTAAAGTGCATTGAACGTGAATCGCTAATTCTTCACCAATGTTCAAATGCTTCAACTGTTATAAATTCTTCACCTGCCTCTGCTATCACTAATTCCTCACCGAGGACATTGCTAGTATCACCGACGATGCAGGGTTGAAGGAATTGTACATGACAGTATGTACAAAAGCCTCAAAGGGCATCGACTTTTGTGATGTGCTTAAAAGCAGATCCTCAACAGAACCCTAGGAAAGAGGGTATTGCCTTTGAGAGGAAATTCAATGCCGATGGAACGATCGAAGCCCGAGCAAGATCCCAAAACCTCATGGGTTGCTGCAAAGGGACCTCCAGCTGATCCATCTACCTTATCTAGTTTTACATGTGAAATTCCTCATTCGATGATGAGTCATTTGACTCAAACTATAAACTGTTCAAAAATCAGAATGGTGAAGTATTTGCTAGATATGTTGGCACTAATCGCAGAACGGTCCCCTATGAAGAAAATCTGGTTCCCAAGAAATGTCTTGAAAGTCTTCAAGTGAATGTCCTCATGACACCACCGTGAAGAAAAGGAACCCTGATCAAATTCTTCATATGGACAAAATTCTTCATATGGATCCAAGTCCTCATACGGACCAAATTCCTCACGTGGATCAAATTCCTCAAAAGGATCAAAGTCCTCATATGATTATCATCGTATAATAACTCTGCTTTCGCAGGTAGAGCTAAGGTCTATGAATATGTGCATTATTCTTCAAACCAATATGTTCATAAGTCCTCAAGAATTTCTCTGCTTATTCATATGCTTACCCTAACCCTCTTATGTGAAACGAAATGGTTTGGCCTCTATGCCACCATTCTCATATGGTGCTCGCAGAATGATGAAATCTTTGCCACCCCTTCAGATGTGGGTGGTGAAGAAAAGAACTAATCTCTTTGTAGGTCAGTCTCCGGCGTGTCTTAAACGTCTCAAGAATTTGCCGGAGGCCCGACAAAATTGCTCGAAGGACGCAGCTAATCATGATGAAATGAACTTTCATTTCACACGCCCTCATACTACTTATCTGAATACCGACCGATGAAATTCATCTCGATGAACTTGATATCATATTCTTCACCGATGAAGTATATGAGATCGTAAGTTGTACTAATTCATCCGCAGGATGATCAACCCAAAGCCACCGAGTGGGTTCTCGATAGTGGATGTACAAATCACATGACCGGTGACAAGAATCTATTGATGGATGCTCCTTATCACCGCCACATCTCAAGCATATCATCTTTGCCGACAAAGGCAAAAGTCGTATTGGGACTTGGTAAGGTTGCTATCTCTAAGGACATGCACATGGACAAAGTCATGCTTGTTGAGTCTTTAGGATATAACCTCATGTCGGCCTCAATGCTTTGTGATCTTGATATGGTTGTTATCTTTGGCAAGTATCGCTGTGTTGTGATTATGGAAGTTGACAATTCCAAAGTCTTCAAGGCTTTAGGAGAGGAGACTTGTATATTGTTGATTTCTCAACAGTCCACAACCAGCTATGTGCCTACTTGCAAAAGCTTCGTAAGGCTGGCTATGGCATCGACGACTTGGTCACGCAGCATGAGGAATTTGCACACGCCATGGAAGAAGAAGCATGTCATTGGCATTGAGAATGTCAAATTCCTCAAGGATCACTTATGCGAGCCCGTGAAGCTGGAAAATGACCAAGGCCAAGCATCCAAAGAAAGACTATCATGACCACTACTCGTCCCTTCAATTGCTTCTCATGGACCTCTTTGGTCCCAATCATTACTCAGTGTCGTTAATGAAGCATCACTATATGGCTTTGTTATTGTTGATGATTACTCTCGTACACATGGGTACACATTGTTACTTACAAAATCAAGTGCGGAAATCTTCAAACGATTTTCCTCGAGGGCTTCAACCAACTTTGGTGTGAAGATCAAGCACATCGAAGTGACAATGGAACTGAGTTCAAGAATTCCAGTCTTGAGGATTATCTTGATGAACTTGGTATTACTCATGAGTTATCTGCTCCCTATACTCCTCAAAGAAATGGCGCCGTGGAGCGCAAGAACAGAACTCTTGTTGAGATGGCTTGCACTATGCTTGATGAATACAAAACGCCTAGTCGCTTCGGATTGAAGCAATTGACATCAAGTGCCACATCATCAACAGAGTATATCTTCACAAATTCTTCAAGAAGACTGCCTATGAACTCCTCAACGACAAGAAACCCAATGTAAGTTATTTCAAAGTCTTCGTGCTAAATGCTGGATTAGAGATCCTCACCACACCTCTAAATTTGCAACCAAAGCACATGAAGGTTTTATGCTTGGTTACGAAAGGACTCGCACACCTACAGAGTCTTCAACATCACACTTCACAAGATTGTTGACATCAGAGATGTGCGGTTCGATGAAACTAATGGCTCGCAAAGAGAGAACCTACCTTCAGGTTAGACGAACCAGCACCGAGGATTCTATCAGTTCAAGGCAACCGAGGATGTCATTCCCATCAAGAAACTGCTGAAGAATTCATTCTCAGACGCCAAGAACGCCGAAATGATGCACCAAGATAATGTCAAGAAAATGGTGCCGAGGAAAATGATCAAATTCCTCAAGACAACCAGCTCATCCTCTTGTTGCAAAAAGAAGTGCAAGTTGACAAGATCATCGATGACATTGAAGCGCCAGTCCTCTCACTCGCCAAAAGCTTCACACTTATCTAACTTTTGTGGGCACTATGCTTTTGTCTCTATCACAGAGCCCACTAAGGTAGATGAAGCATTTCGAGCCGGAGGGATTCAGGCCATGCAAGAAGAATTACATCAGTTCAAGCTCAACAACGTCTCGAACTGGTCAAACGCCCGGATCCTCGCAAGCATAATATCATTGGCACAAAGTGGATCTATCGCAACAAGCAAGATGAAAATGGTCTTGTGGTGAGGAATAAGGCACGACTAGTAGCTCAAGGCTACACGCAGTTGAAGGAATTGATTTCGATGAAACTTTTGCACTGCCGCTAGACTTGAGTCTATTCGATATTACTCGCCTATGCTAACCATCACAATATCACTTTATATCAAATGGATGTGAAAAGTGCATTCCTCAATGGTAAGCTTGAGGAAGAAGTATATGTTGCTCAACCCCTGTGTTTTGAAGATCCAAAGAATCCTCGACAAAGTCTTCAGACTAAATAAGGCCCTCTATGGCCTCAAGCAAGCCCCTCAAGCGTGGTATGATACATTGAAGGAATTCTTCGTGAAGAATGGCTTCACACCCGTTCACTCGACCCTACTCTCTTTACTAAATCTTATGATGGTGAACTGTTTGTGTGCCAAATATATGTTGATGATATTATCTTTGGCTGTCTCGACCAACGTTATAGTGATGAATTTGCCTATATGATGAGTGAAGAATATCAAATGTCTATGATGGGAGAGTTGAAATTCTTCTTAGGTCTTCAAATTCACAACAACACAATGGCATATTCATATCTCAGAGAAATACCTCAAAGATGTCCTCAAGAAATTCGCATGCAAGATTGCAAAGGCGTCAAAATTCCTATGCCCACAAATGGCCATCTATGCAATCGATGAAAATGGTATTGACTTCGATCACAAGGTATACCGCCCATGATTGGTTCTTTATTGTACTTATGTGCATCTAGGCCAGATATAATGCTTAGTGTTTGCATGTGTGCCCGATTTCAAGCTACACCAAGGAATCACACCATAAGGCTGTGAAGCATATTCTTCGATATCTAGCTCACACACCAACACTAGGATTATGGTACCCCAAGGGCTCTACTTTTGATCTCATTGGATATTCTGACTCGACTATGTCAGGTGATCGTGTGGACCGCAAGTCAACATCTGGTACTTGTCATTTCTCGACGATCTTTGGTCCGTTGGTCCTCAAGAAACAGAATCTGCGATCACCGTCCATCGCTGAAGCTCAATACATTGCTGCTGGCTCGTGTTGTGCTCAATTACTATGGATGAAGCAAACCTCAAGGACTACGGCATCAACGTGAAGAATGTGCCTCTCTCGTGACAATGAGAGTGCCATCAAGATTGCTCACAACCCAGTTCAGCACTCAAGACAAAGCACATTCAAATTCGCCATCATTTTCTTCGTGATCATGTGTTGAAGGGCTTACATCTCCATCGAAAGCACGTGAAGATCAAGAACAGCTAGCTGATATCTTCACTAAGCCCTTGGATGAGAAGAGATTTAGCAAGTTGCGGTGTGAGCTAAATATCTTAGAATCTTCGAACGTTCTTTGAAAAGGCACACATCCTAACACTTATGCAAAATTGATGACTTAGATGTGCAACACATGAAGAAACGTTTTCTTCAATCAATGAAGAATAACACTCTAAGTGTGAAGAAATTAATGAAGAATTTGATTCTCGTAACCCTCGACAATTGTACGCGGTGTCTGAAATCATCATTCTTATACGGTGGGTCACGCCACCACCAAAGTTGAAAATCTTCAATTTGAGTTTTCCTCGCTTTTGAAATTCTTCGCTTTTGAAATTCTTCAGTTTTCAAATTCTTCAGTTTTCAAATTCTTCAACTTTGCAAATTCTTCACTGCTTCCGCTGCCTTTCTTCATTGGCTATATATATATATGGATTTATGTCCTCTACAAAGATTCACTTATGGCTATTTCTTCAAGTCGCTTTTTACGCTAAGTGAATGTGATCGGACCCTTTCCTCTATGCTATACTCAACCCAATCCATTCACAAATTCTTCATGTGCGTTCTACTTTGAAACTCGCTCAAATTCTTCATCGTGTCCTTGACAATGAAGAAATTGCGAACGGAACTTTTAAAACGAATCTTATCCAAACTTCGGTTTTACCGCTTAAACTGCTCCGCATCCCACGATGCATTATTATATCCACCCACGATCGCACACGATCTCCACTACACAAGACGTGGGTGACACATGTCGTGAGAAGGAAGCGGTCAGGCACGCTCGTCCTAAATCTTCTGGACGAGCCGCTTTTCACCGTGGCTATAAATACCCTCTCTCCCTTCCTCACTCTTTTACCTCGCCGAACTCTCTCCCGCCGAGCTCCTCGAACCCTAGCGCCGCCGCTTACTCCATCGTCGCCGGTGAGGAAAAGCTTCATCGCTTTGACCTCTTCGCCGACGCATCGCTACCGACCGTGGAATTTCTTCACTCCGCCGTCGCCGTAGCTGATTTCCTCTGCCAAGTTAGGGCGGAGAAGATCTGAACGATTTAACTTATAAACTGTTCATCTCAGTTCGTCGTGTTCTTCACTTCGTAAATTAAAAGTTACTTTTATTTACTCGCTTTGATTCTCAAATTTTCTTCAAATTCTTCAAAGGTGTTTATTTCAAATTCCTCACACATATGAACACCTCAAATCTCTTGACTCATTTCACTAAGCTATGATTTTCTTCAAGATTCCTCAATTGTGTGGATCTTCGATCTATACAACTCGAACCTAAGATAAAGAACGCTTATTGAAATTCTTCAAGGCTCATCCGTCAAAATCCTCAAACTTGTTCTTTTGAAAACCCTCCGAGAACGATATGACCCTTCAAATTCCTCGCACCTATACTCTGCTCACAGTACAAATGTCTCTGCTGAATCCCTAGGTTCTCATCAACTTAACTCATTTGCAGCGCCTCGAAGAAAAACTGCACACTTCTTCAGAGAACTCAATTGTTCAATTTCCTCACCAAGAAAATGGCGATGGTAAGAAGCCGCAGAAGGGAGGAAAGAAACCCGAGGTCATGACAGATTCAAATCCCCGAGGAAATATATGCTGACTATTGCACACCGATGAGGAAAGCAAAACCAACGCAAGGTGCGATTCAGAAAATTGAACGGAGATGGGCACGGAATGGAAGGAATACCGCTATGTTACACCTAAGTACATGAAGAAATTCGCGTAAATCCTCCATGCCCAAGAGCTCCTTTGGCACCAGTGCCAAATAGCTGATCCCACTAGCGCCAAACGCGGTGAGGACTTTCCCGATGAATGGGCTAAACGCCAAGCTGTTGGCTAAGCAAGCAAAGGAAGCGTGAAGAAATTCAATGAGGATTCTGCGCTGCTGCTGCCATCGAGGTCTCGCCAAGCCGAGGAAATCGATGCAAAAGAAGTCTGCAATAAGCCAAGTGCTTCTTCATCTATGCCCTCACGGCCAAGTTCCTCAAGAGCTCCTCAAGGCAAATTCCTCAAGAGAAATTCCTCACATCGCTCTCGTTCCATCAAAGTCCTCACCTGCTCCGTCCAAACCTTCGGTTCCAGGCACTGCTACTTGTCAAAGAACTGCTGGTTTTCAAT
This sequence comes from Aegilops longissima, assembly GCA_021605205.1. Taxonomy (NCBI): domain Eukaryota; kingdom Viridiplantae; phylum Streptophyta; class Magnoliopsida; order Poales; family Poaceae; genus Aegilops; species Aegilops longissima. The sequence continues at coordinate 270,909,527 of CM038677.1, forward strand.
TGCCTCACGCGTCTCGCAAGTTCCTCACCTGCCCCCAATTCTTCATCCGCCCGACGCTGCCAAGACAAAAGCAACAATGGACGTGGTCCTCGCCTAGCCCAAGGAAGAAACAGCTTGTCGTCCACGTACATCGATGATGAGGCATCCGATGAAGAACTTGAAGAAATCATCGAGACCGCTGTTAGAGCCGCAAGAGCCAAGGGAACAGCTGTGCCACGCTTTTGGACCCAAGAAAGTCCTCGATTTCATCGACCGCACAATGATCCCAATACCCTCTCGCTCGATCTTCCTTTGACACCTGGTCAAAGTCATATGTTGACTCACTTCATCGCTGAAGAAAATGGAAGTTCGAGAAGGCGAAGGAAATCAAGAAGGCTCAATACAAGAAGGAGAGGTTTCAAGAAAATGTTGTCAAGATGACACCGAGGAACTTCTTCAAGTCCAAACTGAAATTCAGAACCTCAAGAAGAACTTTGACACGCATTTATGCTGATTGGCAAGTTGTCAAGACCAGATTCGCTAACTGACGAAGAATCTCACAAGTGTTGCTGCACTGAGCAACATGAAATCCTCAGTGAAGCCTCCGCTCAGCCAAATGAAGAAAATGCCAAGAACGCTGAAGCTCACCTGAAGAAAATGCTGATCCAGGCTGATGAAGAAATTCCAGCCACGAAGAAACTGCCAGGCACCCACTAGTGGTGCGCTCAAGAAATTGCTCAAGACAGGGAACTGCATCGCTTGCTCTCAAGAAACTGCCCCAAATTCCTCACCTGCTCCTGCACCAACTCCCACTCCAATTCTTCCATCCGCTTGATGTGAAGAAAACCAAAGCTGCGGAAAGAGCTGCTGAAGAAGAGAAAAGCATCACCATGCGTGATTCTTCGCCGAAGAAAATGAAGCCAATGACCAGCTCATTGAGAACCCGATTGATGCTATTCCAATTTCCTCCATACCTTCAAAGGAAGTGGTTCCTTTTGGAGAAGAATATGAAGTGCCAACCGGATCTGATGAAGAACATCAATCTCCTGCTCTGTCGAGAAAATTGATGAGGAAATTGAAGTGGAAGCTGTCCTTCAACCCCAGCCATTCCTCATCGACCATGAAATTCCTCAAGCTGGTGCTGAGGAAATTGAAAATGAAGATGTGGATATTGGATGCACCACTCCAGTGATCAATGATGACTTTTGGGAAAATCAGCATCCCAATACTCCGCTCTTCACCCCGCTTCAACAAGTTCCTCACTCACCTGCACAGACTGTCCAGATAGACTCTGAAGAAAATCAACCCACGAGTCCTGTGCATGAAGAAATTCCAGCCTCTGGTGCTGATGAAACTGCTGCTGATGAAACTGCTGCTGCTGAAAATCCTCAGACTGCACAAGTTGAGGATCAAGAAATTCCTCAAGCTGAAGAACCTGAACTTACGGTTCCAGAGGTGGTGATGCAACTCACTGACACCCCTCTGCCAAAACAGAAGAATCCGTTCTCGACCAAACAAAAGTTCAAGGCTAAGGATTTCTTTGCTGAGCATGTGTTCTTCATCAATATAATCCTTATGACTCGCCGGATTAGGAAGAGGCGCTCGACTGCCACCAAGCCAACTTCTATTCCTCGCTTTTCAACAAGGACAAAATCTTCGATCATGCTCATATTCCTCATGTGGATATGGAGTCGCCGCCGCTTTGAGCCCGCTCTAAGTGTTCTTCACGATGCAGGTCTTCTCAACTTTTGCAATCGATATATGTGATTGGAATGAAGAGCTAATTCTTCAGTTCTATGCAACCCCGCACATCACCGGAGATGTCAAGATGTAACTTCATGGGTCTTGGATTGATGACCGAAAACACCCACTACAAGGCACCAAAGAAGTGAATTGCTTCGTGCCCTTCCACTCAGTCCTCCAGCTTGATGGTGCACGCCGATCTATGAAGAAAAGGAACTTTCAAATCACTATATGCAAGTGCCGATGAAGCCTTTGAAACCAAGGCAAGCTCCAAGGACCAAATTCCTCGTCAAGGAATTGTTATATGTGCCTCGAACAGTCTATCGAATTTTGTCAAGACTATGAGTCCTATCAAGGGCCACGACTCGAATGATGAAGAAGTCGCTGGCATCATGAAGAATATGCTTTTCAACATCATCCATGGCGCTCCGTCAATTTCCATGATTTCTTCATGAGGACTCGCTAACATTGCCATGTCACCTTTTGAGCTGAAGCCTTATGCGCCTTGGATTATGAGATTCATCAGTCAAGATCTTCACCAATTACAAGGTCGACACTTTGAACCACCGCAGCTACCGCCTCGATTGAAGTCCTCAAACGCCAATTGCCTCACCGATGAAAAGGGAAAGGCTGCTGCTGTGATAGATGAAGGCATTCGCCCATTGGATGGACAGTTTCGCAAAGCAAAGATCCTACTCCACCAATGATGACTCGCCACACATGACTCAAAGAAGAATACCTCGCTTAAGCATAGTCCTCAAGCTATCGCACCTGTGGTGATGACTGATCGTGAGTTACTCCTCGCCTTCATCAAGGTTGATCGAATCACAAGTGGGTCAAACGCCGCTTTGGCACTCTTCTTTACAACATGACCTCAACTCACAATGCAAAGAAGAAAACCACTACTATCTTCATGAAACCTTCAAGCGCCCCCGGCTGTTCTTTCACATGTCTACAATGAAGAAGAACTGCAATCAATGGGACTCAAGGAAGAATTTGACTGGTCTGCACCTCCTCCAAGAAATTCAAGAAAGTCAAAGTTCCTTCCTTGGTGGCTAGCTCCTATTCTTCATCTCGCGACATCGATGAAAATGAAGATTTGGAAGACACCGCTGCTGGTCCTACTTCAACGAACAACCCGATAATGTCAAGCGCCCATCTTCAACTTGAAAATCTTCAAGAGCGTTAGTCCTCGCCGATCCTTTTGGTCATTCGATGACAAAGGGGAGAAATTTGAGTTAGTCTTCAAGCGGGTCTCGCTTTTATCTATATACAATATTTTATTAAGTTACAACTCGCTCTTCCAAACCTTTATTGGATCGAGTTGTAATCTTAAACCCGATGGTGCTTTGATACTTTTGATGCATTATGCTTTTGCTCTATGCTCGATTACGTAGTATTGATATGCGTTGATCCTTGTTATGCTCGATCCTCATGAGCTTGGTGAAAATCTTCAAATCGATTTGGGATCCGATACTCATGAAGAGTTTCAAATTCCTCATACGCATTGGGCTCGATACTCTTTATGCATTATTTTGCATGCTCAGATATCATCAAGCACCATATTTCATCATGCATTTCAAATTCCTCATACTATATGTTAAATGCGTATGAATTACAAGATATAGGGGAGATCTCCATGATTCAATTCTTCAAATGTGCATTGCCTCAAAAGCAAATTCCTCACTATGCACATCTTCGGGGGAGTTCTTCTATATCTTGCAATCAAAATCCTCATTATTAGTATTTACACTTCATATATTTATCCTCGTTGAAAACTTAACTCAGATTGTCATCAATCACCAAAAGGGGAGATTGTAAGTGCATCTAGTGCCCTTAGTGATTTTGGTGTATTGAAGACTTATAGGTTAAGTAACTAATGCGCTTGTAAGTGTACACAGGTCTATAAGTCTATGAGGAGTTTGATATTTACAGAGAAAGTCGAATTCTAAAATGAATTTCTTCAATCAAGAATTTGATATTCAAGACTTTCTCAAGACTTTGAAAGTGAAGAAATTGGTGTGATTCTCAAGACTTGGTAATCGCTGAGGAATATGAAGCGTGAAGACTTTTGTTTTCGTAGTTTCATTTTCTCTTTCTTGAGTCATAGGAAACACCGCATCGTTAAAGGGGGTCGAGGAAATACTAAGGAAAATTTCCATTTGATGCTCAACTCAAAATCCTCACCTACCAATCCCTTCGAGTGAAGCCTTTGAAATCTCATACAGCTTCACTCAATTTCTTCAAAGGATGTAGACGAAGCTCTTCCGTCACCGAGGAATTTGTTCGATCGAGGAGTTAGGAATTCGCCAAAGGCGAATTGCCTACACAAAGGAGGAACATGATAGCCCCGAGGAATTTGATATTCCACTTCCGACCGCTGTCGTGCTGTGCCACCTGTCCCCAAAATATCTCCACCTAACGGTCATATCATTTAAGGGCATTTATGTCTTATCATGTCGGGCTGCTCCCTAGGCTATAAATAGCCGCCTCTACAACCACTAGTTGGTTGGCTGCTCCGAGAGAACTTGACACTTGTCATTTGAGAGCAACCCATCCTCCGAGGACTTTGAGCGAAAATCATCAAGTGAGGAAAACCCAAAGTGAGGAAAACCCAAAACCAAACCCCAACAAACCCAAAGT